>JARQOD010000004.1:123863033-123943968 GCA_033576555.1 Oophaga sylvatica
GCAAAAATTGAACCCTTTGGCCACAACCATAACGTTACATTTGGAAAGAGGTCAACAAGGTCTATGATGAAAGGAACGTCATTCCTAATGTAAAGCACGGAGGTGGATCATTGATGTTTTGGGAATGTGTGAGCTACAAAGGCACAGGAATCTTGGTCAAAGTTGAAGGAAAGATGAATGCAGCACAGTATCAGCAAATACTGGAGGCAAATTTGCAATCAAAAGCCCGAAAGCTCCGCATGTGACATACTTGGATGTTCCAACATGACAACGTTTCAAAACACAAGGCTAAGTCGACCTGTCATTGGCTAAAGCAGAACATTAGTATTTCATCCTGATGTTATTTATGGGTTTTTCTTTGCACCCCAAACAATTTTCTTGGCATTTATGACAGGTCACAGGTGAGGATGTTACCTTTAGTAGCCATACAAACCCATTTGTGGCAACGTCTATGCATGTTATCAGGCAAAAATCACCAGGGTATGTACACTTTTGATCACTGTCATTTAGAAGTTTTGGGTTGTCATTATGATTTAAAAAGAGAAAACACAGTAGTTTGACTATAAATGGCTTCACCCAACCACTAACCATGAGTGGAGAAAAAGTTTTGGTGTTATCATTCTATTCTCAGAAAAAAGGCCAAGAAAGCAAAAATTCTACCGGGGCATGTAAACTTTTGAGCACAACTGTATTGTCAAACTAAGTGTTTTCCCTATTTACAGTAAATCATGATGACAACCCATAGCATCCAAATGATCCTATTCAAAAGTTTACATACCCTGGTGATTTTGGCCTGATAACATGCAAAGAAGTTGACACATATAGGTTTGAATGCCTACTAAAGGTAACATCCTCACCTGTGACCTGTGTCAAATACTATGAAAATTATTCAGAATGCAAAGAAAAACCCAGACATAAAATAAGCTGAAATTCTGGACTCTGAAAACTATGAAAAAAATCATCAGAACAGAAATCATATTTTCTGTAACACCCTATGCCGAGTGGTGAGGGGGCTGATAATAGCAGAGGACGCTCTCAAAGTACATACACACACAAGAAGAAAAAAGCACAGAAATTCCCAAATAAAAAATATATTATAGTTTATTCAAAAAACATATAAATCACAGCATTAAAAAATAGTAATCAAATTGAGGACAAAGCTGAATAGTAAAGGTCACAAGTGTAGTACATAGAGTCCACCTTTATTTTAGTGGAAGGGAGTGGCAAAGTATAGCAGCAGGTAAAATGCAGGTGCCGGAAATAAATAGATGTTCCCAAATAAGTGCAAGTCTTCAATGAAGGCTCAACCAATCACTGTCTCACACTGCATAATATAAAGTAAGTCAAAAAAGGTAACAGAACATATCAAGAGGTATGGAGCAATGAGACAGCGGTGGCAAAATCAAAGACTAGTAGATCATATATAATTAGTTACCAAAAAAAGGGTTGTATATCACTTTAACACCTTCATGACTCAGCCTATTTTATATTAAAGACCTTGCCATTTTTTGCAATTCTGACCGGTGTCCCTTTATGAGGTAGTAACTCAGGAACGATTCAACGGATCCTAATGATTCTGAGACTGTTTTTTCGTGACATATTGGGATTCATGTTAGTGGTAAATTTAGGTCGATAATTTTTGCGTTTATTTATGAAAAAAATGGAAATTTGGCGAAAATTTTGAAAATTTTGCAATTTTCAAATTTTACATTTTTATTCTGTTAAACCAGAGAGCTATGTGACACAAAATAGTTAAAAAATAACATTTCCCACATGTCTACTTTACATCAGCACAATTTAGAAAACAACATTTTTTTTGTTAGGAAGTTATAAGGGTTAAAAGTTGACCAGTGATATCTCATTTTTACCTCAAAATTTACAAAACCATTTTTTTTAGGGACCACCTCACATTTGAAGTCACTTTGAGGGGTCTATATGGCAGAAAATACCCAAAAGTGACACCAATATAAAAACTACATTCAAGAAGATTATTAACCCTTCAGGTGCTTCACAGGAACTAAAGCAACGTGGAAGGAAAAAATGGACATTTTAATTTTTCAAACAAAAATTTTCTTTTAGCATCAATTTTTTCATTTTTACATGGGCAACAGGATAAAACGGATCCTAAAATTTGTTGTGAAATTTCTCCTGAGTACATCAATACCTCATATGTGGTCATAAACCACTGTTTGGGCGCACGGCAGGGCTCAGAAGGGAAGGAGTGCCATTTGACTTTTTGAATGGAAAATATGCTGGAATATTTAGCGGTCGCCATGTCGCATTTGGAGAGTCCCTGTGTGCCTAAACATTGGAGCTCCCCACAAGTGACCCCATTTTGGAAACTAGACCCCCCAATGAACTTATCTAGATGCATAGTGAGCACTTTGAACCCCCAGGTGCTTCACAAATTGAGCCGTAAAAAAAAGAAAGTACTTTTATTTCACAAAAATTTTCTTTTAGCCTCAGTTTTTTCATTTTCACATGGGCAACAGGATAAAAAGGATCCTAAAATTTGTCGGGTAATTTCTCCTGAGTACACAGATACCTCCTATGTGGTCATAAACAACTGTTTGGGCGCACGGTAGGGCCCAGAAGGGAAGGAGCGCCATTTGACTTTTTGAATGGAAAATTAGCTCCAAACGTTAGCGGACACCATGACGCGTTTGGAGAGCCCCTGTGTGCCTAAACAGTGAAAAAAAACCACATGTGACACCATTTTGGAAACTAGACCCCTTATGGAACTTATCTAGATGTGTTGTGAGCACTCTGAACCCCCAAGTGCTTCAGAGAAGTTTATAACGCAGAGAAGTGAAAATAAAAAAATCATTTTTTTTCCTCAAAAATGATTTTTTTAGCCCGCTATTTTTTATTTTCCCAAGGGTAACAGGATAAATTGGACCCCAAATATTGTTGTCCAGTTTTTCCTGAGTACGCTTGTGCCCCATATGTGGGGGGGACCACTGTTTGGGGCATGGCAGGGCTCAGAAGGGAAAGAGCGCCATTTCACTTTTTTAATGGAAAATTAGCTCCAATCGTTAGCGGACACCATGTCATGTTTGGAGAGCCCCTGTGTGCCTAAACTTTGGTGCTCCTCCACAAATGACCCCATTTTGGAAACTAGACCCCCTAAGGAACTTATCTAGATGCACAGTGAGCACTTTGAACCCCCAGGTGCTTCACAGAAGTTTATAACGCAGAGCCGTGAAAATAAAAAATCATTTTTTTTTTCTCAAAAAATGATTTTTTAGCCCCCTATTTTTTATTTTCAGAATGGTTACAGGAGAAATTGGACCCCAAAAGTTGTTGTCCAGTTTGTCTTGAGTACGCTGGTACCCCATATGTGGGGGGAACCACTGTTTGGGCACACGTAAGGGCTCAGAAGGGCTGTAGTGACGCTTTGAAATGCCGACTTGATGGAATGGTGTGCGGGCATCTTGTTTAGTTTAGGTCACAAGTGTAGTACATAGAGTCCACCTTTATTTTAGTGAAAGGGAGGGGCAAAGTATAGCAGCAGGTAAAATGCAGGTGCCGGAAATAAATAGATGTTCCCAAATAAGTGCAAGTCTTCAATGAAGGCTCAACCAATCACTGTCTCACACTGCATAATATAAAGTAAGTCAAAAAAGGTAACAGAACATATCAAGAGGTATGGAGCAATGAGACAGCGGTGGCAAAATCAAACACTAGTTGTTATGGGTCTGCGGAACACACCAAAAATATAATGTAGAAAGGTGCGTTCGCAGCCCGGGGTCCACCGTGCAAGCGGAGCCTGCTGCTAGTAAAAATGGCGCGAGAAGCAAACTCTGTTATCCCGCAGAGTCGCCAACATAAACGCCGTAATGCACTGTGGCAATGAGTGCGAACTCTGTTACTCCACAGAGCCGCTAGAAGGAGAGCCGCAGCGCTATATGGCGATGTGTGCGCACTCACTAGACACAGCTGAGTGGCAAAGAAAACACGCTAGGGCGCTGACTAGCGTTGAAAGCGAACCCTGTTACGTCACAGGCGCGCTGGAGAAAAAGCACTGTGTCCTGTAAGGCTCTCAGGTACACAGTTAAGTGCTAAGCGTACATAAAGCGTGATCATGTGCTAATGTCCTCGCGGGAGTCACCCACAATCTATGGCGTCTGAACGCCAGACCCTGAATACGGCAATCAAAACTCCTCACCGGTTATGCCGGTAATCTAGGGCATCTAGGAAACCGACCCTGACCAGCTTCCATACCAAACTCCTCACCGATTAAGTCGGTATTCTAGTGGCTTATTTCAGCCGGGTCCCTATCCACACATACACATGACCACACTGGCGCATAGCATACAATGGTTGATATTAGCGCATGGCAGCCCAGCCATGCTACCCCTTTATAGCAACAGCTACAGGACCTTCCAGGAACAAGGACCAATGAGAAACTGTTACAAACACATGTAGCTACATGACCTTCCTGGCGGACCAATAAGAGCCGCTGCAACACCTGAACATGTGACCCCTGATCTCCAATGAGAGATCTCACTCTGGGCATGCTCAGAAGGGAAAACGCAGGACTTTGTCCCAAAGACGTCTGCTCCAGCACTGGCTATAATAGCAGATCAAGGAAAGGCAGCAGCAAGTCACTGCACAGTAGTGGAGTGGGCAAGACGCTTGGACCGACGTCTCTGCTGAGCAGGCTCCACTGCGGCCGGAGATGAATGGGAGACCGCAGCGGGACGGGTTTGAGACTCCCCTTGTGCAGCAGCGGGAAATCGAACCCTAACATTACCCCTCCTCCTTGGGCCCCCCCTTCTTTGGGCCTCGCTGCGCTCAAAGACAGCGATGAGCTACGGAGCGTGAACATGCTCGGCAGGCTTCCAGGATCTATCCTCAGGTCCATAACCCCTCCAATCCACCAAATAAAATTTTTTGCCTCGTACCACCTTGCACCCAACAATGGCGTTCACCTCATGATCGTCGGTAGATGAACCCGACGTCCCGGCAGATGACTCGGAAAACCGGGAAATGGCCACGGGTTTCAAGAGGGACACGTGAAAGGTGTCAGTGATACCAAGGCGAGGCGGAAGGGCTAGGCGGTAAACCACCGGGTTCACCTGCTCAAGAACTTTAAAGGGACCCAAAAAGCGAGGTGCCAACTTGGTGGACTCTACCTGTAGCCTGATGTTTCGGGCAGAAAGCCACACTAGGTCACCCGGGACAAATGTAGGAGCGGGGCGCCGATGGGCATCGGCCGAAGACCTCATCCTCTCTTTGGAGGCCTGAATGGCATCCTGAGTGCGGTTCCAAATGTCCCGTGCCTCCACAGCCCAGTCTGCCACCCTGGAATCGGCGGAAGACACGGGCATAGGCACTGGTACCCGCGGATGCTGACCGTAGTTCAGGAGGAATGGGGTCTGTCCGGTGGAGTCAGCCACAGCATTATTTAGAGCGAACTCAGCCCACGGTAGCAAGGATGCCCAGTCATCCTGCCTGGCAGAGACAAAATGTCGCAAGTAGGTGACCAAGATCTGGTTGGCCCTCTCTACCAACCCATTCGTCTCGGGATGGTATGCAGAGGAGAGATTCAACTCAATGCTGAGTAGACGACACAGCTCTCTCCAGAACCGAGACGCAAACTGGGGACCTCGATCACTGACAATTTTGTCTGGCATACCGTGTAGGCGGAAAATATGCCTAATGAATAATGCTGCCAAGGCCCGTGCAGACGGTAACCGTGGTAACGGCACTAAGTGCACCATTTTGGAGAAGTGGTCGGTTATCACCCAGATGATGGTGCAGCCCCGAGACTTGGGTAAGCCCACCACAAAATCCATCCCGACCATCTCCCAAGGCCTGTCTGCCACCGGTAAAGGAAAAAGTAACCCAGCTGGCCGTTGTCGAGGGGACTTATTCTTGGCGCAGGAGACGCATGCCTGAACGTATTCCCTGACGTCACGGGCCATCTGCGGCCACCAGTATGTCCTCGCCAGCAACTCAGAAGTCCTTTTGGTCCAAAAATGTCCACCCACCCTGGACGAATGTGCCCAAGAGAGTACTTCCGGTCGCAAATTGGTGGGCACAAAAATCTTGCCCGGAGGCACAGACTCAAGCGAAACCGGAGCCACCGTTCTTAGGCTTTCTGTGGGGACAATCAGCCGAGGCTCCTCCTCCACCTCCTCAGAGGACACCACGGAGCGGGATAGAGCATCTGCGCGAATGTTCTTCTCACCGGAGAGGAAATGGAGGGTGAAATGGAACCGGGAGAAAAAACAGGACCATCTGGCCTGACGGGAATTTAGCCGCTGGGCTGTCTGCAAATACACCAAGTTCTTGTGGTCTGTGAACACTTGGAAGGGAAGCGAGCCCCCTCCAGAAGATGTCGCCACTCGGAGAAGGCCAACTTCAAAGCCAGTAACTCCCTGTCCCCGATGGAATAATTCCTCTCTGCTGGTGTAAAGGTTTTGGAAAAGAAGAAGCAGGGATGCTTCCGACCCTGGGCATCCTTTTGAAAAAGGACTGCTCCAGCACCAACAGAAGAGGCATCCACCTCTAAGATAAACGGTTTATCGACATCGGGGCGATGTAAGATGGGAGCACTGGCGAAATGCGACTTGATGGAGGAGAAAGCCTTGGTGACCTCCTCTGACCACAACTTGGGATTAGCTCCCTTCTTGGTGAGGGCTACCAAGGGAGCTACCAAAGTGGAGAAGTGGGGAATGAATTGGCGATAGTAGTTAATGATCCCCATAAAGCGCTGCACCGCCTTAAGGGAGTGGGGTTCCTGCCAATCCATCACAGCCTGTAGTTTGGTAGGATTCATAGCCAATCCCTGGGTGGAGATGATATAGCCCAGAAAAGGTAGAGACTCCTGCTCAAACATGCACTTCTCCAACTTCGCATATAGGGAATTTGCTCGCAAGAGGTCGAAGACCTTGCAGACATCTCTCCGGTGGGAGGCCATATCTGGAGAAAAGATGAGAATGTCATCCAGATAGACTACCACCGAGGTGGTCAACATATCCCGGAAGATGTCGTTCACAAAGTCTTGGAAGACAGCTGGAGCATTACAGAGCCCAAAGGCAGATATTCATAATGCCCATCCCTGGTGTTAAATGCCGTCTTCCACTCGTCCCCCTCACGGATGCGAATCAGGTTATACGCACCCCGCAGGTCTAGCTTAGTAAATACCCTTGCTCCCCGAAGCCTGTCAAAAAGCTCAGAGATTAGCGGCAAAGGATACTTATTTTTCACGGTGATAGCGTTGAGACCCCTATAATCAATGCACGGACGTAGTTCTCCGTTCTTCTTCTGCACAAAGAAGAACCCCGCTCCCGCTGGTGACACCGACTTCCTAATGAATCCCCTTGCCAAGTTCTCCTGAATATATTGGGACATGGCCTCTGTCTCAGGAAGAGAGAGGGGATAGACCCTTCCTCTAGGAGGCTCAGCTCCAGGCAAGAGGTCGATAGGACAGTCATAGGGGCGATGAGGCGAAAGAGTCTCCGCAGCCTTCTTTGAGAAAACGTCGGCATAAGACCAATAGACCTTGGGAAGAGGAGAGAGGTCTATGGGTATCTCAGTGGTGTAGACCTGCATGCTGTCCCTAATGCATCTGCCTATACATAAATTACCCCAACCCAGAATTCTCCCTGAAGCCCACTCAATATGGGGAGAGTGGTGGCGGAGCCAGGGTAATCCCAACAAAACCTCATCTATACCCTCAGGGAGGATAAAAAATGATACATTCTCCTGATGGGAAGCAGACATAGACAAGGTGAGTGGGACAGACTGATGGGTGATTTGTGAGGGCAGAATTGCTCCGTTCAACACCCGAACCGATACTGGTTCAGCCAGCAACACCAAAGGCATGGTGTGGCGAGAAGCAAAGGAGGATGACATAAAATTTCCCTCTGCCCCAGAATCCACACACAGCTTGACGGGTAGGGTGGTAGAACCGTGGGTAATTATCCCCTTGAGGAGCACTTTAGGGGCAAACTCATGGCGTCCAGTGACCCTGCTCCTACGGTTACTGGGCGCGACCGCTTATTCAGCCGCTGTGGACATCGGTTGGCAAAATGTCCCTGCTGCTGGCAAATATAACAAATCGGGGATGGACGAGTGACCCGAGATTTAGATCCTGCAGGAGCAACCTCCTGAAGGTCGGGCGCCTGAACAGGCGACTCCAGAGGGTTGGTGAAGGTAGGAGCCAACTGGACCCTCTGCCTACACTGGACACGTTCCAGCCTCCGCTCGCTGAAACGGAGGTCGACGCGGGTGGAAATAGCGATAAGCTTCTCCAGTGTGGCAGGAATCTCCCTGGTAGCCAAGGCGTCTTTCACATGACCCGCCAGTCCTCTCCAGAACACGGGAATGAGGACTTTATCTGGCCACTCTAATTCCGAGGCCAGAATCCGAAATTGGACAGCAAAATGGCTGACCAAAGCCAAACCCTGGGTACTTGCCAGCAGTTTGAGCGCCGCATCGTGGGTGACCTGAGGTCCTAGAAAAACCTTTTTCAGAGCCTCCAGAAAACGAGAAGCGCTCTGCACCACACGGTCGTCGCGCTCCCACAGCGGCGTTGCCCACTCCAACGCTCTGCCCGACAGAAGAGCTATCACAAAGCCCACTTGTGCCCGATCCGTGGGGAAACGTGCAGCCAGAAGCTCGAGGTGTATGGAGCACTGACTTACGAATCCCCGACATTGCTTGCTGTCACCAGCAAACTTGTCTGGAAGCGGGAGGTGGGACAATGTAGGGACAGAGGTGGCAGAGGACAAACTGGCTGCAGCTACACTAGCAGCCTGAACAGCGACTGTGGTAACATCCACAGCTGAGGTTGTGCGCTCAAGAGCCGCCAACCTACCCTCCAGCTGCTGGATGTACAGCTATAATCGCTGTTCATCCGCCATTTTACTAGTCAGACCCTGGCGCTAATATTATGTTATGGGTCTGCGGAACACACCAAAAATATAATGTAGAAAGGTGCGTTCGCAGCCCGGGGTCCACCGTGCAAGCGGAGCCTGCTGCTAGTAAAAATGGCGCGAGAAGCAAACTCTGTTATCCCGCAGAGTCGCCAACATAAACGCCGTAATGCGCTGTGGCAATGAGTGCGAACTCTGTTACTTCACAGAGCCGCTAGAAGGAGAGCCGCAGCGCTATATGGCGATGTGTGCGCACTCACTAGACACAGCTGAGTGGCAAAGAAAACACGCTAGGGTGCTGACTAGCGTTGAAAGCGAACCCTGTTACGTCACAGGGCCACTGAGAAAAAGCACTGTGTCCTGTAAGGCTCTCAGGTACACAGTTAAGTGCTAAGCGTACATAAAGCGTGATCATGTGCTAATGTCCTCGCGGGAGTCACCCGCAATCTATGGCGTCTGAACGCCAGACCCTGAATACGGCAATCAAAACTCCTCACCGGTTATGCCGGTAATCTAGGGCATCTAGGACACCGACCCTGACCAGCTTCCATACCAAACTCCTCACCGATTAAGTCGGTATTCTAGTGGCTTATTTCAGCCGGGTCCCTATCCACACATACACATTTTTTTTTTTTTTCTTTTTTCCTCAGATGGGAAGTTCCACAGTCAGATAACCAAAACTATAAGGAACTCAACTCCCAAACAGCGTGTACACTTACATAATGCAGCAGCTGTTCCCATCATCATCGGAAAACCAACTTTATTTACAAGCACAAAAAAAACACAAAACTAAGACACATTAACAAGGTGTTTCCACTTTTTAACTTTCCAAATTCCCTCTGCGTCCTCCTCCCCCCTCTTTCTCTTATCACACACAAAACAAAAATACAATTTTCCCAAAACAATTTTTAAACAATTTTTAACCTCAATCTCCTTCCTCTTAAACACATACACGTTCCTCACATCCCACAATACCTCTTTTATACATGCAAGCATCAACCACAACACTCTCTCCTTTTCTCCACACATACCCAACCCAAACATAAATAACTCAAACGTCAAAAAATTCACATCACACAACTCCTTACTAGTGTTGAGCGATATTGCTCGATATCTAAAAATATCGTATCGAAATTGTATCGCCGATAGCACTAAATATCGTCGATATCCGATTTCGATACCGGAAGTCCCATGTAAGTCTATGGGAACAAAATATCGAAATTAAAAAAACCCATTCTTGCCTTGTTGGTTAATTGTACATGAAGGAAAACAACAAAGACTAATGTAGAATGTATTGGGGGAGGTTGAGGAGACAATAAAGGCATACATGTTTAACCCAATGCATTGGAATAGCATTCATATATTTTTTTTTGGAAATACGTTTGGATTGACTAACAAATTGACAATGTTGTTAACCTTTTTTCTATTTTGGCAAATATGTATGTTTCACAACTTCCATGCTCTTCACCTTTTTAACTTTTGCCAGTGCCACACTTTCTCCTTCATAATCTTCAGCAGCAGCATCATCTTTCTCATCAAATTATTCTTCATCTTCACCTTCTTAATTTTCTTCTTAAACTTCTTGCTATTCATGTTTTTGTTTACATTACTCATATTGTTATTATTAAACTAATTAATCTTCTTCATATTCAAATTCTTCATCTTCTTCCTCTTCATCTTCTTCATCATATTCTTATTTGTGACAGAGATTCCTGCACTTGTAATCTGTAAAAGTATGAATTGTTCATCCTTCCGTTCTTGCTGTCACAAAAGATTTAAATTACAACAGTATTTGTCCGTGTTCAGTTTAGCCTGCAGCAGCAGGCATTTTCCAGGGGCACCACGAGGAGGAACGGACTCACCCCATACACTGCTTAGTCTTCTTCTGCTTAGAATTTATAGCATATATTTTGCTCTTCATTTTGGTCTTATACTTCATGTTCTTCTGCTTTTTGATCTTTTGCTTATTGTTCTTCTGTATCTTGTAGTTTGTCTTAACCTTCTTTGTCCTGTTGGTGATCTTCTTCTTGGTAATCTTTTATTTTTTCTTTGTGATGGTGTTCAGGCTGGTTGGCTTCATGCTCGTCGTCCTTGTTGTCGTCATCTTTTTCTGGGTGGTCTTTAATGTCGTCTAATTTCTGAGAAACAGCTGACGTTACTGGAACCCTGACGGGTATCAGATGGAGCAAGAGACAATGGAAGTAACGAGGACCAGCTGACTGTGCTGGACCCCGGACGGGTAGCAGAAGGAAAAAAGGCAATGTCACAACCGAGTACCAGCTGACGTTACTGTGACACGGTTACTAAGCAGGAGGTACCTGTGCTCCAAAGCACTACCAAGGACCAGCAGACGTTGCTGGAACTCGGATACGGAGATGGAGGCACCTAGGCCAAAGGCACTGGGGAGAACCACTTGACGGTACTGGACCCCGGATGGGTAGCAGAAGGAAAAGAGGCAATGTCACAACCGAGTACCAGCTGACGTTACTGTGACACGGTTACTAAGCAGGAGGTACCTGTGCTCCAAAGCACTACCAAGGACCAGCAGACGTTGCTGGAACTCGGATACGGAGATGGAGGCACCTAGGCCAAAGGCACTGGGAGAACCACTTGACGGTACTGGACCCGGACGGGTAGCAGAAGGAAAAGAGGCAATGTCACAACCGAGTACCAGCTGACGTTACTGTGACACGGTTACTAAGCAGGAGGTACCTGTGCTCCAAAGCACTACCAAGGACCAGCAGACGTTGCTGGAACTCGGATACGGAGATGGAGGCACCTAGGCCAAAGGCACTGGGGAGAACCACTTGACGGTACTGGACCCCGGACGGGTAGCAGAAGGAAAAGAGGCAATGTCACAACCGAGTACCAGCTGACGTTACTGTGACACGGTTACTAAGCAGGAGGTACCTGTGCTCCAAAGCACTACCAAGGACCAGCAGACGTTGCTGGAACTCGGATACGGAGATGGAGGCACCTAGGCCAAAGGCACTGGGGAGAACCACTTGACGGTACTGGACCCCGGACGGGTAGCAGAAGGAAAAGAGGCAATGTCACAACCGAGTACCAGCTGACGTTACTGTGACACGGTTACTAAGCAGGAGGTACCTGTGCTCCAAAGCACTACCAAGGACCAGCAGACGTTGCTGGAACTCGGATACGGAGATGGAGGCACCTAGGCCAAAGGCACTGGGGAGAACCACTTGACGGTACTGGACCCCGGACGGGTAGAAGAACGCACCCATGAAAATGTAAGTTGACAGGACGCAAGCCGTCCGCAGTTACAGAATCACACAGTCCTACAGTGGGTGCTTATCCTATTGTCACAATGGAAACCGCCTTTATTTACATATCCCACAGCACACATAGGAATCACCTAAACTGCAGGCACCATAGAGTCGGCTAACCCGAATGCAACACGACAGCACAACTTATTGGAGGATAATTGACGTTCACACTGCCAGGAAACAGCTGTCGTGCTGTAACCAGGCTGGCCAGGAGTCAGTACCCCTGCCAATTACTTACGAGCAACAAATGGCGGTGTTGTAGCCCAGGGAGTAGAGTTCAGGTGGTAGAAAGATGAACATAACCGGAGACATGGAAAACGTTGCCAAACAGTTATTTAATCTGAAAACGGACAGGCAAATTCAGGTGAGATCCATGCCTTGTTCATTTTCAGAAAAGTAAGCCGGTCTACATTCTCTGAGGATAGTCGCATGCGACGGTCTGTTACTACACCACCTGCAGCACTAAAGACACGCTCAGATAATACACTGGCAGCAGGGCAAGCCAGCACCTCCAATGCATACTGGCTAAGCTCTGGCCATGTATCCAACTTAGAGACCCAAAATTTGAAAGGGGAAGAGGCATCTGGGAGTACACTTAGAGGGAAAGCCAAGTAGTCTGTCACCATCTTACGGAAACGTTTCTTCCTGGTGACTGGAGCCGTCTCGGATGGTGTAGACCTTGCTGGCGCTGTCACAAAACTTTGCCACATTTGTAACATACAGTTCTTGCCCTGTGCAGAGGCGCTGCTTCTGCTCCCTCTTGTTGTAGAGGTGTCTACACTGCCTCGACGCACAGAGCTGCTTTGTAAAGCAGTAGCAGCAGCAGCAGCAGCATCTCTCTCGGCTGGAATGTACAACAGTATGGATTGCACCAGTGTGTCTTGGTACTCCTGCATTTTACGGTCCCGGTTCACCGGTGTGATGAGGGTTTGTAAGTTGTCCGGGTAGCGAGGGTCTAGGAGGGTGTACACCCAATAATCTGACGTGCTGAGAATGTGGGCGATGCGGCGGTCGTTTCTTAGGCACTGAAGCATGAAATAAACCATGTGCTGCAGACTCCCAACTGGCCAACAAAGGCTGTCCTCTGGAAGAGGCGTCATCTCTGTCTCCTCTGCATCACCCCACCCTCGCTCTACATACTGACTACAGCGTTGTGTACCTTCCTCTGTAGGGTTTCTTCCTCCTCCATTGACTCCTCGTCCTCCTCCTCATCCTCCTCACAAAGTGAGCCCTGCCCAGCCCTTTGTGAGGAACCACGTTGCGCTGACTGTCCTGAAGGTAATTGAATTTGTGACTCCTCATCCTCCACCTGTTTCAAAACCTCTTCCTTTAGTGCTTTCAGTGATTTCTGAAGCAGGCAGATAAGGGGGACAGTCATGCTGACTAGTGTATCATCTGCACTCGCCATCTGCGTTGAGACATCAAACGCACGCAAAACGTCGCAGATGTCCTTCATAGAGGCCCACTCAGTAGTGGTGAAGTGTGAACGGCGCAAATTGCGAGTTGATTGCGCCTGTTGCAGCTGATACTCCATTACAGCTGGCTGCTGCTCACACAACCGCTCCAACATATGTAACGTGGAATTCCACCTGGTGGGTACGTCACATATGATGCGATGTTCAGGAAGGCAAAATCTGACTTGCAGAGCTGCAATGCGCGATCTGGCCATGCTGGAACGTCGCAAGTGAGCGCACTCTAGGCGGACCTTGTGCAGCAGTGCATCAAGATCCGGATAGTCCCTCAAAAAACTCTGCACGACCAAGTTGAGCACATGTGCCAGACATGGTATGTGAGTGAGGTTGCCAAGGCCCAGAGCTGCCACCAGATTTCGGCCATTGTCACACACTACCAAGCCTGGCTGCAGATTAGCTGACAAAAACCACACGTCGCTCTCCTGCTTGATGGCATCCCAGAGCTCCTGCGCTGTGTGGCTTCGATTCCCCATGGGAATTAATTTCAGGACGGCCTGTTGACGTTTGGCCACGGCTGTGCTCATATCGGTCGCAACAGGTAAGCGTTCACGGGTCCATGTGGAGGTATACCGTGACGGCTCGTGCAGCGATGATTCTGAGGAACTGGAGTAGGAGGAATCAATGTGCACAGACTGGATTCCTGCAATCCTTGGAGTTGGCAGAACACGTACAGCGCCACTGGCAAGATCTGTACCCGGCTCCACAACATTGACCCAATGGGCAGTGAGGGAAAGGTATCGTCCCTGGCCATGGGTACTGGTCCACGCATCGGTGGTCAGGTGGACCCTGCTACTGACGGCGTTTAGTAGCGCATGTTTAATGTTTCCCTCGACATGTTTTTGCAGAGCAGGGACAGCTTGCCTGCTGAAATAAAATCGGCTTGGCACATTATATTGTGGGACTGCCAATGCCATAAAGTTCCTGAAACTGTCAGTCTCCACCAGCCTGAATGACAGCATTTCAAGGGACAGGAGTTTTGCAAGGCCAGCATTCAGAGCCTGTGCTCGTGGATGGTTTGCCGAGTATGGCCGTCTTTTATCCCATGCCTGTGTTACCGATGGCTGTTTTTTGTACTGGGAGTGTGACGATGACTGTGAACTTGCTGCAGTGGGTGGAATAACAGTTTGTCTATGGACAACAGTGACCGAGGTTCTTCCATGGAGATCCTGTGAGGAAGCCAAAACAGGTGTGTGAGAGCTGGAGGTAGAGGCTCGAACATGACGTAAAGATGTAGGTGCTGCTGTAGGTTGGCCTACATCTCCAGTGTGTCTTTGGAACTCAGCTACGTGCTTTGTCCGTACATGTGTCCACATATTTGTGGTATTCAGGTTCCTGATATTTTTACCTCTTTTAACTTTTTGCTTACACAGCTTGCATTGAACATAGCAAATATTATCTACAAGTCTGTCAAAAAAGGACCACGCAGTGCAAGTCATGGGAGCGCCAATTTTGACATTTCTAAGAGAACTGCTCCCAACAGGTGCCAAACTGGAGGCTACAGGCAAGCGAGTCTGCAGCCTACCTCTCCTCCTCTTTGTACCGTTGGGACAATCTCTTCCTCAGAGCTGCTCCCACCACCTTGCTGTTGCTCACGCCATGTTGGGTCTCGGACTTCATCATCTCCACTACCCTCTTCCAACACCTGCTGCTGTTGGATGGTCTGGGCAGCACCATGCTCCACAAAACCTGGCACCTGAGTCTCATCATCATCATAAGATGCGTTCTGCGGTGTGCTGTCCATCGGCACTGGCTCACCCGCCTCTTCAGATTGAGAGAGACACAGCTGTTGCGCATCACTGCATACTCCCTCTTCTTCAAATTGCAGAATGCTGCTTGCCTGTGCCCGTGTTTGCGAGCCAACAGATTCTGAGAACAGAAGCAGAGACTCAGCTGGCTCCTGTACAGAACTCTCTGACTGCCTTGGCAATTTGACAGGCGGTGAACAGACAGATGGTTGCTCAACAGTGTTGTGTTCCTGAGAGGAGGTGGAAGGAATTGAAGTCGATGCATTGGCTGCCATCCAACCAACAACGGCTTCAATTTGTTCTTCCCGCAGCAGGGGGGCACGCCGAGCTCCTACCAAAGTGCGCATAAAGGAACGCTCACGGGGATAAATGGTGGATGCTGTGTCACTGAGGGCGGCAGCAGACACAGAATCCCCACGTCCTCTCCCTGCTGAAACTCCACGGCCACGACCACGTGCCTTACTCACTGACTTCTTCATCTTGGTAGATTGATAAAGAAAGTCAGAAAAGTTATACTTAAGGCCTAAGTGTGGTTATTACGCAGAGACTGAAGTGAACACTGAAACACAACTGTTCACAAATCACAATCTGTGAAAGGCTACTCCTTTGTCTACTTCTATAGTGTTTGCAACCAATGTATTGGATACGGATGGAAGCGCGTCACACTAATAGTTAAATTGCATGGAGCAGCAAGAATTACACTGAAGGAAAAAAAAAAGAGTCTGTGAGTGACAGGTGCAGATGCCTACAGACAGCGTTGCATGCAGAGCAAACTGCAGCGTCACCTGCACTCACACACACCTTGCAGAGCTGTTAAAACACTGCAGGCAAAAGGAAGCTTTACACAGCGTTGGTGCTAGCCTGCCTACAGCACAGTACACTAGAATCCAATCTCTAACCTGTCCCTCAGAGTCAGCACGACAGCGTTCATGTACCCCTTACACTGAATTCACAGCACAGTGACCGCTAAAATGGCGGCGCGCCTTTTATAAACACTGAAGAAAAAAAAAAAGAGTCTGTGAGTGACAGGTGCAGATGCCTACAGACAGCGTTGCATGCAGAGCAAACTGCACGTCACCTGCACTCACACACACCTTGCAGAGCTGTTAAAACAACACTGCAGGCAAAGGAAGCTTACACAGCGTTGGTGCTAGCCTGCCTACAGCACAGTACACTAAATCGCAATCTCTAACTGTCCCTCAGAGTCACACAGCAGCGTTCTGTCCCTTACTGAATTCACAGCACAGTGACGCTAAAATGGCGGCGGCCTTTTATAGTGCATTCTGACATCATTCAGCATCCAATCACAGCCATGCCATTAGTTAACATGACCGCAGCAGTACAGGATGTGCCCACACTTCTTAGGGTTCCTCATTGGCTGACTAAAATCACATTGCCCCTCAAAGAATTATGGGAACTTCCGATTCCGGTATTCGATAAGACGAAAATATCGAAACGAATTATCGAAAGGCCGATAGAGCTAATATCGGCCGATAGCCGATATTTGCATTATCGTATCGCTCAAAACTACTCCTTACACAACGGGCCCAAACCTGAAATCACATTTCTACATACTGACAATTCCAAAACAATGCACCACACTCTCTCTCCCACCACATCCCCTCCTCGGACACATCTCACTCCCACTAAACCCGGTTTCTCTGGAAGTCTCTCACCGGTAACACCTCATGCAATGACTGCCACACAATCTCGCTCTGTCTATTTGTCATACCATCCATACGTACCTTCTTCCATACCTTCTGCACATCACTTCCTCTCACCATATAGATACCACATTCCATCTCTCTACACTCAATCATCCTATATACCGCTTTCTTCTTCTCTAACAACCTCACATCCACATCACACAGTTCATACTTCACCAAAAATTTGTAAACCCACACATACCACACAGGCACCTCAAAAGCCACTGGGCACCTTAGATCCCTTTCCCGCCACTTCAAACGGAACAGAAAACTTCCAAACAAATACCTGCACATACATGCACACTTCCCATCCATCCTAATCACACCCAATACAAACACCATAATATTCACGCCAAAAAATACATTCAAATTTGGGAATCCCAGCCCCTCCCTTATCCATTCTCTTCACACAACCTCTCTCCTTGCACGCTCCATACTTGAACGCCAAAAAAATACAAACAAAACCCTATTTAATCTTCTAACACACATATATAAAACCACCGCAACATGCAAAAAAATTGGTAACACCACACTCTTAATAACTAAAATTTTACCAAAAAACGTCAAATCTCTCATCTTCCAAAAATTTACTTGCGCTCCACTCTCTCTCTCACATCCACCCAACTTTCCTCTCCATCCAACTTCTCTGAAAATTTCACACCCAGCACCTTTATCGGTCCACTCACCACATTCACCCCAATATCATTGCTCAGAGTCCTCCCACCAAAAATCTTACATTCAGTCTTCTCCCAATTCACTTTAAACGCAGACGCTCCACAAAAAACGGATACCAACAACTTCACACGACGCACCGAACACTCTGAATCACACAAAACACACACATCATCCATGTAACCATTCACCTTCCACTCCCTCCCCCCCCCCCGGCACTTGCACACCCCGAATCACCTTATCTTTCCTCAACATACACAACAACGGCTCAATCGCGCAAATGAACACAACAGGGGACAATGGGCACCCCTGCCGTACACCGGAAAACACATTCACTCTCCTCCCTACATTCCCATTCAACAAAACACAACTATAAATATTTTTATACAAACTTCTCACTCTCTCAACAAACTCAGCCGGAAAACCCATCTTCACCAACACTCTAAACAGAAAACCATGCGCCAACCTATCATACGCCTTCTCAAAATCCAAACTCAACACATACACCCCCTTCTTACGGTTCAAACAGTCCCACAAACAATCTCTCAGCATACACACACCCTCATGTAACCGCCTTCCAGGCACCGAACAACACTGCTCCTCACCCACCACACTCCCAACCACATCACGCATCCTATTTGCCAAAGCTTCGCATAGATTTTATAATCACAATTAAGCAACGTGATCGGCCTCCAGTTTTTTAGATTTTTCAAATCACCTTTTTTTGGCAACAGCACAATCACTCCTGCATGCATACCATTCGCCACCTCTGCATTCGCCCACATATACTTACATACATCAACAAAATCCTTTCCAATCACATCCCACATCACACGATAGAATTCCACCGGGAGACCATCATCCCCCGGGTTTTATTCAGCGCCATGCTACACACCACCTTCCATATTTCTTCACTCGTCATCTCCCCCATCAAACTCTCCCTTTCTGTCCCATTCAATCTATTTTCCAAAACACTCAGCAAATCACTCTCCAAACCTTCATCCCTCCATTTCACTGCATACAAATCATCATAAAACTTTGCCACTTCCTCACATAAGTCCACACCACTCACTTCATTTCCATCCACTCCATTCAAAACACTCATGCTCTGTCTTTTTCCAAAAACTTTCTTGAAAAAAAACCGCGAACACTTCTCATTCTTTTCCAAGTTCTCTATTTTAGCCCTATACACAATACTCCTCCCTCTCTCTCTCAAAAACTCGTTCACTTCTTTTTTCACTCTCAACAAATCTTCACTCACATCCATCCCTCCCTCTCTTAGCTTTATAAGCACACTCAATCTTGCATTCAACCCAGCAAACCTTTCTCTCTTAGCAGCTGCACACTTGTAACCAAGTTTTTTAAACAAAACCTTGGTTTCCATTTAACCCAATCCCACCATTCACACACATTACTGAATTCACTTCTGCTCTCACACCACTCCTTATAATATCTCTCATACTCCTCTCTCACCTCCACCCCATCCAGTAAACTCACATTCAGCTTCCATATACCTTTCCCAGTTACCTCCTCAGTATGCACATCCACTTCACACTTCATACACACATGATCTGAAAACAGCACACTCTCCTGTGCATAACTAACAGCAATCAGGTTTTTTGAAACAAAACAATAATCCAGTCTAGACGCCACCCTCCCACTCTCAGAAAAAATGTATTTAACAATGGAGTTACTTTACACTCCCTTGCATATCCCTCAAACCAAAATCACTCACCATGTCCATTAACTCTTTCCTTGACACATCCACATTCACCTTTCCCACATCAACATTCATATCACCCACAATCACAACAGGCACTCTACCTGGAATAAAAAACTTAATTTTTTCAAATAAAACTTTACGCTCCTGTTTTTTCACAGGAGCATACACATTAATAGAACTAAAACGAATATTTCTAAACTCAAAATTTGCTAACACGCATCTCCCAACCTCAATCACCATATAGTCACACAAACTCACATTACGCCCCTTCACCAAAAAACCAACACCGTCATTTCTATTACATGCACTCCTGACCACACAGACGCACCATGAGGCCATTCACTCCCCTTCACACCATCCACAATCCCACACTCCTGTAAACAAAAAATTTCCGCATTTTGCGCTGCAAAAAACTCAAAAATGGCCCACGCCGCAACTTATTTTTAAAAACCCTCACATTTTGAGATATAATTCTAACACCCATACTAAACACAAACCAAAAAGCTTAACAAAAAAAACACTTGTCCAAAGAAGCCAAAAAAGGAAAAAAATACAAAAAAACCTACAGATATAACTTGACACACATTACATAAAACACACAAAAAAACAGATAGCCATTGCTTAAAGAGCAAAGCTATGTACACAAAAAAAAACCTACCTGGCTACTGGAAAAGTAAAACGTACTTAACCAGTACCGCCAGTGTCCTCCTCCACAATTTTGCCGAGCAGCTTTCCGAGCCGCGGCCTCCATATACTCCTCCACCCGTGCCTTTTTCTGCCCAGTCTTCCTCTGGCCATTCCTTCTTTCCACCACCTCAATGTCTCTGTTTTCCCCACCACCCTCCCTGTGACACTTTAAACCTCCTGAGTCCTCTTCCGAGGAGAGAAGCACCAATATTTATCGGATCAGACTCATGAACTAAAACCTCACCTCTCCTCTGCCACAAGATATATCGAAATCCATCAGGCATTCTGACCATGATTCAGCAACTGGGATTTCTTTTTTTACTTCCTTTTTAGGCCATGAACGCTCCTCTCTCCTTATGGCCTTCCAAAATTCCTTGTCCTCCTTTTCCTCCTGTTGCTTCTCCCTCCTTCTCTCAGCCTCCTTGTCCTCCTGCCGCCTCTCCCTCCTCTCTCAGCAGGAGTGGGTGGCGCCCTCACAACGCTTTGCAGCGCGGCGACTTCGCCTTCCCTCCACTTCTTCTCCTCCTCCCGCCTCTTAACCTCCTCCTCTCTCTTCCTTTCTTCCTCCCGCCTCCGCTCTCCTCACGTCTCTTTCTTTCCTCCTCCTCTCTAGTTGACCTCCTCGGCACACCAAACGGCAGTCTCTATACAGGTGCTCTGAACTGCCACACCTGTCACATTCACGAGGCATCGGACACCTAGCCGCCACATAACCCTCTTGCTTGCAATTACGGCAAACCAACTTCTTGCTACACATGTTTAGCAGGTGCCCGAACTGAAAGCACCTCCTGCAGTATAGTGGCTGCCCTGGGTATGACAGGAAGCCCCTATGACCCGCCACTGAAAAGTTCGCTGGTGGGTGGGTGAAACCTCCCAAACAACCTGGGTCCTTCTTCAATTTCACCCGAAACACATACCTGCAGTTGAAAATGCCCAAGACATTTTTCTGCTTCTCCCCTCCCTTCACGTATTCACAGTACCGCTCCAGGAACTGCTCCAGTAGTGCTACTTCGGTATAGGGGTTGTACACAGTCACAGTCACCACTTTTTCCATGAGCCCAAACAGGGGCTCCACCCGCACTCCCTCCAGGCATGGATCACCTTCATTACTTCTGAGCCATTCAAAGACGGTCAAACAGCATCCCTCATTCACAAAGGTTACATCATATGTACCTTGACTCCGGAATTCATTGACGCTGTAGACATCCTGACGATGGGCTCCAGCCTTTCCCTCCAACAGGTCACAAACGACGTATACCAGGTTGTTTTTCTCACCACCTTCCACCACCACACGGATCGTATTCTTAATGAACATCCTCAGTCCAGACTGCCGATACGGATACCGCAGTAGAAAATCAGCAGCACGCTGCCAGCAAAGCCCCTGGATCACTCCAGGAAAACTCGCACCCTCTGACCGCGACACATGATCGCAGCCAAAAGGCGCGATCACACTGGCGCATAGCATACAATGGTTGATATTAGCGCATGGCGGCCCAGCCATGCTACCCTTTTATAGCAACAGCTACAGGACCTTCCAGGAACAAGGACCAATGAGAAACTGTTACAAACACATGTAGCTACATGACCTTCCTGGCGGACCAATAAGAGCCGCTGCAACACCTGAACATGTGACCCTGATCTCCAATGAGAGATCTCACTCTGGGCATGCTCAGAAGGGAAAACGCAGGACTTTGTCCCAAAGACGTCTGCTCCAGCACTGGCTATAATAGCAGATCCAGGAAAGGCAGCAGCAATCACTGCACAGTAGTGGAGTGGGCAAGACGCTTGGACCGACGTCTCTGCTGAGCAGGCTCCACTGCGGCCGGAGATGAATGGGAGACCGCAGCGGGACGGGTTCGAGACTCCCCTGTGCAGCAGCGGGAAATCAAACCCTAACACTAGTAGATCATATATAATTAGTTACCAAAAAAAGGGTTGTATATCATTTAACACCTTCGTGACTCAGCCTATTTTATATTAAAGACCTTGCCATTTTTTGCAATTCTGACCAGTGTCCCTTTATGAGGTAGTAACTCAGGAACGCTTCAACGGATCCTAATGATTCTGAGATTGTTTTTTCGTGACATATTGGGATTCATGTTAGTGGTAAATTTAGGTCGATAATTTTTGCGTTTATTTATGAAAAAAATGGAAATTTGGCGAAAATTTTGAAAATTTTGCAATTTTCAAATTTTACATTTTTATTCTGTTAAACCAGAGAGCTATGTGACACAAAATAGTTAAAAAATAACATTTCCCACATGTCTACTTTACATCAGCACAATTTAGAAAACAACGTTTTTTTTTTGTTAGGAAGTTATAAGGGTTAAAAGTTGACCAGTGATATTCATTTCAGCAATTTTACAAAACCATTTTTTTTAGGGACCACCTCACATTTAAGTCACTTTGAGGGGTCTATATGGCAGAAAATACCCAAAAGTGACACCAATATAAAAACTACATTCAAGAAGATTATTAACCCTTCAGGTGCTTCACAGGAACTAAAGCAACGTGGAAGGAAAAAATGGACATTTTAATTTTTCAAACAAAAATTTTCTTTTAGCATCAATTTTTTCATTTTTACATGGGCAACAGGATAAAACGGATCCTAAAATTTGTTGTGCAATTTCTCCTGAGTACATCAATACCTCATATGTGGTCATAAACCACTGTTTGGGCGCACGGCAGGGCTCAGAAGGGAAGGAGTGCCATTTGACTTTTTGAATGGAAAATATGCTGGAATATTTAGCGGTTGCCATGTCGCATTTGGAGAGTCCCTGTGTGCCTAAACATTGGAGCTCCCCACAAGTGACCCCATTTTGGAAACTAGATCCCCCAATGAACTTATCTAGATGCATAGTGAGCACTTTGAACCCCCAGGTGCTTCACAAATTGAGCCGTAAAAAAAAGAAAGTACTTTTATTTCACAAAAATTTTCTTTTAGCCTCAGTTTTTTCATTTTCACATGGGCAACAGGATAAAAAGGATCCTAAAATTTGTCGGGTAATTTCTCCTGAGTACACAGATACCTCCTATGTGGTCATAAACAACTGTTTGGGCGCACGGTAGGGCCCAGAAGGGAAGGAGCGCCATTTGACTTTTTGAATGGAAAATTAGCTCCAAATTTAGCGGACACCATGACGCGTTTGGAGAGCCCCTGTGTGCCTAAACAGTGAAAAAAAAACACATGTGACACCATTTTGGAAACTAGACCCCTTATGGAACTTATCTAGATGTGTTGTGAGCACTCTGAACCCCCAAGTGCTTCACAGAAGTTTATAACGCAGAGCAGTGAAAATAAAAAAATCATTTTTTTCCTCAAAAATGATTTTTTAGCCCGCTATTTTTTATTTTCACAAGGTAACAGGAGAAATTGGACCACAAAAGTTGTTGTGCAATTTGTCCTGAGTACACCAATACCATATATGTGGGGGGAACCACTGTTTTGGCGCATGGGAGAGCTCAGAAGGAAAAGAGTGCCATTTTGGAATGCATACTTGATGGAATGTTCTGCGTGCCTCATGTTGCGTTTGCAGAGCCCTCTATGGGCCTAAACAGTAGAAACCCCTCACAAGTGACCCATTTTGGAAACTAGACCCCCAAGGAGCTTATCTAGATGTGTATTGAGCACTTTGAACTCCCAAGTGCTTCACAGAAGTTTATAAACGCAGAGCAGTGAAAATAACAAAATCATTTTTGTTTCTCAAAAATCATTTTTTAGTCCGCTATTTTTTATTTTCCCAAGGGTAACAGGAAAAATTGGACCCCAAAAGATGTTGACCAGTTTTTCCTGAGTACGCTTGTGCCCCATATGTGGGGGGGACCACTGTTTGGGGCACGGCAGGGCTCAGAAGGGAAAGAGCGCCATTTGACTTTTTTAATGGAAAATTAGCTCCAATCGTTAGCGGACACCATGTCATGTTTGGAGAGCCCCTGTGTGCCTAAACTTTGGTGCTTCTCCACAAATGACCCCATTTTGGAAACTAGACCCCCTAAGGAACTTATCTAGATGCACAGTGAGCACTTTGAACCCCCAGGTGCTTCACAGAAGTTTATAACGCAGAGCCGTGAAAATAAAAAATCATTTTTTTTTCTCAAAAAATCATTTTTTAGCCCCCTATTTTTTATTTTCAGAATGGTTACAGGAGAAATTGGACCCCAAAAGTTGTTGTCCAGTTTGTCCTGAGTACGCTGGTACCCCATATGTGGGGGGAACCACTGTTTGGGCACACGTAAGGGCTCAGAAGGCATGTAGTGACGCTTTGAAATGCCGACTTGATGGAATGGTGTGCGGCATCTTGTTTAGTTTGCAGAGCCCTTGATGTGCCTAAAACAGTAGAAACCCCCACAAGTGACCCCATTTTGTAAACTAGACCCTGCAAGGAATTTATCCAAATGTGTGGTGAGCACCTTGAACCCTCACGTGCTTCACAGAAGTTTATAACCCCGGGCATGAAAATAAAAAAATCATATTTTTTCCACAAACATGAGCTTTTAGTCCCCAATTTTTCTATTTTCCCAAGGGTAACAGAGAAATTAGACCCCAAAAGTTGTTGTCCAATTTGTCCTGAGTACACTGATATCCAATATGTGGGAGAAAACTACTGTATGGGCACACGTCGGGGCTCGGAAGGGAAGTATTGACGTTTTGAAATGCCGACTTTGATGGAATGGTCTGCGGGCATCATGTTACGTTTGCAGAGCTCCTGATGTGCCTAAACAGTAGAAACTCCCCACAAGTGGTCCCATTTTGGAAACTAGACCCTGCAAGGAACTTATCTAGATGTGTGGTGAGCACCTTGAACCCCCACGTGCTTCACAGAAGTTTATAACGCCTGGGCATGAAAATAAAAAAATCATATTTTTTCCACAAACATGATCTTTAGTCCCCAATTTTTTTATTTTTCCAAGGGTAACAGGAGAAATTAGACACCAAAAGTTGTTGTCCAATTTGTCCTGAGTATGCTGATATCCTACATGTGGGAGATAACTACTGTATGGGCACATGTTGGGGCTCGGAAGGGAAGTAGTGACATTTTGAAATGCAGACTTGATGGAATGGTCTGCGGGCGTCATGTTACGTTTGCAGAGTCCATGATGTGCCTAAACAGTAAAAACCCCACAAGTGACCCCATTTTGGAAACTAGATACCCCAAGGAACTCCTCTAGATGTATGGTGAGCACTTTGAATCTCAAAGTTCATCATAAAAGTTTATAACGCAAAGCCGTGAAAATAAAAAATCATTTTTCTTTCCACAAAAATAATTTGTTTAGTCCCCAATTTTTTTTCCCAAGAGTAAAAAGAGAAATTAGACCCCCAAAGTTGTTGTGCAAATTTTGACAGAGTTCACGGGACATTTCAAGGTCCTTCTCAGACATCATGGGTATCCCCTAACCACAAACCTAACCCTAATCCCAACCCTAACCCTAATTCCAACCCTAACCCTAATTCTAACCCTAACCCAAATTCTAACGGTAGCCCTAATTCTAACCCTAATGCTAACCCTAAGGCTAACCTTAACCTTAGTTCTAACTCTAACCCTAAGGCTAGGTTCATATTGCGTTTTACCAGCCCGTTCAACACATAGCGTTGACGGGCTGGTAACGGTATAGCATAACGTGATCGCGTTATCCTATACCCGCTAGCGCAGATGAATCAGCAGATGATTCATCTGTGCTAGCGGTGACGGAGCCCAGACGCTGCAGCCCGCGTCCATGGCTCCATTACTGAATGATGGCACTGCGCCCGACATTGGGGGTGAAGGGAAGCGTTAACGGACTGCGTTACACTGCAGTCTAGTAACGCAGTTCATCTAACGGACTGCCATAACGCAATATGAACCCAGCCTAACCCTAAGGCCCCGTGCACACATTGCGGATTCACTTGCTGATTTTTACGTGCGGATTTTGCTTTATTCGCAGGTAAAATTACAGTACCTGCGTTTTACCTGCGGATTTAGCGCGGATTAAGGGCCTGTGCAAATGTTGCGGATTTACTGTGGTTTTGCTGCGGTTTTTGTGCGGATTTGCCCTGCGGTTTTACACCTATAATGGAATAGGTGTGAAAACGCTGCAGAATCCGCACAAAGAATTGACATGCTGCGGATTTAAAACCGCACCAAATCTGTGCGGAAAAATCCGCAGCATGTGCACAGCGTTTTTTTTTTACCATTTATTTACATTGTACTGTACATGGTTTCCGGATCTGCTGCGGATCCGCAGCTCCAAATCCGCTGCGGATCTGCAGCAAAATCCGCAACATGTGAACAGGAAAAAAAAAAATTTCTTTATTTTATTATTTGTCCCTACCTATAGGGGTGATAAATGGGGTGTTTATTTACTGTTTTTTTTATTTTGTTCACTGTGAGAGAGTATCACAGTGATCAAAATACATTTTTTGACTATGGAGCGTGCACTTCGCATGCGCCCGCCATTTTCCAAGATGGCGGCGCCCATGAAGAATCCCGGACCGACGCTGGGACATCGGAGGACCGGGAGAGGTGAGTAGGGGGGATCGGAAGGTAAGGGGGGGATCGGAAGGTGGGGGGAGTGGAGGCAAGGAGGAGGGGAGCACATAGTGACGGCGGAGACCGATCGCCTCCATTTATCGGTGGCGACGGCCGATCGCCCCCGTCACTCGGTGTGGGGGGAGTCAGATCTCGATGTCCAGCCATGGCAGATGCTATTGCAGCATCGGCCATGGCTGGATTGTAATATTTCACCAAATTTCATTGGTGAAATATTACAAATCGCTCTGATTGGCTGTTTCACTTTTAACAGCCAATCAGAGAGATCGTAGACACGTGGGGGTTAAGCACATTTGATGATCAATCAGGTAGAGTGATGGAGATTCTCAAGAAATATTGGTCAATTTTGATGACCGACCATGATATAGCTGACTTCATTACCCCTAAACCATCAATCACGTATAGAAAGGGGAAATCCATTAAGGATCAGGTGGTAAGAAGCCATCTGGAGCCGTTGAAAAAAGAGGGGACATGGCTACAGAATAGAGAGTTGGGTACATTCAAATGTGGACATTGTAGTTTTTGTAAATTTGTGCGCCCCTCTAAGACTTTTTGCAGTGCACAGACGAGAAGAGCTTACACTATGAAATGTTTTGCTAATTGTAAAACGACAGGAGTAATATATCTGTGCACTTGCTCCTGTCCCCTTGACTATGTGGGGAAAACGAAACGTGAACTGCGTACCCGTATTGGGGAACATCTAGGGGACATTAGACATAAAAGGGACACACCCCTAGCCCGCCACATTAATTTGGTACATGGGGGTGACGAGAAACAAATTTCTTTTTGCGTAATTGAGAGAGTTCAGCCTGTGGTAAGACAGGGGGATTGGGATAGAAAGATCCTGCAGCGGGAGACACGCTGGATCTTCTGGCTCGAATCACAGAGCCCTAAAGGTTTGAATGAACAATTAAATTTTACTAGCTATCTTTAATAAAGGTGGTTTCCTGACAGATGCTACATACTCTAATTTCCTTTTTGAGGACTTTGAATCCTCAACACACTTATGATGAGTGTGCAATATTTATATGTATTTATATGAGGATACATGGTGGTGGTGCTCCAGTGCTTTCTTTGCACTCTGGGAATTTGTCTGGTAATTATTCTTATAGCACTATAAAACAAGTATTGTCTTGGTTAGTTAACCTTAGAATCTGATTCTTAAGTTATGGGTACTCGGCTATTTAATAATCTGAATTGTTTTTTATGTTTTGGAATGTGAGTAACGTTCCACTTCTTAATATATGCTGTCATGTGACCAATAACCGGATAGCTATCCGAGTTGCTTAGCATTGCTGAGCTGTTCTCCCTCTATTTCCGGTCTGTGGAACGCGAGATGCGTTCCATTTGGCATCCATGATTGTAACATGCGACCACATTTATCTTTAGCATTGCCGAGTCTTTCTCTCTTTATTTCCAGTCTGTGGAACGCAAGGTGCGTTCCATTTGGAATCCATGATTGTAACATGTGACCGGATCTATCTTTAAGTAATGGCGCTGGACACACATGGAGCACGCCGCACACTGCATTGCTCCGTCGGCCATGGGGTAACAGATCCCGTCTCTGACCCCTGGTGAACCCTAAAGAAATTGAAGGGGAAACGCATCGGGTCCTGTTCTTATATCTGGCTGATAAGTATTGTCTGATTATTTATTGCACACTTTATGCTTGACAAAACTGTGGGAGCATAGTAATAGCTAAGCATTTGATAAGGGTATTATTATTTATGGTACATGCATGTCTCCTTGAATTTTCAAATGGCTGAAACTATACATATTATTGTTAGGGTACACAGCCATGGGGGGGAGGCGCATATCTACTTGAATATCTAAATTGCTGAAATTATACATATTATTGTCATGATATACAGCTATGGTGGGGGATTCAAGCACTAACCCCCGTGTAATACAATGATGGTTGACTTTGTTTAATCCCACTAATATTATCTGCTCCTGTGTGCAATATTTTCTGGTATTTCCCAGGTGGGAGTCTTGTCAAGTGCTCTTTTTATCCACTTACCATTTATTTTTTTGTGGAGTATTTCATTTGTCTGTAGACGTTTTTTCTAATTTTTTGCAATTTTGCATTTTTCTGCAGCCTATCAGTATTTTTTACTACGAGATAAGTCCCTAATATGGCTGCAATTTTTCCTGGGATTAGTATTTGTGCAGCATATGAGTATTTTTTGACTACGAGATAAATTGATTATTTAGCTGCATTTTTTCTCAGAGATTGTGTCCTTTTTTTGAAGCAAAAATTTTTTCTACGAGATAAGTTTCAATTTAGCTGCAATTTTTTTCTCTGACACTAGTCCTGATTTAAGGACGTTCCGAGATAAGTTTACAGCATGTGAGCACTTTATTTGAGACAATTAAGTCTCTCCACCTTGATATTTTTCGGTGTTATATGTATGTGTGGTTTTTTCTGTGTATCCCGTTTTTTGGACTTATGGTGATACAGGGTTTACTAGGGGCACCGACGTTGAGTAGGGGCGCCATGTCATCAACAACTAGGGTGCCAACCTCCGCAGTCAGGAAGGGATTCATTAGGGCCCATTAGGGTTATTCTAGATTTTTTGCCCCCAAAAATAAGTAATACATTACAGTATATTTATTATATGTTTTATATATTTTTCCTGGTATCCCCCAGTCTTTTGTTATGTGTCTATTAATGTTTTTAATCAATGAATTAAAAGGTATTTTTTGTTTGTTCTCTCTGGCGTTTTCCTAATTTTCCCTATATATAAAAATTCTTTTTTTGAGGTTTTCTTCTTCAAAAGTTTACATACCCCATTTCTTAATACGGTGTATTGCCCCCTCTAACATCAATGAAAGCTTGAAGTCTTTTGTGGTAGTTGTGGATGAGGTTCTTTAATTTCTCAGATGGTAAAGCTGCCCACTCTTCTTGGCAAAAAGCCTCCAGTTCCTGTAAATTCCTGAGCTTTCTAGCATGAACTGCATGCTTGAGATCTCCCCAGAGTGGCTCAATGATATTGAGGTCAGAAGACTGAGATGGCCACTCCAGAACCTTCACTTTGTTCTGCTGTAGCCAATGACAGGTCTATTTGGCCTTGTGTTTTGGATCGTTATAATGTTGGAACGTCCAAGTATGTCCCATGCGCAGCTTCTGGGCTGATTATTGCAAATTTGCCTCCAGATTTGCTGATAACGTGCTGCATTCATCTTTCCTTCAACTTTGACCAAGTTTCCTGTGCCTTTGTAGCTCACACATCCCGAAGACATCAGTGATCCTCCTCTGTGCTTTATAGTAGAAATGGTGTTCCTTTCATCATAGGTCTTGTTGTCCTCTCTCCAAATGTAACATTTATGGTTGTGGCCAAAAAATTCAATTTTGATCTCATCACTCCAAATTTCCTTGTTCCAGAAGTTTTGAGGCTTGTCTCTGTGCTGTTTTGCGTATTGTAGGTGAGATATTTGTGGCATTTGCGCAGTAATGGCTTTCTTCTGGCGACTCGACCATTAAGCCCATTTTTCTTCAAGTGCCTCCTTATTTTGCATCTTAAAACAGCCACACTGCTAGTTTTCAGAGGGCCAGTATTTCAGCTGATGTTATTTGTGGGTATTTCTTTGCATCACGAATAATTTTCCCGGTATTTGTCACAGGTCACAGGTGAGGATGTTACTTTTAGTAGTCATTCAAACCCATTGGTGTCAACTTCTGTGCGTGTTATCAGGCCAAAATCAGCAGGGTATGTAAACTTTAGATCAGGGTCATTTGGATGTTTTGGGTTGTCATGATTTAAAAAGAGAAAACACAGTAGTTTGACAATAGATGGCTAAACCCAGCCACTAACCATGAATTTTGGTGTTATTATTCATATTCTCTAAAAAAAAAGTCCAACAAAGCAAATATTCTGCCAGGGTATGTAAACTTTTAGCACAACTGTAGCTTTAGTACCATATATACTCGAGTATAAGCTGAGATTTTCAGCCCATTTTTTAGGGCTGAAAGTCCCCCTCTCTGCTTATACTCGAGTCATATACCAGGGGGTCGGCGGGGGAGGGGGAGCGCAGCTGTGCTATTTACTCACCTCCTCCCTGCACAGTCTCTGCAGCCCCTGCTCTTCTCCCATGGTCTCTGGCGCCTGTGTTCAGCGGTCAGGTGGTATGGCTCATTAAGGTTATGAATATGCACATATTCATGACTTTAATGAGCGATACCACGTGACCGCTGAACACTGGCGCCGGAGACCGCGGGAGAAAAATCCGGGACTGCAGAGACGCGCCGGCGGGAGGCTGAGTATAAGGGATATTCACCTGTCCTGTTCCAGGACATACATGGGGCAGCATATGGGGCATAATCTCACTTTCCACCCTAGGCTTATACTCGAGTCGATAAGTTTTCCCAGTTTTTTGTGGCAAAATTAGGGGAGTCGGCTTATACTTGGGTCGGCTTATACTCGAGTATATACGGTATTTATGCAATATTATGCCTACTGTTGTATTAGTACTCTTGTGCCGCTAAATCAGTTCCAGCTCTGATTATTCAAAGAATAAACTCCATGAACAAAGAATAATCTCCAAGAGCATGATATATATACTAAGTTATCTGGGTAGCTTCAGGTCCTTTAAATCTTGTGTAAAATAGTGAGATGGGGCTTCAGGGATCAGATCCAGCAAATCCTAGAAATAATTAAGGGATTGACAACCAACATAGAACTTTGTCATCTTCTACAAATCATTTTTGATCAATTTTTCCAGTGTACATCCTGCTGAAATAGGACCTTATGATTCGGAAATACTATTGCCATGATATGTGTAGATAGAGATGATCAATTATTGTGAAATTCAAATTCACTAAATTTGACAATTTTTTGTGAATTGATTCACTGTGAATTGCAAGTGCTAATCCTCTAATTGTCCATAAAAGATATGTAACACTCTGAGGTCTCCTATGATTGTATTGAACCCCTTTGTAGCTCTTTAATGCAAACATAGCCTTAGATGGGGTTCATTTTGATATTTCTATCTGTCTAGGTGAAAACAGAAAATGGATGGTAATGAGCAGTAATCAACAGCTTATTAAACAAGACACTGAACTAAAAGAATGTTTTGGCTACATAAATTGTAAAAATAATATGATGCGCCAGGTAAGGAGATGTGTGGCAGTGTAGGGTCAGCATATCAAAAAACTGACCGGCACATCCAAACATAGATTCAGTGTGAACAGGTGCTAAACCTAGAGTCACCAACTCATATACATACAAGAGAAAAAGGTAGCACACTGTAGCGCTATAGCTTGCAAACACGAAATATGAAAAATATGAAAAATGAATTGCATCATTACCTTAGAAATATGAAAAATTGAGAAGTCTTAGTGCATAAGATGGCCAAATTATGTGAGCCTGATAGCCACGTCAAGGCTCTTCTCGTATATCAGGTCCTAACTAATGCCTATCCTCGCTTAGAAAAGTCTGTCTGCATGGGAACGTATAAATCCTCTCTTCAGACTAAAATCTACATCTCTGTGGAGGGGTGATGAACCTGTTGTAATTAAAAAGCCTGTGACCACCAGGTGGAGTGCTCAGGCAGAAGGCAAATGAATACATATCAAAAAACTGACCGGCACATCCAAACATAGATTCAGTGTGAACAGGTGCTAAACCTAGAGTCACCAACTCATATACATACAAGTCTGAAGAGAGGATTCATACGTTCCCATGCAGACAGACTTTTCTAAGCGAGGATAGGCATTAGTTAGGACCTGATATACGAGAAGAGCCTTGACGTGGCTATCAGGCTCACATAATTTGGCCATCTTATGCGCTAAGACTTCTCAATTTTTCATATTTCTAAGGTAATGATGCAATTCATTTTTCATATTTTTCATATTTCGTGTTTGCAAGCTATAGCGCTACAGTGTGCTACCTTTTTCTCTTGTATGTATATGAGTTGGTGACTCTAGGTTTAGCACCTGTTCACACTGAATCTATGTTTGGATGTGCCAGTCAGTTTTCTTTTACTTCTATGTTAGCTTACTGACCGAGCACTCCGCCCATCACCATGTGGTGATTTTAATTATAGCAGGTGCCTGCTCACCTAGAAAAGGCAAGCTTTACTGACAGAGGTGTCCACATTCACCCAGGAATTCAGATATCAGCCTAATAGAGGTATGTTCACATAGGCAGGGACCCATACGTTCTGAGACCACCTTGACGTTGGTGTATGGGCAGGCATTATTTGGCCAAATTTTGTGCAAAGCGTCTCATTCATTTTTTTCTAATATTCAAAAGCCATATTGCTATTCATGTTTCATATTTCACATTGACTTGCTTTGGCACGATAGAGTGCAACCTTTTTTTGTATATTGTCTATGGAGGTAGCTGCTCCTGGTTTGCACCTAATTCACACTGGTTTGGATGTGCCAGTCAGTTTTCTTTTACCTCTATGTTAGCTTACTGACCGAGCAATCCGCCCATCACCATGTGGTGATTTTAATTATAGCAGGTTCCTGCTCATCCAGAAAAGGCAAGCTTTACTGACAGAGGTGTCCACATTCACCCAGGAATTCAGATATCAGCCTAATAGAGGTATGTTCACATAGGCAGGGACCCATACGTTCTGAGACCACCTTGACGTTGGTGTATGGGCAGGCATTATTTGGCCAAATTTTGTGCAAAGCGTCTCATTCATTTTTTTCTAATATTCAAAAGCCATATTGCTATTCATGTTTCATATTTCACATTGACTTGCTTTGGCACGATAGAGTGCAACCTTTTTTTGTATATTGTCTATGGAGGTAGCTGCTCCTGGTTTGCACCTAATTCACACTGGTTTGGATGTGCCAGTCAGTTTTCTTTTACAATAATTTGCACTTGTGTCACAACAGAAGATGGTGAAACTTACCTTACAGACACAATCGACACATCTGGAAATTCACATACTGCTGAATATTTACTTGAAATTGCTAAGAACTCAATTCACCAATGCCAAGAACAGTTTGGATGCAAAGTAAGGAGCTTAGTTACTGATAACGCAAGCAATGTGGCAAAAATGCGAGCGGAACTGGCACATGAGGATGACACAAATGTCATTACATAGGGTTGTTCTGCCCATTTTTTGCATCTTTTGGCAAAAGATCTGCATATTATTTCGGGTGTCAAGGAACATGTTGTAGAAATTGTTAAATATTTCCGCAATAATCATTTTGCACATGCAACCTACAAGGAAATGGGAGGACTGAAGTTGGTTCTACCACAAGATGTTAGATGGAATACCTTGGCTGAATGCTTGGAACTGTTTATTAACAACTGGTCAAAATTAGTGTCCATTTGTGAAACACATCGGGATAAAATTGATGCTAATATACAAGCAAAGTATTAAATCTTGGTGTGAAGAGAAATGCCGAGGACCTTTTGGAAAGGTTAAAGCCAATATCTATTTGTTGGATAAAATGCAGAAAGATACTGCAACCATAGCTGATGCCACAGAAGTTTGGAAAGATTTAGAAGGTTCGCTAGATCGCTTGAACCTCTCAAACAATGTAAAGGTTGCAATACACCACCGCAAGGACCAAGCATTAAAAGAAGAACACTATTTAGCCAATATCTTGCATCCATCTACAGAGGGAAAAAACTATCTGAGGCGGAAATCAACTCTGCAATGGAGTGGCTCACCAATACTAACCATGACATTGTGGCAACTGTGCTGAAATTGAAGTGTGAATCTGCACCATTTCAAAAATACATGTTTGCAGATAACGTCGTTAATGAACTAAAACCACTGGACTGGTGGAAGTCGCAATCACTTGTTCTCCAGCGAAGATAATAAATGTAGCTACTCAGCTACTGACTGCATCGGCTTCATCGGCAGGAGTAGAGAGATTGTTTTCTTCATTTGGTTTTGTGCACACAACAGTCCGAAACCGCTTAGGAACTGCTAAAGCAGGACAACTAGTTTTCCTATTAAAATTCCTAAATAAATAGTAGGCTTAAAGGACTGATGTATTCACTGAAGATGTTTGCTTACTTCAAACGTTAGAGATAGGCTATTGTTAAAAAGTACTTACTCTCTGTAGTTCAATTCTGATTGTTTAATAGTGCAAATAAAAATTATTAGGTTTCATAATCATCAACTGTTTTAATATTTTTATTTGTGTAAAATAATTTGATTTGCAAAAAGACAAAGTTTTGCTTGTGTACAACTTGATTAAAAAATCCTATTTAAATCAAAAAAATCCGATTTAAATCAAAAAAATCCGATTTTTTGATTTTTTTTAAAAAAATCATGATTTTTATCCACCCTGCAACTTTCTGGACCTAACCATCTATGTGGAAGCTAACAAAATATCCACAAAATGTTTTCGTAAAGATGTAGATTCAAATAGTTTCATCCACATGTCCATTGTCACTTGCCCATTTGGCTCACATCGATCCCAAGGGGCCAATTTATGCGCATAAGACGAAACTGTACCAATATTAGAGACTATTATACTGAAACAGACCGATTAACGGCAGAATTTGTAGCAAAAGGATATGATGCATCTGCACTACATGCATCGAAATATGAGGTCGCCAATATTGGTAGGGACACCACGATTTATAAGGATAAGGAAAACGTGATTCCGTTATCAATTGAGGAACAAATAGCCAATTATCGATTGACTCAATTTCATTTGAACCATTTTAAAATTTAAAAACATAATTAAAAAACACTGGTCCATACTCCAAGGCGATAAATATATTGGCAACCTCCTACCGAATCACCCGAGGTTTATCTATATGAAAGCCAGAAATTTGGGCATCCTCCTTGCCCCCACAACTAAGCCGTTAAATAACGGCGTAATCAGATCAACATCAGTCTCACGAAATATTGGTTTTTCATCCTGCAAAAGATGTTATGCTGTTTACATACTAAGTGCAGCACAGAGACCCAATCCACTTTCTCAGATACAAGTGGAACTATGATGTTTAACATTAAATCAAAAATTACGTGTGAATCCAAGAGGGTAATCTACATTCTAAAATGCCCCTGCCACAAAATTTATGTGGGCCGAACTAAGAGATGCCTCAAAATTCGCATAAAAGAACATCTAACTAATATTAAAAAAGGTTTTTTGGGCCATCCTTTATCTCGACATTTCCTTGAAAAACACAACAAAAGATGCACAGACATATCTTTTTGTGGCATCGAACTGGTCCCTAAAAATTGTAGGGGAGGAGATTATATTAAATGTATGTCAAAAATTGAGTCCCGATGGATTTTCATGCTTGACACACTGGCTCCAAAGGGATTTAATCAGGAGATTGAACTATTTGCTTTCAACTAAATATATACTAAGACCAATCATTTTATATGACCAGATACAGGTATGAGTATTAACCCCTTCACCCCCAAGGGTGGTTTGCACGTTAATGACCTGGACAATTTTACAATTCTGACCACTGTCTCTTTATGAGGTTATAACTCCGGAACGCTTCAACGGATCTTCGCGATTCTGAGATTGTTTTCTCGTGACATATTGTACTTCATGTTAGTGGTAAAATTTCTTCCATATAACTTGCGTTTATTTTTGAAAAATACACAAATATGGCGAAAATTTTGAAAATTTAGCAATTTTCAAACTTGAATTTTTATTCCCTTAAAACAGAGAAATATGTAACACAAAATAGTTAAGAAATAACATTTCCCACATGTCTACTTTACATCAGCACAATTTTGGAATCAAAATTTTTTTTTGTTTTAGGAAGTTATAAGGGTTAAAAGTTGACCAGCGATTTCTCATTTTTACAGCAAAATTTACAAAGCCATTTTTTTTAGGGACCACCTCACATTTGAAGTCACTTTGAGGGGTCTACATGACAGAAAATACCCAAAATTGACACCATTCTAAAAACTGCACCCCTCAAGGTACTCAAAACCACATTCAAGAAGTTTATTAACCCTTCAGGTGCTTCACAGGAACTAAAGCAACGTGGAAGGAAAAAATGAATATTTAACTTTTTAGCCACAAAAATGATCTTTTACAAACTTTTTTTTTATTTTCACAAGGGTAAAGGAGAAAATGGACAGATAAGGTTGTTATGCAATTTCTCCTGAGTACGCCAATACCCCATATGTGGGGGAAAACCACTGTTTGGGCACACGGCAGAGCTCGTAAGAGAAGGAGCGCCGTTTGACTTTTTCAAACTAAAATTGGCTGAGTTGAGATTGGACGCCATGTCGCGCTTGGAGAACCTCTGATGCGCCTAAACAGTGGAAACCCCCCACAAGTGACACCATTTTGGAAACTAGACCCCCTAAGTACTTATCTAGATCTGTTGTGAGCACTTTGAACCCCCAAGTGTTTCACAAAAGTTTATAATGCCTGGGTGTGAAAAAAAAAAAAAAAAATTCCACAAAAATGATTTTTTAGTCCTAAATTTTTGAATTTTCCCAAGGAAATTGGACCCCAAAAGTTGTTGTCCAATTTGTCCTGAGTACGCTGATACCCCATATGTGGGGGTGGAAAACTGTTTGGGCGCACGGCAGGGCTTGGAAAGGAAGTAGTAACGTTTTGGAATGCAGACGTTGATGGGGTCATGTTCCGTTTGCAGTGCCCCAGATGAGCCTAAACAGTGGAAATCCCCCACAAGTGACCCCATTTTGGAAACTAGACCCCCTAAGGAACTTATCTAGATCTTTGGTGAGCACTTTGATCCCCCAAGTGCTTCACACAAGTTTATAATGCCCGGGCATGAAAATAAAAAATCCTATTTTTTTCCCACAAAAATTATCTTTTAGTCACTAATTTTTTATTTTCCCAAGGGTATCAGGAGAAATTGGACCACATAAGTTGTTGTCCAATTTGTCCTGAGTACGCTGATGCCCCATATGTGGGGGGAACCACTGTTTGGGCGCACGGCAGAGCTCGGAAGGAAGGAGCACCATTTGACTTTTTCCAACCAAAATTGGCTGGAATTGAGATTGGATGCCATGTTGCATTTGGAGAGCCCCTGATGTGCCTAAACAGTGGAAACCCCCCACAAATGACCCCATTTGGGAAACTAGACCCCCTAAGGAACTTATCTAGATCTTTGGTGAGCAATTTGAACCCTCAAGTGCTTCACACAAGTTTATAACGTAGAGCCGTAAAATTTAAAAATCATATTTTTTCCACAAAATGATCTTTTCACCCGAATTTTTATTTTCCAAGGGTAACAAGACTCCAAAAGTTATTGTGCAATTTGTCCTGAGTACACTGATACCCCATATGTGGGGTATAACCACTGTTTGGGTGCATGGCAGAGTTTGGAAGGGAAGGAGCGCCATCTCACTTTTCAACGCAGAATTGGCTGGACGCCATGTCGTGTTTGGAGAGCTCCTGATCTGCCTAAACAGTGGAAACCCCCCACAAATGACACCATTTTGGAAACTAGACCCCTCAAGGAACTTATCTAGATGTGTGGTGAGACTTTGAACCCCCAGGTGTTTCACTAAAGTTTATAACGTACAGCCTTAAAATAAAAAATCCTTTTTTTTTTTTACAAAAATGATTTTTTCGCCCCCAATATTTTATTTTCACAAGGGTAACAGAAGAAATTGGAACCCAAAAGTTGTTGTCCAATTTGTCCTGAGTACGCTGATACCCAATATGTAGGAGAAAACTACTGTATGGGTGCACGTCAGGGCTCGGAAGGGAAGTAGTGACGTTTTGGATTGCAGACTTTGATGGAATGGTCTGGGGGCGTCATGTCGCATTTGGAGAGCCCCTGATACGCCTAAACAGTGGAAACCCCCCACAAGTGACCCCATTTTGGAAAATAGACCCCACAAGGAACTTATCTAGATGTGTGGTGAGCACTTTGAACCCCGAAGTGCTTCACAGAAGTTTATAACGCACAGCCGTAAAAATAAAAAATCCTTTTTTTTTTTTACAAAAATGATTTTTTCGCCCCCAATATTTTATTTTCACAAGGTAACAGGAGAAATTGGACCCCAAAAGTTGTTGTCCAATTTGTCCTGAGTACGCTGATACCCAATATGTGGGAGAAAACTACTGTATGGGCGCATGTCAGGGCTCGGAAAGGGAAGTAGTGACGTTTTGGATTGCAGACTTTGATGGAATGGTCTGGGGGCGTCATGTCGCATTTGGAGAGCCCCTGATGCGCCTAAACAGTGGAAACCCCCCACAAGTGACCCCATTTTGGAAAATAGACCTCACAAGGAACTTACCTAGATGTGTGGTGAGCACTTTGAACCCCGAAGTGCTTCACAGAAGTTTATAACGCACAGCCGTAAAAATAAAAAAATCCTTTTTTTTTTTACAAAAATGATTTTTTCGCCCCCAATATTTTATTTTCACAAGGGCAACAGGAGAAATTGGACCCCAAAAGTTGTTGTCCAATTTGTCCTGAGTACGCTGATACCCAATATGTGGGAGAAAACTACTGTATGGGCGCATGTCAGGGCTCGGAAAGGGAAGTAGTGACGTTTTGGATTGCAGACTTTGATGGAATGGTCTGGGGGCGTCATGTCGCATTTGGAGAGCCCCTGATGCGCCTAAACAGTGGAAATCCCCAACAAGTGACCCCATTTTGGAAAATAGACCCCACAAGGAACTTATTTAGATGTGTGTGAGCGCTATGAAGCCCCAAGTGCTTCACAGAAGTTTATAATGTACAGCCGTAAAAACAAAAAAATCTTATTTTTTTTACAAAAATAATATTTTCGCCCCCAGTTTTTTATTTTCCCAAGGGTAACAGAAGAAATAGGACAAATTTCACAATAACTCTTGGGTCCAGAGTACTCTGATACCCCATATGTGGGGATAAACTACTGTTTGGACGCATGGCAGAGCTCAGAAGTGAAGGAACACCGTTTGACTTTTTCAACGCAGAATTGGCTGGAATGGAGATCAGACGCCATGTCACATTTGGAGAGCCCCTGATGTGCCTAAACAGCGGAAACCCCCCAATTCTAACTCCAACCCTAACCCCAACACACCCCTAACCCTAGTCCCAACCCTAATCCCAACCCTAACCCTAATCCTAACTCTAACCCTAATCCTAACTTTAGCGCCAACCCTAACCCTAACTTTAGCCGAAACCCTAACCCTAACCCTAATGGGAAAATGGAAATAAATACATTTTTTTAATTTTTATTATTTTTCCCTAACTAAGGGGTGATAAAGGGGGGTTTGATTTACTATTTATAGCGGTTTTTATGATTGGCAGCTGTCACGCTAAAAGACGCTTTTTATTGCAAAAAGTAGTTTTTTGCATCGCCACATTTTGAGAGCTATAATTTTTGCATATTTTGGCCCACAATGTCATGTGAGGTCTTAATTTTTGCGGACGAGGTGACGCTTTTATTGGTACCATTTTTGAGCACGTGACATTTTTTGATCGCTTTTTATTTCGATTTTTGGGAGGTTAGAATGAACAAAAATCAGCAATTCATGAATTTCTTTTGGGTGAGGCGTTTTTATTGTTCCGCGTGTGGTAAAATCGATAAAGCAGTTTTATTCTTCGGTTCAGTACGATTATGGCGATACCTCATTTATATCATTTTTTTATGTTTTGGCGCTTTTATAGAATAAAAACAATTTTATATAAAAAATAATTATTTTTGCATCGCTTTATTCTGCGAGCTATAACTTTTTTATTTTTTTGCTGATGATGCTGTGTGACGGCTCGTTTTTTGCGGGACAAGATGACGTTTTCAGCGGTACCATGTTTATTTATATCCGTCTTTTTGATCGCGCGTTATTCCACTTTTTGTTCAGCGGTATGATGATAAAGCACTGATTTTTTGCTTCGTTTTTTATTTTTTATTTTTTAAGGGGTTCACAAAAGGGGTTAACTAGTGGGACAGTTTTATAGGGGGGGTCGTTACGGACGCGGCGATACCATATATGTGTACTTTTATTGTTTTATTTTTTTTATTTACAATAAGTAATGAATTTATTGGGGAATATTTTTTTTTTTTTTTTTTTTTTTTTTGGATTTTTTTTTACACATGTTTATTTTTACTTTTTTTTACTTTTTTACTTTGTCCCATGGGTGGACATCACTGTATTTCATCAGATCGCTGGTGTGACAGTGTGCAAAGCACTCTGTCACACCAGCGATGTGACAGGCAGTGCAGGACGCTTCCTCATGCCTGCTCTCTGCAGGCACTGAGGAAGCCGCCTCCCTCCAGGACCCCAGCGCCATCTTGGATCCGGTCCTGGAGGGAGGAAGCCCTCAGAGCAGCGCGATCACATCCTCCCCTGTGCCCCCAGTACACCGCGATCATGTTTGATCGCGGTGTGCAAGGGGTTAATGTGCCGGGAGCGGTCCGTGACCGCTCCTGACACACAGTCACGGGTGTCAGCTGTGATAATCAGCTGACACCCGGCGGCGATTAGCTGCGCTCAACCTGGTCCTGTGGAGCGAGATTATATTAGCTATGCAATTGAGTCCGATTTTTCACCTACCATGGTCAAGCAGGGATTTATGGAGATGATATGTTTAACTATATAACTAGATCATGAGATGGGTACGGTATTAATATAAATTACACCCATTATCATATGGATATACACCCTGTACTGGCCTTGTTTTAGCCATAATCCATTTGTGGACTATTACTTGTTTTAAAATTTGCACACATGCACTCCCCTCCTCCCCCCCCCCTTTTTTTTCCCCATCCCCTTGTACACACACTAACTGGTGTTTAGTGTTTTATTTTATTCTATTTATATACATTTTTAATTTTCTCAAAATATAAATGCCACATAATTTTAAGCTCGTATAAATAAAGAGGTTTTAAATTAATTAAACTTTACCATATAATTTTTATATTTTTTTTAGAATGCATCATTAACAATTCTATACCTATCTGGCAGGCCTTAATGTTCATTACATATTGGTGTGTATTTTTATACTGTTAGGACCACATAGGTAAAAACCCACCAGCACACTGATCACAGGTCTACTCCCCCTTTTCTCAAAGCCTCCATTCACTCATCTATACTCAGGTGCACATGTAAGGAACCCTCAATAGCATTTCTGTATATATAGGAGCCAAGTAGTGCAGGGAGCTAGAACTCTGATGAAGAGGGATAGTAGTCCCTGGAAACGCGTCAGTTAATCCTAGCTCCTGCATTTTTCATGAACGTGCGACCGAGTGGTGACGTCACCTTTTGTCCCGCCCCTTCCTGTCGTCACCTCAGTTGCTTCCGGCCGGAGCACGCTGAGTGTTTACCGACATCAGTGTGACAGTGCTCTATACACCGGTTCCTCTGCAGTAACCACAGTGAGTACAGCGATTATTCGCCACCTTTGAGCGGATGTGACAGTGCCTTACACAGCGGTCTCCTCTGCAGTTACAGCTACTCTAAGCATTAGTACGACCCTGATTTGGTATTAACCCATCACATACCCGTATAGCAGTCACACCAAGGCTCCATGAATCAGCTCTCCTTGCAACCAATTTATATTCAGTGAGTACAGCGGTTCATTTGCCTTTACAACTGTACTCCCTGCACAGTTATATAAATATTTACCACACTCTTTGCAGGGAGGCTCTGAGTACCAATGAGACCTGAGAATACCATAATTCCATAACCTGTCCATACAGCACTCTGCCTCATTTTTGGCATCACTGCACTTGTGACCCATCGTCTAGGGGAGACACTACTTACTAAACTACCATCTTCGACCAAGGATCACTATTGTGCAAACATGGTGGTATTAACAGTGAGTATAAATACACGAGGTAAAATCTATAAACAAGTTATATACTGTTTAGAAACCAACTAACCTCTGATCATTTCACTATTTTAGCACGAACATCACACTATTTCCTGGGAAACTCTGCAACCAATAGTGAGTTATCATTTTTCTTTCCTTTTATCGATTTTATACTCACATTTCAGCTTTTATAGGTACATTTGAGTAGCGCTGTGGTCAATTATTCATTTTCATTTTGTTAATTCTAGTGGGTTAGCACAGAGCCCACTCCCAAACCACTAGCAGCTCTCAAATTTGCATCTCCTTCCCCCCTCCCCCCCCCTGTTTTTGCAAAATTCCCTTTGTGGATCTAGCACTATTCTGTGGGGTGTAGCGCCAGTGTTACTTTCTATACTAGTGACATTGTAATTGATTTCAAACCCATTGATAGCCCTTTGTTGCTGATTATCCATCTGTGACTGGAAAATAGTAAGCTTTTTCTCCATTCCTAATTTTTTTAGCATTATGCAAAAGTGTACAAATGTGCAACACCAATAAAAATGTTTTTTTTTTTCATTTTCTATTTTTACTCTATTATTATATTATCACAGGAAGAATATTTGTTTTAACAATGTCAAGAACAGTACAGAAACAGAGCTATGTTAATTTAATGGGTTGTTGCTAAGTTTAGATTTTTTTATTTGCATTTGTGCCAGTTTTTCTGCGTTTTTTTTTAAGATGAAACAGTTAAAACTGGGACTCCAATCCAGCATTTTATCTAGAGATGAGCGAGAATTAAAAAGCTTGGATGCTCGTTACTCAAACCAAGCAATTCCTAATACTCAGATGCTCATTTCGAGAAACAAGTATAATGGGAGTCAATTGGAAATCCAAGCATTTTTCCGACAGACCCTACAAGGAGGTCTGGGGAGCAGTGAAAATGTTGAAATGGATAGAAAAAGTGCTGTAAGGAAGGATAACAGCATGGGAAGACCCCTGAAACCATCTCTGACTCCCTAATTTACTGCTGAGAACAATGGTGTCACACATTTTCTCCACTTTAAGAACTGACAATAAAACATTCTAAATCAACAAGAGATTGGAGTTTACAGGAAAAAAAATGTTAAGAAACATTCTTTCCTGCATAATGATTTGTATATAAGGCAAAACTTAAAAAGGATTTTAAAAAAGTAATTTTAAGTGAAACTAATTTGAAATGTGTATTAAAATATTGGAAATGTCAGTGTAATTTAAGAATGAAGCAAAACTGTCAAAATATGATGGAAGAGGCACTCAGATACACTCTGTATTAGAGATAAAAGAGTTCCTCATACAAATTATGTTCAAATTTTCATGTAGTGGTACTCCTAGACTCATAAAGTCTATGTACTAAGTGGAAAGCCTGACAAAAATTACAAACGGGGTCATCCATACAACTTTGAAGGCACTAGATGCAGTACGTCATTCAAATATTGTGAACAAAGTGTAATTGTGTTACTTCTGCATTCATAAAAGCTCTGCACACAGTAAAAAGCCTGCTAAACATTACAAGTAGTGTTGAGCGATACGATACTGCAAATATCGGGTATCGGCCGATATTAGCTGTATCGGGCTTTCGATTCCGAGTACCGATATTTTCGTCATATCGGATACCGGAATCGGGATTGTCACTGTCACTGTCAGTGTCCGTCGGTCGGGTCTGTCACTGTCAGTGTCCGTCGGTCGGGTCTGTCAGGAGTCAGCGGCACTTACCTGGCAGAAGATCTCCGGCGGTCACGTCCTGGACTGCTTGATGGCCGCCATTATCTTCTCCCTGGCGGTCACATGCAGTTTTTCACGATAACTGCAGTGACTGCAGGGTAATCCCGGCCGTAAACCAGTCCGATGACGTCACCGCCGGGGAAGCAGGTAATCAGCTGTGCTGCGCCGGGATGACAGGCTCTGCCTGTCATTCTGATGTAGCAGAGCTGGATCGTCGTGGGACACTCGTTACTATGGACTGCGTCGGACAGGTGGTATACTGCTGTTTTTTTTTTTCATTTTTTTACAGGAGATCGATGGCGTCGCAGGATGAGACTGTAATAAAAGTAATGAAAACTGTGTTGTGTTTTTTATTAAATTAAAACATTTTTTTATGAACATTCACCCGTCCGGGTACATCAACAATTTAACTATTTACATACAGGGACCCTGTCCGGGTTATTTATAATTCTTTGGCAGGGGTGTTCCAGGTACCACCTGGTACTCTTCTGATGCTTGCCAAACATCCGAGACACCAAGGACCACCAGGACCTGATGACGTCGTGTGGCCTGTACAGTCAAGTCGTGACCCGCTATCTGTGTCTGTGTGGCCACCTCTTTCATCTCCCTCCGGGTCTGGAGCCCTATGTCACGGACTGAACTAACCCCAGGGGGCCTAACAGGCGCCGGGTACGGGCCTGCTATAGTTATCATGTCCATAGCTGGGGCTGCTGAGGAGACCACTGAGGGAGGCTGGGGAGATTTACGGCGTGGGGTGGGCACTTGTGCAGAGGCCTGGATGTGGGAGGCTGAAGGCTCCGAGGGTCTCACAGGTTCCTGACACTCTGGGGAGTAGGGGTCGCACCTGGTAACATTTAGGGCGTACCATCCATTGTAACCCCAGTGTCGGGTGTAAGTCACCAAGTCTCCTGGCAACAGGTCCCTCCCCGGGTGTCCTTCTGGGAGGTGAGTCTCCACGTCCCGCCGGGTCACAAAGACTTCTAAATAAAGTCCAGGCTCCTGGATGAAGCCCCAACCACCTTTTAACTTAAAGTTCCGTACTGCACCCTTTCGCCGCGGCTCCCACAGGGTTCCTTTATCTTTTCTCATCCGGTCCTTATCTGCCCGGTCCTTCTCCAGGTGACGTTGCCGAAGCTTTTGGGATTCTCGCTGCTCCCTTTGTCGCTCTGCTTCCGCTCCCAACGTCTCCACTCTTCCTCCTGACGCCGGTTGTAATTCTCCTCCACCAGCTGCTCCATGTCTCCACCATCAAATGCCAGCTTACGAAGCCCGGTTTGCGGCAGCTCTCCTGGCGCCCCCCAGTCCTGGCGGCACTCACCTGTGGTGGAAGCAGCCGGCTCTGGAACAGATGACAGTCGGGGCTCCGGTACAGACAGGTAGACCTCTGGTGCCTGCGCGGCCTCCTCCATGAGAACGGGTGTCGCTTCTTCTGTCTCAGCGACGGGGGCAGACAGCGGGATCTGGGGTGCTGCCGGTGCAGAGTTTTTTGCAGGAACGGGTGCCTCCACTGCGACAACGTCAACCGGATCACATTACAAGGGCTGGGATGCCCGCACGGACTCCTCTACTAGAACGGGTGCCTCACCTTCCGGTACAGACACTTCAGGTAAGAGGGATTGGCGCCGCTCCAAGTTTAGTTTTAGGGCACGCCAGCTGGCTTCCATCCTGGCGACCTCCTCCCGGTGCCGGGCCAGGCCTCTTAGGGTATCCTCCGCTTCTTGCAGCGTAGGAGGGTTTCCAGGCCGGGTGCCCAACGGTGGTTCCGTGGTGATCGGGTCGCTTCCGTGGGGGGAGAGCTCTGACTGCTCCATCCCTTCACACTTCTGCTCATGTCCATTAGCCATCTCTGCCAAGTCACATGTGTCATTAGCATCTGGAGAGGGCCCCTCTTTTGTAGTAGTGAGGCGGGACCTTCGTGTTAGTTTCCGCACACTGAGGAGGATGAGGAGGCGGAACTGAAGAGCTGTGGGGCACGATCTTACATTGCAGTACCATTTAGAGTGGTCGGCCATCGTTTTCGCGCCACTGAGTGAGTGTACACCCACGAAGAGCACGCCCTTCTTCTTCACCAGTGCCTCGTCGTGACGCAGATATAGCGGAAAAATGGCAAATACATTCTCTGATGATTTTAGCAATTCTCAAGCACAAAACCAGTTCAATTCAGGCACACAGGACTCGCTTATAGCGAGCTACAGAATCCTGTTCGTGACGCCCAAGTTGAGTCGCACAGAGCCAGAGGTTTTGGGAGTACTCGGCACCGAGCCCGTCGACTTCTATGGGGTATGTCACGGCTTTACCCGGCAATTGAATCAGAGTCTATTTTACTATGTGAAGTGTATAAACTATAAATATATGTATATATATTATATGTCACAATGACATGTATATATATATATATATATGTATTCTATGTGTGTATATTTTGTGTTTACAACGAAAGAAAGGGTTTTTTTTGTTGCGATATTTTGTTCCCATAGACTTACATGGGACTTCCGGTATCGGAATCGGATATCGACGATATTTATGATATCGGCGATACCATTCCGATCCGATATTTTTAGATATCGAGCAGTATCGCTCAACACTAATTACAAGCAGAGTCATCCATACACTCTTGAATGCATTAACTGGAATGACTCATAAAAAAATTAAGAAAGAGTAGTTGTGGCACTTCTACACTCATAAAGACTCTGTACACAGTGCAAATCCATGAAAAAATAAGGAGGGTAATTCATTCATCCGTAGACCTTAGAAGACAACAACTGGCGTGCCTCATTTAAATATTGAAGATCAAAAATACTTTATGTGCTGCTGTATTCTGGTGGTGTGGAAAAGTTGGGGCTAATCCAAACTTTGTTATATTTTTTATCAGAGTGACCCTGTCAGCATTCTCAGTTGATAGGTGAAAGCACCTGTCTGTTTTGACCCTCCCAGTGGCACGAAAGACCAGCTAAGAAAAGACGCTAGTGGCAGGGCTGCACAACACCTCCAAGGTGTAATAAAATTGACCAAGGCAATGTAACCCTGACTTTACTGTACTTGGTGTGTGTCTTCCTCACCTCTCCTCCTTGGCTGGGCAAGGAGGCTTGCCCCCTGCCGCTAGCTTTGTCTGATTGGAATTTTTTTCAACATATTTTCCACCACCTGTTATAGCAGGGTGAACAACCTGTACTCTTTTTGACCAAGATAAATGTAACGCGAGGGTCACTGGCTGAGCAGATGAGATGAGGCTCGGCTGGGAAGTACAAGTGCATATATATATATATATATATATATATTATATATATATATATATGCCCGGGTTGTAATCCTCCACAAAACCCTGGGGTCAGAAATTTTATATAGTATATAGTAGAAGGTGGGTCAGAGGCCTATTGTACTGTTTCTACTCTGTGGAAATTGATGCCACTTTAGTGGTGTGTGACAATATTTTGAAATGTGGAGACTCCAAGTTGTGTCTCTATCTGGTGGGTTGCCTGTAGTGGAAGGGGTATCTGAGCCCGATTATACAATCTTTACTCTGGGGAATTTGATGACACTTTAATGGTGTGTGCCAATAACTTTTTTGAAATGTGGAGACTCCAAGTTGGGTCTCCATCTGGTGGGTTGCCTATAGTGGAAGGGGTCTCAGATCACCAGGCCTACACCTCACTCATTCACATCTTACTAATTAATTTTTTAACTAGAAATGCTGGGCCAGGACCTGTCCCATCCATTCATGTTCTGCCATTATAAAATTTATAATGTGGGTCAATTGATGTCACTTTTCCTTGTGTCTGCCCCTAATTTTTGGAAATGTTTAGACTCCAAGTTGGGTCTCCTTCCTGTTTGTTGCCTGCATTTGGCAGGGCTCTCAGGACAGAAGACCTACACTGGTCTCTCACCCACCTCTTAATTTCAACTTAATTTCAAAGCTTTAAATTCTGGCCTAGACTCTGTCTCATGTCATGAAATTGGCACAGGCTGTTGACAGTGTACCCATGACTCAGCTGTACCTGGTGGGTGTATGACTCCCTCACCTTTCCTCCTTGGTTGGGCAAGGAAACGTGCCCCATGTGCTAGTGTTTACTCATAGGATTTTTTTCAACAAGTTTTCCATAATGGCTTTCTGGTATAACACCATTTTAATAGACCTCTCAACCTAAGGAAGGAGAAATGCAAGGTTCTCCTTGTAGAGTGGATCTAGCAGAGTGAGCAACCCGTACTATTTTTTTGGCCAAGATGAATGTAACGTGAGTGTCATGGTTAGCACAGCGATACATTAAGTTGTTCATATGTGCCATGCTCCCTACAGCCAACACTTCCCTGTCTCCACCATAAGGACTGCTCTCCATTTCCTTCTCCTCTTCCAGCGCTTCCTTTTCATTCCCTTCTCAGCCTATCATGCAAAAGAGACAAGCCAAAGCTTGTGTGGGTATTAGCCTCTGTTGCTGGGTTGGGTAGTATATCCCTGTCTCATGTCTTCCTTCATCTCACCTGGTAAGCATGCAAGACTTCAGCTTAAATTGTGAGTAGCGACTGTTTAAGTAAGCACAGAAGTGGTATTATTGCGCTGATTATGGCATCATCGCCGCTCATTATTTTTGTGCAGTCCTCAAAGTCTTGGAGAACTTCACAAACGTCGCATATCAATGCCCATTCTCAGTTGTTCTGTGCAGAGCCTTCCAAGAGTATTGATGGGCGTGTTTGAGCTGGTATTCCCCCATTGGCCTCTGCTGCTCACAAAGCCTTATCAGCATGTGCTGTCTGGAGTTCGAGCGCATGGTGATGTCACACATCAGTCGGTGAGCTGGCACTGCTAGAGTGTCAGCAGCTGTAGCTGACTAGTATAAAATGCACTGATACAGTGTACATTGACCAGAAGCTCTGGCAAATCTGGGTAAGTTTTCAGAAACCGCTGAACCACCAAGTTTAGCACATGGGCCAAGCACGATACATATATGAGTTTGGAGACAACATGAGGCAGAATGGAGATAACATGGGGCAGAATGAAGACAACATAGGGACAGAATGGAGACAGTGGGCAGAATAGAGTCACATGAGGATAGAATGGAGTCAGATTGGGCCAGGATGGGAGACCATATGGGTCTGAATGGAGACAGCATGGGAGCAGAATGGAGATGACATGGGGCAGAATGGAGAGACATGGGGGCAGAATGGAGAGACATTGGGGCAGAATGAAGTCACATGGGGCAGAATGGAGACACAAGGGGGCAGGATGGAGTCATATGGGGGCAGGAAGAAGACATACAGTATAGAGCCAGGAATGGGAGAACACAAGGGGCCAGAAATGGGACACCACAATTGTCAAGGAATGGGACACGTGGGATCCAAAATGGAGTGCATATGGTAGCAGGGTGGGGAACATTATTACTGTAGGGGCTAGTTAAGGGATATTATTACTACTGTGAAGCATTTTATTTTTAAGGATACTGTTATCCGGGGGCAGTTACTGCTAAAGTGCAGGCGACACCTGTTGCTTTTTTTCTTCATCTGTATAGTGTAAAAGTTGTGGAAAAAATGGACAATGTACTCTACATGACTGTTATTTTCTGCAGAGATGAGTCCTGGCTGCAAGAAGTGATGGTGGTTTGTGCTGCATGAAGAAAGAAAGCAAAGATGAAGGACTTCAACTATAGGTGGCAACTGTGAGTGTTACCTGTACACTGGCACTATACACTATTTACAGAGCTCTTGTGATGACATTATTTAAAGAGGTCCTGTGTATAATGTCACTGGTGATCATTTTATTACCTGTACATTATGTGCTATATACAGAGTTTCTGTGTAGAATGTGATCACTGCATTACCTGTACACTTACATTGTATACAGAGCTCCTTTGTACAAAGTCACTGGTGATCACTGTATTACCTGTACAGTCATGGACAAAAGTTTTGAGAATGACACAAATATTAATTTTTACAAAGTCAACTGCTTCACTTTTTCTAGTGGCAATTTGCATATACTCCAGAATGTTATAAAGAGTGATCAGCTTAACAGCAATTACTTGCAAAGTCAATATTTGGCTAGAAAATGAACTTTATTTACCAAAACACATTTCAACATCATTGCAGCCCTGCCTTAAATGGACCAGCTAACCTCTTTTCAGTGATTGCTCCATTAACACAGGTGTGGGTGTTGATGAGGACATGGCTGGAGATCAATCTGTCATGATTAAGTAAGAATGACACAACTGGACACTTTAAAAGGAGGCTGGTGCTTGGCATCATTGTTTCTCTTCTGTTAACCATGGTTATCTCTAAAGAAACACGTGCAGTCATCATTGCAATGCACAAAAATGGCCTAACAGGGAAGAGTATCGCAGCTAGAAAGATTGCACCTCAGTCAACAATCTATCGCATCATCAAGAACTTCAAGGAGAGAGGTTCCATTGTTGCCAAAAAGGCTCCAGGGCGCCCAAGAAAGACCAGCAAGCACCAGGACCATCTCTTAAAAATGTTTCAGCTGCGGGATCGGGCTACCAGCAGTGCAGAGCTTGCTCAGGAATGGCAGCAGGCAGGTGTGAGTGCATCTGCACGCACTGTGAGGCGGAGACTCTTGGAGCAAGGCCTGGTCTCAAGGAGGGCAGCAAAGAAGCCACTTCTCTCCAGAAAAAACATCATGGACAGACTGATATTCTGCAAAAGGTACAGGCAGTGGACTGCTGAGGACTGGGGTAAAGTTATTTTCTCTGATGAATCCCCTTTTCGATTGTTTGGGACATCAGGAATACGCCTCATTCGGAGAAGACAAGGTGAGCGCTACCACCAGTCTTGTCTCATGCCAACTGTTAAGCATCCTGAAACCATTCATGTGTGGGGTTGCTTCTCAGCCAAGGGAATCAGCTCTCTCACAGTCTTGCCTAAAAACACAGACATGAATAAGGAATGGTACCAGAATGTCCTCCAAGAGCAACTTCTCCCAACCCTCCAAGAGCAGTTTGGCGATCAACAATGCCTTTTCCAGCATGATGGAGCACCTTGCCATAAAGCATAGATGATAACTAAATGGCTCAGGGAACAAAACATAGAGATTTTGGGTCCATGGCCTGGAAACTCCCCAGATCTTAATCCCATTGAGAACTTGTGGTCAATGATCAAGAGACGGGTGGACAAACAAAAACCTAAAAATTCGGACAAAATGAAAGCATTGATTGTGCAAGAATGGACTGCTATCAGTCAGGATTTGGTCCAGAAGTTGATTGAGAGCATACCAGGGAGAATTGCAAAGGTCCTGAAGAAGAAGGGTCAACACTGCAAATATTGACTTGCTGCATTAACTCATTCTAACTGTCAATATAAGCTTTTGTTACTTATATGTCTGCAATTATATTTCTGTCTGTAATAAAAACATCTGTCAAACACACATAAAAACCAGAGGGCAGCAGATCATGTGAAAATATAATATTTGTGTCATTCTCAAAACTTTTGGCCATGACTGTATGTGTGCAATATTTGACACATGTAGGGGTTAATTAAAGGTGTAAATTCGTTGTAAAAAAACACATTTTTTTGCTACGAATTTACACCTTTAATTAACCCCTACATGTGTCAAATTTTTCACACATACACTCATGTAATTGTTAGTGAAAACAATATATCAAACTACATGAAATGACATGGTTAACTCTATGTAAACCATGTGTCATTTCATGTCGGGTTCTGTATTTTCACAAAAGCCGGCAATTGAATTAGCGGCTATTATACTATGCAGAAGTGTATGAACTATAAATATATATATATATATATATATATATGTCACAAATTCATGTATATATATATATATATATATATATATGAGGTGTAAAATTGTTGAAAAAAAATGCGTGGGTTCCCGCCCTATTTTCCCAACCAGACACACAAAGCCAGCGAGTGGGGGCAAATAATAATAGCCCAGAGAGGGACCATTATTTTTGGCCCCCCCAGCTACTAACATCTGCCCCAGACACCCAGAAAAGGCAAATCTATAATTAGTGCCCTTTCTGGCACTTTGCCCATCTATTCCCATTGCCCTGTAGCGGTGGCGAATGGGTTAATAAGAGGTTAAACGCACCTTGCTATTGAAAGGTGAGTTTAAGCCAGGTTAATAATTGAGAGCTGTCAATTAGACAACTATCAATTATTAATTCTATTGTATGAAATAAAAATAAAACACACACACTTTAATTAAAAATCATTTTAATGAAATAAACACACAGTTTTTGACAAGATTTTATTTTACTGCCATTCCTTGCGAAGCCCTTGTTCACCTGTAATAAAAATAAAATAATAAAGCAACATTATTCTTACCTATCCGATGTTCAGTCAGGTCCCCCGATGTAATTCTTCTGAAAGGGTTAATGTTTACTGCAGAGACCGCAGATAATGCTGACAGCCTCACAGTAAACCCCCGACTGAATCATCTCCTCTCCTGGCTGACAGGAGAGGAAGTGGTTAGCATAATTGATTGCTTCCCACTTTCACTTCAGGTCAGCCAGGGACACCCACAGCATCAGAGGGAATCCCGGCTGACCTAAAGTGAACTGATTAACAAAAATAGGGGATCCCCTCGAAAAAAAAAATGGCGTGGGGTCCCCCCTATTTTTGTTAACCAGCCTGATAAAGCAGACTACTGAGGCCTGGTTTTTCAGGCTGTTAAGGAGCCAATATCCATGGACCTTGCAAGCCTGATAATACCAGGCCACAGCAGTCTGCTTAGCTTGGCTGGTTAACAAAAATAGGGGATCCCCTGGAAAAAAAATGGCTTGGGGATCCCCCTATTTTTGTTAACCAGCCAAGTAAAAAGCAGACTGCTGCGGCCTGGTATTAAAAGACTGTCAAGGCCCATGGATTTTGGCCATCAACAGCCTAAAAATACCAGGCTGCAGCAGCCCCACAAATGGCGCATCCAAAGATGCGTACCCGGCTCTTCCCACTTGCCCTGTAGCGGTGGCAAGCGGGGTAATAAGGGGTTAATGTCACCTTTGATTGATCGGTGACAATAAGCCCGTTTAATAATGGAGAGGCGTGAATAAGACACCGATCCATTATTAATCATAGTTTGAAAATTTTTAAAAAAAGACATAGCCAGAAAAAAGTCTTTTAATGAAATAAAACACAACACAGTTTTCATTATTTTTATTACACGCTCATCCTGCGACACCATCGTTCTCCTATAAAAAAGACAAAAATAACAAACCAACACAAATACTCCCTGTCCGACGCAGTCCAAAATCACGAATGTCCCACGGCGAGTACAGCTCTGCTACATCTGGATGACAGGCTGAGCCTGACATCCACATAGAGCAGAGCTGCTTACCATAGCTGCTTCCCGGCGGTGACGTCATCCGGACTGGTTTATGGCCAGCTGTCGCGAGAGTACAGCTGGCCGAGATTACCCAGTACCCGGCAGTCACTGCAGTTAACGCGAGATTCTGCACGTGACCTCCAGGGACAGGGTAATGGTGGCCATCCAGGAGGACGTGAACACCGGGGAAGGAGATCTTCTGCCAGGTAAGTGCTGACTCTGCTGAGTCCTGACACCTGACAGACCCGACCGACACTGACAGTGACAGTTTCGGGAAGTTCCTGTGTCACGTACTTCGTTCTGTGAGACAAGAACTCCAATAGACTTTGTCGGAAAACTCAGATTCCGGTATCCGATATGACAAAAATATCGGAACTCAGAATCGGAATTCTGATACAGCAAATATCAGCCGATACCCGATATTTGCAGTATCGGAATGCTCAACACTAGCCACAACCATAAACGTTACATTTGGAGAGAGGTCAAAAAGGCCTATGATGAAAGGAACACCGTTCTTACTGTAAAGCATGGAGGTGGATCGCTGATGTTTTGTGGATGTGTGAGCTACAAAGGCACAGGAAACTTGGTCAAAGTTGAAGGAAAGATCAATGCAGCACGTTATCAGCAAATACTGCTGCATATGGGATGTACTTGGACGTTCCAACATGACAACAATCCAAAACACAAGGTCAAGTTGACCTGTCATTGGCTACAGCAGAATAAAGTGAAGATTCTGGAGTGGCCATCTCATTTCCTGACCTCAATATCATTGAGCCACTCTGGGGAGATCTCAAGCACGCAGTTCATGCTAGACAACCCAGTATTTTACAGGAACTGGAGGCTTTTTGCCAAGAAGAGTGGGCAGCTTTACCATCTAAGAAAATAGGGAACTTCATTCACATCTACCACAAAAGACTTCAAGCTGTCATTGATGTTAGAGGGAGTAATACATGGTATATAAGAAATGGGGTATGTAAACTTTTGATGCAAACTTTTGATCAGGGTCATTTGGATGTTTTGGGTTTCATTATGATTTAAAAGAGAAAACACAGTAGTTTGACAATAAATGGCTTCACCCAACCAGTTACCATGAGTGGAGAAAAAGTTTTGGTGTTATAATTCATATTCCCTGAAAAAGGGCCAAGAAAGCGAAAATTATGCCTGGATATGTAAACTTTTGAGCATAACTGTTACATGTACAGCTGCACCACAGAAAGGATATGATCTTTTAAATTGATTACCTGTAACCCTCCTTGGGATCTGGTATCTGGCTGCTGCCAACTGGCCCCTTCTTAGTATTTTGTCTAGTGTTAATCGTCTTGGCCAATTGAGTCCCCTCACCCTTTACTTCTGTGTCGTTCCTATTACCGATATGTGGATCCTCAAATGGTTAGTAGATTTAATTGATGCTGATCGGGATCGTGAGGTTGATCAATTTCTATAGAAGGGACGCGATCATTCATTCTGGTTTCTCCACTTATACGTTCTATTGGACTGTTTATCTTTTAAGTCCAGTTCAAACTTTTTAGATTTAGTCTGCTGGATTTCCTCAATGCATTTTTGGTGCTCCGCATCAATCTCATTATTAAATTTCTTTAGAGCCTCTCCTGACATCTCATTCTTATTGGTGGTCTGCAGGGTTTCTATTTCAATTTCCATTTCCAAGTGAGTTGGAATTCATCTCCTTGAGTAACTCCTTGTATCCATTTGAACATTTATTAGCACATTCCTCCTATCTAGCCCTAAAGCTAGTGTCATCAATAGGGAATAATGGGAACACCTGCAACTTTCAACCCTCTTTGGATTAACTCGTTCTGAAGTTATATATCCAGGAACGCATGATTCCACCAGACATGAGTCCTTTTTCTTAATAGATCCTTGAATTTCAAAATATTTTCTTGTAAACCTTTATTGTTTCTCTCCATGTCTATATTACTGCTGTCCTTAAACACTTTAATAATTGAAAGACTCATGTGCCATCATGGGCTCTAAAATCCATAATAATGCTGGGAAAAAACTGTGAAAAAAACAGAAACAATAAATGTTAAACAGAAGCCCAATTTTTATAGACCCCATACTATTGTGGGGCATGTGGTTACTATTAGAGATGAGCGAATATTTCAGTGTTCTGTTCGGATTATGTTCTGTTCGGATTAAGTTCGCTAAATTTGCAATATTCGCCGATTAATTTGTCAAATATTCGCCAAACACAGCCGAACACCATTCACGTCAATGGGAGGCAAAAACAAATGCATGCAAAACACCTTATAATGGCCCCAAATGCTGCCAAAACGCATCAAATGAGGGACAGACACCAGGAAAGTGGTCTCAATTCACACACAGTACAGATTTCAGCATAGCACTGCAGCAATCAGCCAGGCATGAGATATTGGCGTCTGGGACAGAATTTACAGCTTTCTATTGAACATCACAGTAACACAAGGTAGGTGAGGGATCAGTGTAGGGCCCCTTTGCCTTTGCTGGGAGCCCTGATACCACATACAACACCTCTACCTGCTTTCATGCTGAGCCACACTCGAGTGGCACAAATATCAGTTTTGTAGACTACCATTGTCAGAAAAATTTAAGGATAGTAACACGGGTAGTTGAGTCCAAGGAAGTGGAGGCCTGACGGTCTTGGAGGCCTACTGCTACAGGCTACACGATTGAAGAAGACCCAAACAGGAGTCTACATACTTACAAAAATTAGAGGCAGACACCAACAAAGTGTCATCAATTGCAATAAAGTAGAATTAGAATAGCAGGGACCGACACCTTTTACACTACAGCCAACCTAGCAGATGGATTCTGTAACGGGCAAGGCGGTGGAATTATATTTCTCTGAAAGTCTGGAAGGGGCGTAACTAAAAATTAAGAAACAATGTCATATACAACAGTATGAATATAGTACTGCCGAAGCAAAGTTGCTTCATCCCAAATTTAGCCCCATGGCCCATAAGTAAAGATGAACTACTCCAAAAGAGTTAACATTATATACCAAAAGGAAAGAGTATGGACTCCATCATTTATAAAACTACAAAGCTTTATTAATAGAAAATACAATGCCGACAATAATGGCACATAATACAGAGTAAAAATGGAGGCAATAAACTGCGGGTATAAATGCAGGGGTTGCACAGACTGATTGGTAACCAGGGTAGGAAAGAGAATATAATTAAAGTACTAACGATTAACAAATAAGGGATGCATATCACATATAACAATTAATGGTGTTACGGACCCCTAAGGTCAATATCGTCCAGATATAGTGTCATATGCGCCCTATAGTGTATCATAGAATCGTAACCATGTCTTACCCATATTAAACGGTTAGACTGTGCGTCCCCAGCGACCCCCTGACGCGCGTTTCGCGGCAGTGCTTTCTCAAAAGGGGATGCTAATTGCCATAACCCCAGGGTTTATATATGCTAGCCATAATTAAGAAATTGCCGGTGTGTAGCGGCGCACATGCGTCTGACATCACACGCCGAGTAATTACCACCTCCTTCTCTCCGGCCGTCGCTGCTCCATGCGCATATGGGCGAAATCTCGCCTCCTGACGTCATTACTATGCGCCTGCAGCGTCATCGATAGCCAGAAAGAAGATAGAGGCGGCGCGTGAGTACGGCGCATGCGCGCACCACAGCGGCCATCTTTTTGGAGACCAACTAGGTGGACATTTTGTGGGAGTGTGCTGTACAAAAAACACAATAAAATAAAACAAAAAGTGACGATGTGACAATTAAATACAATGATAAGAATGACAGTTACTGATATTATATTGTGACATATAAAAGAAAAAAAAGAAAAAAAGAAATAATAATAACCTCTGCATTTACATAATACAGTGATACCCTAAGGTACAATTTGTGATGAATTAAGTGACATATAAATATCTTCTTTAATCTTGAATGGTGAACCAATTCCGTGTCCTATTGTCCAACCAGCGTCAATCTTAGCAGGAAAGCATCACTTTCTAGAGAATCTCCATAATAAAAATACACCGACGTTAATGAACTAAATAAGGAAAACTGAAGAAATGACAAAAGTTAAAATATAAAATAAAAACGTGGTGGATAAATTCACATATTACCAATATAAGAGGACGTTTACAAGAACATGTCGCACAAGACTGTGATGGATACTTAACTACTCGACACGGTTGCACCTAGGGGCCTTAATGAAAAATTGACTTTTGTGCCATTTTTGTAAAATCGAGTAGTTAAGTATCCATCACAGTCTTGTGCGCCATGTTCTTGTAAACGTCCTCTTATATTGGTAATATGTGAATTTATCCACCACGTTTTTATTTTATATTTTAACTTTTGTCATTTCTTCAGTTTTCCTTATTTAGTTCATTAACGTCGGTGTATTTTTGAACAGCAAAAATCCCCCACCTGCAACTGACGATTGGTTATCAGGTGGTACGGACAAGCCTGATATAAGTGAGCTGACCTCCCATGGTCCTTGCCGGTGATCAATTGTTCTTCCTGGTCTAGGTTGGAATTCAGCTTGCTTTTCTGCTGTCTCCTGCTTGCATTCAGATAAGTCACTTTCAGTTTTTTTTTACTGTGGTTTGATTTTCCTTGCTTTTTTTGCTGCATAGCTTTTTGACTTCTGCCGGGTCCCCTTTGGGGGGGCTTGGGCTGGTCTCCTTTCGCTGTTTGTATTTGTTCATTTGCTCAGTTCTTGTGATATTTTACTGCTGGGTAGCTACGTGTCCACACCAGAGATCTGATATAGGTGGTCGAGACCGTGTGGTCTCAATATTTTTGGATTCAGAAGTGTTTTTCCTAGGGTTTTTCTGGGTTGCAGACAGTATTCTCTCCTGTGCTGTCCTATCTAGACAGTTTTGGGCCCCAGCGTTTGCTCAATCTATTTTCTGTCTGTGTTTGTGTTTTCATCTTGTCTAACCGCGTTTATATGTTTGGGGGCTTCCTATTCTTTTGGGGCTCTCCTCCGGAGCAGTTAGCTTTCCTCTTTCCATCTTCAGGGATAGCTAATCTCTCCGGCTGTGACGAGGTATCTAGGGCACTGTAGGAACGTCCCACGGCTGCTTCTAGTTGTGCGGTTAGTTTAGGGGTCTGCAACCTAATAGTCTTCAACCTCTCTGGTGTTTGGCTGCCTATGCGGTTATCTGCTCCTGCCTCCTCAGCTACCAAACATAACAGCCAAGTCTGTAATGTCAACCAATCAGAAAGTCTGTAGTAAGAGGGAATGGTCCACTGTGTCAAAGACATGCAAGGTCCAGAAGAAGGAGGAGGACAAACTCGCTTGGCTTTTATTTGGCAGTTAGTAGGTCCTTGGTGACTTTAGTCAGGGAAGTTTCAGTGGAATGGTGCGATCTGAAGTCAGATTGTACGCAAAGAGAGAGAAGGAGGAGAGGTGGGAGGACAGTTCAAAATGGACATGTTGTTCCAGTAGTTTGGTGGCATAGAGGAGAATTGATATGGGGCGATAGGTAGACACAGAGGATGGGTCAAAGGTGGGCTTTTTGAGAATGAGTGTGATCGAGGTATGTTTCAATCATGATGGAATACACAAGAAAAAGAAGCATACAAATTCCAGGGATCATTGATATATTTAAACAACAATAAATTTTATTGAAAATACAAAACACTCCAGAAAAACACCATTAAAATCATAGATATAAAACCCACATCAAGTGTAAAAACACAGGCCTATAATAAGGCCACTGATCACCATCGCATCAATAGATACGTCCCCACATTAGTACATAATAAATGAAGCGGCATACACGTATGTCAATTACAAACTGTGTGTTAATACAAACAGTAAGAAAGCCACCAAAACCCTTAACTTAACCCCTTAGTGACAGCCATTTTGCAGCTTAATGACGGGGCCAATTTTTACAATTCTGACCACTGTCACTTTATGAGGTTATAACTCTGGAACGCTTTAACAAATCCAGCTAATTCTGAGAATGTTTTTTCGTGACATACTGTACCTTACGTTAGTGGTAAAAAAATTTTTTATATGACTTGCGTTTAGTTATGAAAAAAACGGAAATATGGTGAAAATTTTGAAAATTTAGCAATTTTCAAACTTTAAATTTTTATGCTCTTAAATCAGAGAGATATATCACACAAATTTCTTAATAAATAACATTTCCCACATGTCTACTTTACATCAGCACAAATTTGGGAACAAAATTTTTTCTTATTACGAAGTTATAAGGGTAAAAGTTGACCAGGGATTTCTCATTTTTACAACACATTTTTTTTAAGGCACCATACCACATTTAAAGTCACTTTGAGGGGTCTATATGATAGAAAATACCCAAAAGTGACACCATTCTAAAAACTGTACCCCTCAAAGTGCTCAAAACCACATTCAAGAAGTTTATTAACCCTTTACGTGCTTCACAGGAACTGAAGCAATGTGGAAGGAAAAAATTAACATTTAACTTTTTTTGCAAAAACTTTACTTCAGAACCAATTTTTTTTATTTTCACAAGTGTTAAAAGAAAAAATAAATCACAAAATTTGTTGTGCAATTTCTCCTGAATACACTGATACACCATATGTGGGGGTAAACCACTTTTTGGGCGCATGGCAGAGGTCGCAAGGGAAGGAGCGCCGTTTGACTTTTTCAACGCAGAATTGGCTAGACGCCATGTCGTGTTTAGAGAGCCCCTGTGTGACGTCCACCCACTGCAGGTCTGAACTGCAGGTAAGACAGCACCCGAGAAACCCCGAGACCCTTTACCCCTATACAGGGATCTGGAATTACAGCGAAGCCCAGGGGGAAGCTGCCTATGAGAGCAGTGGACCGGAGTAGGAAGGATGCTAGGAAGGGAATAAAAAGCGAGACCAAATGCGTAGTCAGAAGTCCAAGGGTCAAAACCAGGAGGGAAGCAAAGGTACAAAATCGGCAGGCAGTAGAAGGGTCAGAAAATTCAGGCTAAAGTTAAAGTCAAAACCAGGCGGGCAGCAGAGGTACAAAATCGGCAGGCAGTAGAACAGTCAGAAATCCAGCGCAAAGGTCAGAAATACAATAGCAAAACAAACTAGCACACTGGGGAAACCAAGACTATATCTGGCGGCCTGCCAGCCAGGCTCCAAGGCATTTGAAGGGCATGGCTACCTCTCACAGGCTCATAGTCTGATGACCTCATCTGGACCACCCCCAGAACCAGGCCAGATGGTGATGCATGACTGACACCAACCACTTCACCTCTTACAGAAGAGCGAAGCCTACGCCCACCAGACGCCTGCGCAGGGACCCCTTCTCTGTCGCCAACATTACCCACAGGCGAAACATGGCGATGCGCAGTGACAGAGGCCGGCGTCAAAGGAGCGGAACCATATGAGGATACCGCTCTCCTATCACCGGCACCACCAGCTGAAGGAGTCCGGCGCCTCCCAGCGGCCAAGGCTGGAACACCAGCCACTGAATCCAACGGCGACGTGACAGTACCCCTCCCTCTAAGAGGGGCATCTGGACCCTCAACACCCGGTTTGTTGGGATGAAGGAGATGAAACTTCCTGATCAAACCCTTGGCATGGACGTTACTGGCAGGCACCCAGGACCTTTCCTCCGGACCATAGCCCTTCCAATGCACCAGATACTGCACGGATCCTCTCACTAAACGGGAATCTAGGATCCTTTGGACTTCGTATTCAAAAGCACCCCGTAACAAAACCGGAGGAGGAGGGGACTGGACAGGATGAATCGGAGAGCGGTACAATTTGAGAAGGGACTTATGAAATACATTGGGCAGTTTAAATGATTGAGGGAGCTTCAGACGAAAGGCTATTGGATTAATCACCTCAATAATTTCATACGGACCAATAAACCTGGGACCTAGTTTGGCAGATGGCACTTTGAGCTTAATATTCCTGGTAGAAAGCCAAACTTTGTCCCCAACTCCCATGTCCGGACCTTGGAGCGTCATCTATTAGCAGACGAAGCTTGTCTAGTCTGAGCCCCTTTCAAGTTTACGTTGACTTCTGACCAGATAGTTTTTAACTGGTCTATGGTCCTTTCTACCCCAGGAACATCTGACATCCTTGAAGAGAACGAACCAAAATGTAGGTGCAGCCCATGATTACAGTAGAAAGGGGCAGTCTTGATGGACTCCTGGTACTGATTATTCATGGCAAACTGTGCTAGCGGTAGGTGTTCCACCCAATCGGACTAATGCTCAGAGACATAACAACGTAGATTCTGCTCAAGCGCTTGGTTGGTGCGTTCGGTTTGACCATTGGTTTCAGGGTGATAGGCAGAGGAAAAGGACAATTCCATTCCAATTCGTTTACAGAATGCCCTCCAAAATTTCGAAACAAACTGGGTGCCCCTATCAGACAAGATATTCACAGGAATACCATGCAATCGCACAACATGAGTAATGAATAATTTGCTCAGGGTCTCGGAATTAGGTAATCCGGACAGAGGAACAAAATGACACTGCTTGCTGAATCTATCCACCACCACCCAGATACACGTCTTCCCTTCTGAGAGTGGCAGATCAGTAATAAAGTCCATGGAGCTAAGGGTCCAAGGACTCTCAGGGGCAGGCAGGGACTGGAGTCACCCGGCAGGGAGAGTATGGGGAGACTTAACGCGAGCACAGGTTTCACAGGCCAGTACATAGTCCTTACAGTCCTTTACTACAGTTGGCCACCAAAAATTCCTAGTTACAAGTCTGATGGTGTTTTTGATGCCTGGATGCCCTGCAAAGACGGAATCATGTGATTCCTTCAGAACTTGAAGGTGGAATGTGGCCAGAACAAATAGTTTTTGGGGAGGAGTAGTGTCAGGTGCCTGTTCTGGGGATCTACGGATTTCTTCCAGAAGATCCAAGGATACAGCTGAAATAACAATTCCCTTGGCTAGTATTGGAGTCGGTTCAGAGTCCTCGACCTGTGAGGGGCAAAAACTTCGAGAAAGGGCATCAGCCCTTACATTTTTAGTACCCGGTCAAAAAGTAATCACAAAATCAAACCTAGACAAGAACAAGGCCCACCTTGCCTGGCTAGGATTCAGTCTTTTTGCTGACTCCAAGTAGATCAGGTTCTTGTGGTCAGTAATTACATTAATCTTATGTTTGGCACCTTCGAGGAAGTGGCGCCATTCCTTAAAGGCCCATTTGATTGTCAACAATTCCCGATTACCTATATCATAATTCCCCTCGTGGAAGAGAATTTTCGGGAAAAGAAGGCACACGGACGAAATTGAGTGGGGGATGCAGTGCCTTGCGATAGCACTGCTCCGACTCCAACTTCAGAGGCATCTACCTCTACAATAAAGGGGCGGTCCAGATCAGGCTGAACCAATATTGGGTTAGAGGAAAAACATTTCTTTAAGGCAGAAAATGCATGAAGTGCTTCAGGCTTCCAGTTAACCACATCCGCTCCTTTCCGAGTCAAATCAGTGAGTGGTTTGGCTATCTCGGAAAAACCTTTAATAAATTTACGATAGTAGTTAGCGAAACCCAAAAATCGCTGCAGTGCCTTTAGAGACTGGGGTTGTACCTATTCCTTAATGGGTTGAATTTTAGAAGGATCCATGCAAAACCCTTTAGCCGACAAAATATACCCCAGAAACTGTATCTTCTGTGTCATGAAGACACATTTCTCGAGTTTGGCGAATAAAGAATGCTCTCTGAGTCTCTGGAGGACAAAGCAGACGTGTTGGATGTGCGTCACAATGTCAGAAGAGTAAATCAGGATGTCGTCCAAATAAACGACCACATAAACACCACTAATATCTCTGAAAATCTCGTTCACAAAATTCTGAAACACTGCAGGTGCAGTACTGAGCCCGTACGGCATTACGAGATACTCAAAGTGGCCGAGGGGTGTGTTAAACGCGGTCTTCCACTCATCGCCCTTTCTTATACGGACAAGATTATATGCTCCTCGGAGGTCAAGTTTAGTTAACCAATGGGCTCCCAACAGCTGATTATAAAGATCAGGAATGAGTGGAAGCGGATACTGGTTTTTCACAGTGATTGCGTTTAATTCACGGTAATCAATGCAAGGCCTGAGACCACCATCTTTCTTTTCCACAAAAAAGAATCCGGCCCCCACTGGTGAGGTGGATAGTCTAATAAACCCTTTCCGCAAACTGTCTGTTATGTAGTCTTTCATGGCCTGACGTTCTGGACCAGAGAGGCTAAATATTCTCCCCTTAGGGAGGCGAGAATCCGGTACTAAGTCTATGGGGCAATAGTACTTTCTATGAGGGGGTAATTTCTCTGATACCAATACAGAAAATACATCCTCATAATCTCTGAATGCATAGGATACAAAGGGGGAGGTGTGATTTTAACTTGGTTCACTGATAGCGATATACAATTATCCTGACACTCTGGGCTCCAGCGCACGATATCACCCAAGTGCCAGTCAATGACTGGATCATGTTTGCGTAACCATGGCATACCCAGAATAACAGTGGATGATAAATTATGGATAACAAAAAATGACACATGTTCAGCATGTAACGATCCCACTGACATTGATATTTCCTCAGTGACAAACTCCACTCCATTCTGGACGATAGGAGTGCCATTAATAGCAGTGGTTTTAATGGGCGCATTAAGCCTTATCAGTGGTACACCAAGATTTCTTGCTACCAGGAAATCTATGAAATTGCCTTCTGAGCCACTTTCCACATAAGCCTCTACACACACAGATTTCTTCAGGTAAGACAAAGAATTAGGTAAAAGGACTTTGGCCGCATCAGCGGGCAATACCTGGGCACCTGGGCAGGCATGGCCAGAGCTACCCAGGTGCTGACGTCCAGGCAGTGAAGGCTCTGATGTCCAGTGTTCTCCCCGAGGTCTCCAGACTGTGACTTGTGCAGCATGTTAGTAGGAGATGATGGGAGTGATCTCCACAGGACTGAGCAATGAAGCAGGACACAGGTGCTTTAGCAACAAAAACAGCTCAGAAAAGGAGAGGAAGGAATAAAAAATTCAGAGAAAGGGTTAGGAAATGCTTTTATATATCCAGAATATATATAAAAACTTTTTTTAAGGCCAGATATAATGTGACGTCTGCCCACAGCAGGTCTGAACTGCAGGTAAGACAGCACCCCGAGAAACCTCGAGACCCTTTACCCATATACAGGGATCTGGAATTACAGCGAAGCCCAGGGGGTAGCTGCTATGAGAGCAGTGGACCGGAGTAGGAAGGACGCTACGAAGGGAATAAAAAGCGAGACCAAATGCGTAGTCAGAAGTCCAAGGGTCAAAACCAGGAGGGAAGCAAAGGTACAAAATCAGCAGGCAGTAGAAGGGTCAGAAATTCAGGCTAAAGTTAAAGTCAAAACCAGGCGGGCAGCAGAAGTACAAAATCGGCAGGCAGTAGAACAGTCAGAAATCCAGGCAAAGGTCAGAAATACAATAGCAAAACAAACTAGCACACTGGGGAAACCAAAACTATATCTGGCGGCCTGCAAGCCATGCTCCAAGGCATTTGAAGGGCATGGCTACCTCTCACAGGCTCACAGTCTGATGACCTCATCTGGACCGCTCCCAGAACCAGGCCAGATGGTGATGCATGACTGACACCAACCACTTCACCTCTTACAGAAGAGCGAAGCCTACGCCCACAAGACGCCTGCGCAGGGACCCCTTCTCTGTCGCCAACATTACCCACAGGCGAAACATGGCGATGCGCAGCGACAGAGGCCGGTGTCAAAGGAGCGGAACCATATGAGGATACCGCTCTCCTATCACTGGCACCCCCAGTCGAAGGAGTCCGGCACCTCCCAGCGGCCGAGGCTGGAACACCAGCCACTGAATCCAACGGCGAGTGACAGTACCCCTCCCTCTAAGAGGGGCATCTGGACCCTCAACACCCGGTTTGTTGGGATGAAGGAGATGAAACTTCCTGATCAAACCCTTGGCATGGACGTTACTGGCAGGCACCCAGGACCTTTCCTCTGGACCATAGCCCTTCCAATGCACCAGATACTGCACGGATCCTCTCACTAAACGGGAATCTAGGATCCTTTGGACTTCGTATTCAAAAGCGGCCGAGGCAGGAACATAAGCCACTGAATCCAACGACGACGTAACACCCTGATGTGCCTAAACAGTGGAATACCCTAACAAGTCACCCCATTTTGGAAACTAGACCCCTTAAGGAACTTATCTAGATGTGTGGGGAGTACTTTGAACCTCCAAGTGCTTCACAGAAAGAGCCGTGAAAATAAAAAATCATTTTTTCATAAAAAAGGATTTTTTAGCCCGCTATTTTTTATTTTCCCAAGGATAACAGGAGAAATTAGACCCCAAAAGTTGTTGTGCAATTTTTCCTGAGTGCGCTGATACCCCATATGTTGGGGTAAACCACTGTTTGGGCGCAAGGCAGGGCTCGGAAGGGAGGGAGCGCCATTTGACTTTTTGAATGCCACGTCGTGTTTGGAGACCCCTGATGTGCCTAAATAGTGGTAACACTTCAATTCTAGCTCCAACCCTAACCCAAACACACACCTAATGCTAATCCCAACCCTAACCCTAATCCTATCTGTTGTGAATGAGCAGAGGCTCCCTCTGGTGGTTACAGACAGTACTGAACCTTCCAGCGAGGAATGGCAATCTGGGATCACTGACTGGACTGATATAAGGGAGGTTCCCTCCCATGATGGTCGCCGGTGATCAATTGTTCTTATCTCAATTGTGGTTCCTGGTTCATTTGGAAGTTTGCTGTGTCTTGTCTGCGTCTGCTGCTTTCAGATAAGATATTTTCTGCTTTTCTTTTTGTGCTTGCTATTTGCATAGTTTTCTGCACATTTGTGGAGGACAGCAGGGTCCCCTCCTGGGGCCTGTGCTCCTCACAGTTTGTCTGTAGTCACTGTTGTTTTTTCATTTGCTTTTTCCTGCTTTTTCAGCGGCTGCGGCTTGGTTTTGATCACACTGAGATCTGATTTAATGGGTGGCGAGATCGTGTGATCTCAGTATTTTTTGTAATCAGAATTGTTGGATTTTTGTAGGGTTTTCTGGGTTGCAGAAAGTAATCTCTCCTGTCCTATCCTATTTAGTCAGCTTGTGGCCCCAGCGTTTGCTCATTCTATTTTCTGTCTGTGTCCGTGCTTTCTTCTTGTCTAACCGCCATTACATGTTTGGGGGCTTCCTATTTTCTTTGGGGATCTGCTCTGGGTCAGATAGCTTTCATCTTTCTGCCTTTAGGTGTAGTTATCTCTCAGGCTGTGACGAGGCATCTAGGATCAACGTAGGAACACTCCACGGCTACCTGTAGTTGTGTGGTTAGTTTAGGAATCTGCAAGCCATTAGTTACCAACATCTCAGTGTTCGGCTGCCCGGCTGTTGTTCCTGTCCTCCTCAGCTACCTAACATAACAGTATCACCGGCCAAACTGAAAATTATATGGTAGTCAAGAAGGGAAAAATAGTGTGGAAAGAAAAAAGTTGTCAGAGTTGTCAGAGATTTTTTTTTTCTGTTTGTTCCATATTTTCCCTCTTTTTCTCTGGGTGCTGAGGAGGATTTTTTATTTTTTTTCTCTCAATGGAGTTTGCACAGTTGTCTGACCGTGTGGATCAGCTTGCCACTGAGGTTCGGAGTATTGCTACCTATCTTGCTAGGTTGCCGGTTGTAGAACCGAGGATTCCCATGCCAGATTTGTTTTTGCGGGATCGGGCTAAATTTCTGAATTTCAAAAATAACTGTAAGTTGTTTTTTGCCTTAAAGCCTAAGTCCTCGGGTAGCGCAGCACAGCAGGTTCAAATTGTCATCTCTCTCCTGCGCGGCGACCCTCAGGATTGGGCTTTTTCCCTGACATCTGGGGATCCTGTTTTGAATGATATTAATGTATTTTTTCAGTCTCTGGGGTTGTTGTACGATGAACCTAATGTCACTGATCAAGCTGAAAAGACCTTGTTGGCATTAAATCAGGGTCTTGAAGATGCTGAGTTGTACTTTCAGAAATTCCGAAAGTGGGCAGTCCTGACCAAATGGAATGATGATGCTTCGGCAGCCTTTTTCGGAAGTGGCTATCAGAGAATGTAAAGGATGTTATGGTGGGATTCCCTGTTCCCTCTGGTCTCAATGATTCTATGTCTCTGGCTATTCAAATTGACAGACGTTTGCGTGAGCGCAGAGGTATGTGTGAGATAGTGTTGCCTTGTGAGCCAGCTCCTGAGCCCATGCAGTGTGATGGAGTGACTTCTGGGGCTCAGCGTCATGAGTTTCGTAAGCGCAATGGGTTATGTTTCTACTGTGGTGACGCTTCCCATGCTATTTCTGTCTGCCCTAAGCGGGGAAGACATTTTGTACACTCAGTTGTCTTGGGTAGTGTTCAGACTAAATTTCTGTTGACTGTTACCCGGATTTGCTCCCTGTCCACATTTTCTGCTCAGGCTTTTGTTGATTCTGGAGCAGCTATTAACCTGATGGATTTTGACTTTGCCAAACGTTGTGGGTTTCCCATGATACCCTGCGGAAGTCTATTCCTTTGCTGGGCATTGATTCTACCCCTTTGGCGAAGAATAAACCCCAGTTTTCTACTCAGGTGATAATGAGGGTTGAACCAGATCATCAGGAGAGTTGCAAATTTCTGGTGTTGCATAATCTGCATGACATTATTGTACTGGGTTTCCCTTGGTTACAGACTCAAATCCTGTTTTGGATTGGAAATCTGTGTCTGTGACCAGTTGGGGCTGCCAATGTGTTAATACTGACACTGCTGTTTTTTATGCCTCTCCCCAGTCTCAGGATGTCCCTGACTTTTTGACTGATTTTTCTGATGTGTTTAGTGAAAGTAAATCTGCATCCTTGCCCCCTCACAGGAGCTACGATTGCGCTATTGAATTAGTGCCTGGTGGTAAATTTCCTAAACGTCGCCTTTTTAATTTATCTGTACCTGAACACGATGCTATGCGATCTTATATCAAGAAGTCATTGGAGAAGGGTCATATCAGACCATCCTCTTCACCCTTGGGCGCTGTTTTTTTCTGTGGCCAAAAAGGATGGTTCATTGAGGCCATGTATTGATTATCGCCTCCTGAATAAGATCACTGTGAAATATCAATATCCGTTACCCTTGATTTCTGACCTGTTTTCCAGAGTGAAAAGTGCTAGTTGGTTTACCAAGCTTGACCTCAGGAGGACGTATAACCTTATTCGCATTAAGCACGGGGATGAATGAAAGACGGCGTTTAATACCCCAGAGGGAATTTTGAGTACCTAGTGATGCCTTTTGGACTCACTAATGCTCCTTCCGTCTTCCAATCCTTCATGAATGATATTTTCAGGGATTTTGTGGATAAATTTCTGATTGTTTATTTGGATGATATCTTGATTTTTTCCAACGACTGGGACTCTCATGTAAAACATGTTCGGACTGTGTTCCAGATTTTGAGAGAAAATGCTCTGTATGTGAAGGGATCAAAGTGTCTTTTTGGCGTACAGAAGGTCTCATTTCTGGGATTCATTTTGTCTCCGTCTGTTATGTAAATGGACCCGATCAAGGTTCAGACCATCTGTGATTGTGTTCAACCTACTTCATTGAAGGCTCTTCAGAGATTTTTGGGTTTTGCCAATTTTTATCGTAAATTTATTGGTAATTTCTCTGGTATTGTTAAACCATTGACTGATCTGACCAAAAAGGGTTCCGATGTGGTGAATTGGCCTCCTGAGTAGTGTTGAGCGATACTGCTCGATATCTAAAAATATCGGATCGGAATGGTATCGCCGATATCACTAAATATCGTCGATATCCGATTCCGATACCGGAAGTCCCATGTAAGTCTATGGGAACAAAATATCGCAACAAAAAAAACCCTTTCTTTCGTTGTAAACACAAAATATACACACATAGAATACATATATATATATATATATACATGTCATTGTGACATATATATACATATATTTATAGTTTATACACTTCTACATAGTAAAATAGACTCTGATTCAATTGCCGGGTAAAGCCGTGACATACCCCATAGAAGTCGACGGGCTCGGTGCCGAGTACTCCCAAAACCTCTGGCTCTGTGCGACTCAACTTGGGCGTCACGAACAGGATTCTGTAGCTCGCTATAAGCGAGTCCTGTGTGCCTGAATTGAACTGGTTTTGTGCTTGAGAATTGCTAAAATCATCAGAGAATGTATTTGCCATTTTTCCGCTATATCTGCGTCACGACGAGGCACTGGTGAAGAAGAAGGGCGTGCTCTTCGTGGGTGTACACTCACTCAGTGGCGCGAAAACGATGGCCGACCACTCTAAATGGTACTGCAATGTAAGATCGTGCCCCACAGCTCTTCAGTTCCGCCTCCTCATCCTCCTCAGTGTGCGGAAACTAACACGAAGGTCCCGCCTCACTACTACAAAAGAGGGGCCCTCTCCAGATGCTAATGACACATGTGACTTGGCAGAGATGGCTAATGGACACGAGCAGAAGTGTGAAGGGATGGAGCAGTCAGAGCTCTCCCCCCACGGAAGCGACCCGATCGCCACGGAACCACCGTTGGGCACCCGGCCTGGAAACCCTCCTACGCTGCAAGAAGTGGAGGATACCCTAAAAGGCCTGGCCCGGCACCGGGAGGAGGTCGCCAGGATGGAAGCCAGCTGGCGTGCCCTAAAACTAAACTTGGAGCGGCGCCAATCCTCTTACCTGAAGTGTCTGTACCGGAAGGTGAGGCACCCGTTCTAGTAGAGGAGTCCGTGCGGGCATCCCAGCCCTTGCAATGTGATCCGGTTGACGTTGTCGCAGTGGAGGCACCCGTTCCTGCAAAAAACTCTGCACCGGCAGCACCCCAGATCCCGCTGTCTGCCCCGTCGCTGAGACAGAAGAAGCAAAATTAGTCCTCATGGAGGAGGCGCGCAGGCACCAGAGGTCTACCTGTCTGTACCGGAGCCCCGACTGTCATCTGTTCCAGAGCCGGCTGCTTCCGCCACAGGTGAGCGCCGCCAGGACTGGGGGGCGCCAGGAGAGCTGCCGCAAACCGGGCATCGTAAGCTGGCATTTGATGGTGGAGACATGGAGCAGCTGGTGGAGGAGAATTACAACCGGCGTCAGGAGGAAGAGTGGAGACGTTGGGAGCGGGAAGCAGAGCGACAAAGGGAGCAGCGAGAATCCCAAAAGCTTCGGCAACGTCACCTGGAGAAGGACCGGGCAGATAAGGACCGGATGAGAAAAATAAAGGAACCCTGTGGGAGCCGCGGCGTAAGGGTGCAGTACGGAACTTTAAGTTAAAAGGTGGTTGGGGCTTCATCCAGGAGCCTGGACTTTATTTAGAAGTCTTTGTGACCGGCGGGACGTGGAGACTCACCTCCCAGAAGGACACCCGGGGAGGGACCTGTTGCCAGGAGACTTGGTGACTTACACCCGACACTGGGGTTACAATGGATGGTACGCCCTAAATGTTACCAGGTGCGACCCCTACTCCCCAGAGTGTCAGGAACCTGTGAGACCCTCGGACCCTTCAGCCTCCCACATCCAGGCCTCTGCACAAGTGCCCACCCCACGCCGTAAATCTCCCCAGCCTCCCTCAGTGGTCTCCTCAGCAGCCCCAGCTATGGACATGATAACTATAGCTGGCCCGTACCCGTCGCCTGTTAGGCCCCTGGGGTTCGTTCAGTCCGTGACATAGGGCTCCAGACCCGGAGGGAGATGAAAGAGGTGGCCACACAGACACAGATAGCGGGTCACGACTTGACTGTACAGGCCACACGACGTCATCAGGTCCTGGTGGTCCTTGGTGTCTCGGATGTTTGGCAAGCATCAGAAGAGTACCAGGTGGTACCTGGAACACCCCTGCCAAAGAATTATAAATAACCCGGACAGGGTCCCTGTATGTAAATAGTTAAATTGTTGATGTACCCGGACGGGTGAATGTTCATAAAAAATTTTTTAATTTAATAAAAAACACAACACAGTTTTCATTACTTTTATTACAGTCTCATCCTGCGACGCCATCGATCTCCTGTAAAAAAATGAAAGAAAAAAACAGCAGTATACCACCCGTCCGACGCAGTCCATAGTAACGAGTGTCCCACGACGATCCAGCTCTGCTACATCAGAATGACAGGCAGAGCCTGTCATCCCGGCGCAGCACAGCTGATTACCTGCTTCCCCGGCGGTGACGTCATCGGACTGGTTTACGGCCGGGATTACCCTGCAGTCACTGCAGTTATCGCGAAAAACTGCATGTGACCGCCAGGGAGAAGATAATGGCGGCCATCAAGCAGTCCAGGACGTGACCGCCGGAGATCTTCTGCCAGGTAAGTGCCGCTGACTCCTGACAGACCCGACCGACGGACACTGACAGTAACAGACCCGACCGACGGACACTGACAGTGACAGTGACAATCCCGATTCCGGTATCCGATATGACGAAAATATCGGTACTCGGAATCGAAAGCCCGATACAGCTAATATCGGCGGAGACAGCCGATACCGATATTTGCAGTTATTGTATCGCTCAACACTACTCCTGAGGCAGTTTCTGCATTTCAGGAACTTAGTAGAGATTCATTTCTGCTCCTGTTCTACGGCAGCCTGATGTTCTCTGCCGTTTTGTGGAGGTTGATGCTCGAGAATTGGGGCAGTGCCGTTTTGTCCAAAATGATCCAGACCTCTAGAGTAACCCTTGTGCCTTTTTCTCTCGAAAGTTTTCTCCAACTGAACGTAATTATGATGTGGGTAATCGGGAGTTATTGGCCATGAAGTGGGCCTTTGAAGAGTGGAGACATTGGCTGGAAGGAGCCAAACATCAGGTGGTGGTCCTCACGGACCATAACAACCTGGTTTATCTCAAATCAGCCAAGCGACTTAATCCTAGACAGGCCAGGTGGGTCTTGTTTTTCACACGTTTTAATTTTGTGGTTTCTTTTCTTCCTGGCACTAAGAATGTTAAGGCGGATGCCCTCACAAGGAGTTTCTTTGCGGATTCTCCTGAGTTATATGATCCTGCTGTTATTTTGAAAGAGGGTGTAGTACTTTCCGCCATCTCGCCCAATTTGCGACTGACTCTGGAGGGGTGTCAGGAGGATAAACCTGAGCGCTGCCCTGTTGGGAAATTGTTTGTCCCAGACCTGTGGAAGAAGAGTGTGATGTCTGAGATTCATTGTTCCGCGTTGGCTGGTTAACCCGGGATTTTTGGTACCAGAGAATTGGTGAGTCGGTCCTTTTGGTGCCCTACTTTGTCTCGTGACGTTAGGGACTTTGTGCAGTCCTGTGGGACTTGCTCTCGTTCCAAGCCTTGCTCTCGCTCTAGTGGTTTGTTGATGCCATTACCTGTGCCTAAGAGGCCATGGACCCATATCTCTATGGATTTTATTTCCGACCTCCCTGTCTCTCAGACAATGACCGTTATCTGGGTAATCTGTGATAGGTTTTCCAAGATGATACAACTTGTGCCATTGCCTAAGTTGCCTTCCTCCTCCGAGTTGGTGCCTTTGTTCCTTCAGCACGTGGTTCGGTTGCACGGCATTCCGGAGAACATCGTGTCTGACGGAGGAGTCCAGTTTGTTTCCAGATTTTGGAGGACATTTTGTTCTAAACTTGGTGTTCAATTATCTTTCTCCTCTGCATTTCATCCTCAGACCAATGGACAAACCGAGAGAACAAACCAGACCTTGGAGACTTATTTGAGATGTTTTGTGTCTGCTGATCAAGATGACTAGGTCTCTTTTTTACCTTTGGCTGAGTTTGCTCTTAATAATAGGGCTAGCTCTGCCACCTTGATGTCTCCATTTTTCTGCAATTCTGGGTTTCACCCTCGATTTTCTTCGGGACAGGCAGAGGCTTCTGTCTGTCCGGGTGTTGACTCTGTTGTGGAGCGAATGCAGCAGATTTGGGATCAGGTAGTGGAGAGGTTGTCTCTCTCTCTCAAGAGAAGGCCCACCGGTTTGCCAACCGGCATAGGACTGATGGTCCTCGGTTTAAAGTGGGGGACTTGGTTTGGTTTCCTCAAGAAATATCCCTATGAGGGTTGCATCTCCAAAGTTTAAGCCTAGGTTCATCGGACCTTATAAGATCATGGAGATTCTTAATCCGGTTTCCTTCCGTTTGCTTCTTCCAGAGACATTTAAGATCATAACGTGTTCCACAAGTCCTTACTGAAGAGGTTTGTCGAGCCAGTGGTTCCTATGGCTGCGCCTGCTGACCCTGTTTTGGTTGAGGGCAATCTGGAGTATGTGGTTGAGAAAATATTGGATTCTCGTTTTTCTAGACGGAAACTACAGTATTTGGTTAAGTGGAGAGGTTATGGTCAGGAGGACAATTCTTGGATGTTTGCTTTGGACATCCATGCTAGGAGACTGATCCATGCCTATCACCGAGCTCATCCTGATCGGCCTGGTTGCATATTAGAGGGTTCGGTGACCCCTCTCAAGGGGTGGGTATTGTTGTGAATGAGCAGAGGCTCCCTCTGGTGGTTACAGACAGTACTGAACCTTCCAGCGAGGAATGGCAATCTGGGATCACTGACTGGACTTATATAAGGGAGGTTCCCTCCCATGATGGTCGCCGGTGATCAATTGGTCTTGTCTCAATTGTGGCTCCTGGTTCTCTTGGAAGTTTGTTGTGTCTTGCCTGCATCTGCTGCTTTCAGATAAGATATTTTCTGCTTTTCTTTTTGTGCTTGCTATTTGCATAGTTTTCTGCACATTTGTGGAGGACAGCTGGGTCCCCTCCTAGGGCCTGTGCTCCTCACAGTTTGTCTGTAGTCACTGTTGTTTTTTCATTTGCTTTTTCCTGCTTTTTCAGCGGCTGCGGCTTGGTTTTGTTCACACTGAGATCTGATTTAGTGGGTGGCGAGATCGTGTGATCTCAGTATTTTTTGTTATCAGAATTGTTGGATTTTTGTAGGGTTTTCTGGGTTGCAGAAAGTAATCTCTCCTGTCCTATCCTATTTAGTCAGCTTGTGGCCCCAGCGTTTGCTCATTCTATTTTCTGTCTTTGTCCGTGCTTTCTTCTTGTCTAACCGCCATTACATGTTTGGGGGCTTCCTATTTTCTTTGGGGATCTGCTCCGGGTCAGATAGCTTTCATCTTTCTGCCTTTAGGTGTAGTTATCTCTCAGGCTGTGACGAGGCGTCTAGGATCAACGTAGGAACGCTCCACGGCTACCTCTAGTTGTGTGGTTAGTTTAGGAATCTGCAACCCATTAGTTACCAACATCTCAGGTGTTCGGCTGCCCGGCTGTTGTTCCTGTCCTCCTCAGCTACCTAACATAACACCTAACCCTAATTCCAACCCTAATTGTATCCCTAACCCTAATTGTATACCTAACCCTAATTGTAACCCTTACCCTTACCCTAGCCCTAACCCTAACCCTAATGGAAAAATGAAAATAAATACAATTTCTTTATTTTATTATATGTCCCTAACTAAGAGGGTGATAAAGGGGGGTTTATGTACTATTTTTTTTACTTTGATCACTGTGACAGTTTATCACAGTGATCAAATGTACTTTCACTTTATGAATGAATCTGCCGGCAGGCAAATTTGGCGGCCGCACTGCGCATGCTCCTGCCATTTTTTTTACAGGATGAAGACGCTGGGAGGCTCAGAGGTGCAGGAGGACAGGGGGGACACCCGGAGGTACGGGGGCACATAGAGGGAACCAGGGACCCTATTTCTCTCCCTTCTGATGTGCGATCATATCAGAGGGGAGAGAAATTACATGCAGGATCGCGGCTTTTTTTTTTTTTTGCAATCGCCGTTATATGGTTAATAACTGCGATCGCAAAAGCGAGGGACTGCGGGGGACTGGGGGGACCTAATTATGTTCTCTGGGGTCTCGGCTACCCCTTGGTAGCCGAGACCCCGGAGAAAATCCGACTCGGCGGGCGCCCACCATTTTTTTAGCCGGGACAAGATGCTGAACGCTGTGGGAGCCACAGGAGGACTGAGGGGACACCGGGAAGCACGGGGGACAGATCGAGGGTCCCGAGGACCCAATTTCTCTCCCCTCTGATGTGCGATCACATCAGAGGAGAGAGAAATGAAATGCAGAATCGCGGTTTTTTTTTTTTTGCGATCGCCATTATAGGGTTAATAACTGTGATCGCAAAAGTGGGGTCGGTAAAAACCGACCTGAGTCATATTCTCTGGAGTCTCAGCTACCCTGGTAACTGAGACCCGGAGAAAATCTGACTATGGGGTGGTGCTATATACTTTCTCCACAGCGTCATTAATTAACGGCGCTGTGGTTTAAGCACTCTTAACTACTGCCGTTAAAAGGCATATCGGCGGTCGTTAAGGGGTTAAATATGATAGAACACTGCACAGCACAATATAGAGTATACCAACCATAAGATAACCCACACAGGATCTAAGGGCCAAATTCAACAATAAATAATGAAATTCAGTGTCCCCCTGACCTGTGCTAATACTACCTGTGTACGCTGATTGGGGTGAAAGTAGATACTATCAAAAACAAAACAGTGCCGCTGTTGAGGAGACTATGAGATGAGGGTGCCGTGGGCAGTGAGTGATCCCTGGAATTTGCATGCTTCTTTTTTCTTGTGTATGGCATTTGATTAAAGCATACTCTAGGTGATCCCATTTACATTGGGCTGTGCCCTTTATTTATGCTATATATCAATCATGATGGAAGACACCAGTTTTTAGTGACAGGTTGAAGAGGTAGATTATACTTGTGATGAAGACTGTGGTAAAGTTTCCAATGAGGTGGGACGTTATTGTGTCAAGTTCACAGGTGGTGAGGCAAAGTATTCATCTGAGATGAGAGGAGAGGGGGTAACTAGTGGACGCAAGAAAGAATTGAAAGTACTGACTAGCTGTTTAGGGTTGTGAGACAGGTTTGATATGAGGGATGAGTAGTCAGTTTGTTTTGCTGCAGTCAGAATTTGCACAGCTTTTTTACAACTTCTGTTACTGGACGGGCAACTCTGCTCCCTTTCTTTGGCAGCAGTACATGGGTACGCTTTGTAGATGAGGGCCAGAAAGAACATATGCTCCAGTAGATGGCAAGCACTGCATCAAATTGCCTCTGCTCATTTTCCTCTGCGTTATCATCACACACAGTACAGTTCTCAGTAGTGGCACTCTAATAAACTTTTTTTTCCCCACATCACAGCTCTCCCAGCGCCCAACTGACTGTTGGGAACCACAGATGTCTGCAGATCCCTTCACACATTGTATGCCATGGGCATGGGTGTGGGCTAGTTCACAAAGTCACAGTCAGTCAGCACCCCTGCACCTTGTACATAGACAATTTTAGTCCCAGTCCTGTGGTACAGTTACCTTCATCACACGTTTACTTCGGTTTCAGGGGATCAGGTCTCAGGAAACACCACAAGCCACAGTCCTGTTACAACAGTAAAAACTTTACTGAACACTGTGCAAATGAGACAATGCTTCCTGTACTTTCCCTGCAACCTCTGTGTGTGGCACGCCACCGGCGTCTATCCTGGTCCCGAACCCCGTATTTCACCTGGGGTCGATCACACTGAGTCAGTGTCTATCCATGCTGCCTATAGACCTGGAGCAGATTTTATCCCCATGACCAGGGAATCCTCTGTCCTCTCTACAGTGCATGTCCTGCCCTGGGCAAGGGCAAAGCTGCTTATACAGGAAGTTCTTTCCCTAACTCCCTGAGACTTTGCATAATCCCCTCTTTAACACCTCCAACTGTTTAACTCTCTGTATTCTCTCCCTAAGCTGGATAATACATTTTACATTACAGTAGTAAATGTCACAGCATAATATAGCACATTACAGGAACATTAATAAACCACACATTACAATAACATTGACAAATCACAAGGTGCCACATGTGTTACATGTGTACAGTGTTCACAGGAGAGAGAAGTAAATTGAGGGTCCCCGCCACCTCCTTACATCACCACAGCACTAAATAACAAGGTGGGATACAGCAGGCTTTTTCACATTTAACTATTGAAATAATATTATTTATAATGCTGTACCTGTGCATGCAGCACAATAGAAACAGTGCACAACACATCTGTAGGACATGTGCCCTGCTGGCTTTTTCTGTGGATGTCAGTAATCGCCCCCAAAAAAAATCCAGAAGGCAAATTTTACATCCACACTGGACACTATCTAGCTACACTATCTGACTGATATACAACCTGATAACTAACTAGCTAAAATCTTGCTGTTAACAGTGGCAGCATCTGGAGCAGCTTCTCTGCTCTGTTACAGTGTCAAAATGATGCTAAAACAAGATGTCCGCTATTTATATGAAGAGGGACATGTGATTTCAGCAGCCAATGACACAAGCTATAGTGTCAGGACATTGTGGGTGTTTCCTGTGCCCTGATTGGCTAGCCACAATGTGCACACATAAAGTAGGGAAAAAAAATGACTGCAAACCACCTCCCTTATCAAACACATGCCAAAGGCTCATGATACATCACCATTATCATTGCTAAAGTACTGAAAATATTTTTGTGGCAGCGCAAATATTTTCCCGCACTTTTACCGAATGTTACCAATTTTTATAAATTTTGCTTGTGTTTCTGATCACGAATCCGAATGTGCCATATTTGTGCCGAATTTATGTTTGGCGATCGTTTTCCAAACAAATTTGCTCATCACTAGTTACTATATAATTAGAGGCGCTCCCGTACAACTGATTATATTTATTTGGCATATTTTACTCTTCTATCTAAATATGTAGATATAACAACTACAAGTTTATATACTGTTGGGTATCACTACTGCATGTCCTTTTATAAACTTTATAGGTCTTGCTACTGTTTGTCAATTTTTGCTAATAAAGTTTGTATGTATTTTTAAAACATGCAAACATACACTCTCCTCTTTTTGGCATAGCAAAAAGAGGAGAAAGAGAGTGTATGTTTGCATGTTTTAAAAATTTTGTAGTGGGTTTTTATTCTGTGGTTAAATGTACCGTTTGTACTTTGCTCACAATTTACTATGAGACTGAGCTTCTGTTTAACAAGTTTTGTGTCTTTGTGGGCCCTGTATTATACATTTTATTAGACGATACTTGTAAATTTCTTAATTTTATGATCACTGTCTGGTCTATCAGTTAAAATTGGGTTAAGAATCCCCCCCTCTTGTTGGGTACTGCAACAGTTGTGAGATGTAATTGTCTTTTATTATTGTAAAAACAAGATAGTTGAAGCCTCACCATAATAATAATTATTATTATTCTTCTCCCTTACTTCTAATTAATTGCTTCTCCCTGATTCGCAGCCTCATCTGTTTGCTTTATGAGAATATTTTCTTCTGTTTCCATTATACATGGAAACTTAAAGTGAACCGATTCATCCTGTGTATGAACTAACAGCATAAAGATAAGTCTAATGATCTACTTGTGTTTTATCTGTATTTCTCTTTCCTTACACTGCCTACACTACTGCACCATTTAGTGTTTACTTCAACTCATGGAAAGAAATATCTCATGAAATGGAAAAAAGGTTGGTATTTTCCATCCATTTCTGTGGAAAGGTTTATGATTCTATCAGCTTCCATAAGATCAAGAAACTTTTTACCTTGCAAAGTGTATTCCCTGATGGATCTAAAATGCTTTCAACAAAACCAAACTCCTCAGAGATCACCCTTACTGCTAATTCCATAATACTGTCATGTCATCAAAGGTCTTGCCTAGCAGTCATTTTATTTAAAGCTTGAGCCAAAGCTTACTTGCATCTCATGTCACAAACAACATATGAAATTATAGTGTACAGAGCTGCAGAATTAATGTCAAAAGTAGAATCTTAAGTGGTACAAAAGACATAATGTTCTAACACTTGTTATATAATGCTACTAATACAAACTATAATTTTCTAAGTAGACTCTGTAATAATATTCAGAATTAAATCATTCACATTAGATAACTGTTAACAAGATATCTTGCCAGAAACCTCCATCCCTCAGCTACCCCACGGCCATGCATGTTTATTTTAATGGGGTAAGTGAATAGCCTTCCCATACTCCAAAATTCAGACTCACCGATAATTTTAATTATGGGCTCCAGTGAGGACAGTGGCATGTAAATCACAGTGGCATATGTTGTAGACATATACATTTATATATGCAAGCAAAATAATAGAGCTTTTCTGAATTCCAAGAAAAGATGAAAATATACAATTTTTGGAGACAAAACAAACAAGATGTTGGCAAGATTCAATACAGGCAAATTAAAACAAGAACTCTTTAATGCCCCATAGTAGCATATTCTAAGTAAAATCAAACAAATTAGATTTTAGAAAAATATTAGGAGGAACTAAATGCTCACATCAGCATATAAAGTTATACAGTTTACATACCCCGACAGAATTTTTGCTTTCTTGGCCTTTTTTCAGAGAATATGAATGATAACACCAAAACTTCTTCTCCACTCATGGTTAGTGGTTGGGTGAAGCCATTTATTGTCAAACTACTGTGTTTTCTCTTTTTAAATCATAGTGACAACCCAAAACATCCAAATGACCTGATCACATCGCTCGCGCTGCTCTGAGGATCTCAGGAAAGCACGCAGGGAGCCCCCTCCGTGCGCGATGCTTCCCTATACCGCCGGAACACTGCAATCTTGTTTGATTGCAGTGTGCAGGGGGTTGAGTGGTATGTGACCACTCCTGGCACATAGTGCTGGGTGTCAGCTGTGATAATCAGCTGACACCCGGCCGCGATCAGCTGCGCTTCCCCCGTGACCGCGGCTGATCGCACATGATGTACTATTCCGTTCTTGGGAATTAAGTCCCAGGTCACAGGGACGAAATAGTACGTCAAATGGAAGAAAATGGTTAAAGATCCAAAATTCTAAAAGATGGTTATTGCCATGGGAAATTAAAGATAATCTGTTAATATTCGATAGCATGTGATGTAAGTATATGTCTTCTGCAAAACAAGAGAAACCAGCATAAACTCTGAAGTGCAAACATGCAAATAGTGGCATGTCAGTTCAAGGTCGGCACAAGACCATTCTATCAGTAGCATTAGGAACTATTGAGTATGCGCCGGTTGTCATTGTTGATGCATGCTCAGTATGCTTTCACTGCTTGTCACTGAGTTACAAATATTTTCATTGTGTTTGAGAGTGAGCTCCTTCACCAGCTTTAAAAAAAAAGTGACAAGCTCGCAGGAGAGTGCTCTCTTTAAGTTTCATGTTAGCTATAGATTTCTATTTTCAGTAAATGTTCTCTAATGTTGACTCCAAGTTACCAGATTTTTATTAGTTTTCCATTTGGCTGTATGAAGGTAAATTATGTATTTAGTATAGTATCATATAAGATTGATTATGAAAATAAATTTATAAAATATGTGTAAGACAATATTAGTAAGTCATTAAAGTATCTGTTAGTAGGATCAGCCCTCCTAAGCTGTCTATATGGTAAGGTCATAGGAAGCTGAATGAAATGATACCTTGATATCTGTGGTCCAATGTTTTATTGCAGAGAAATCCCCATTTTTCAAAATATGTAGATGAGCTGTTAAGATCTATGAGCCAGACACAGATATTCTCGAGAATCTACCTCCAGAGCTTATTATAAACTAGCTGAACAGCCCTGCATTGCCCGGGCATAGTAACTAACTGTGGTTAGTTGTGAGCCCTTGTCACCTTGCAGTG
>JARQOD010000004.1:123944068-123968740 GCA_033576555.1 Oophaga sylvatica
GTAGTTTCAGGCCTGTGCTGCAAGTGTGTGCTGAATGTGAGGTGTAGTGACCTTTCTCTACCACTAGGTTTACAAAGCCACACATTTCCCTTATACCTAGGCGAAATGCACACCCCATTCAACACACATTCCTTCACTGTCTCACATATCCCCTCCCTCTTCTCCAGACCGGAGGGCTGGTCATCCAGACCGGAGGCTGATCATCCAGACCGGAGGGCTGGTCAACAATCCAACAGAGACAGTGACCTCTGGACCAGTCATGGCCCTCATCAACTTCATCCTCACCACTGTCATAGCCAACATCAGTTTTCTCTTCATCTGAAGCATCCGCACTACCCTGTACCCTCCCAGGCCTATACTCTCTGCGGGCCTCGGTATCCTGCACTGCTTCATCTTGACTTTAGTGCCAGCCTCAGTCTCGGTATAGTGGCTCACCAGATAAGTACGACCAGGCACGTCAGAACAGCTCTGCTGATTCTTCCTCAGAAACTTTCGTACCTCCTGTTTTTGGGGCACTGACCCTGTGTCACCAACTGTCACAGGAGGTATAGGGGTTTTCTCTAATTCCCCCTGAACTTTCTTTAGCACATCTACTTTCTTAAATATCAGTTGATTCATAAATTCTACCTCACAGAACCCAAGCGCCTCTGTCATGGTTTCTGACCATTCCGAGCCACACTGTTCAAACGATTGGCACTGTAGAGGGAGCTGATCGTTTTTCTTGGTCGGTACACATAATTTATCCTCTTCTGGTACAGGCTCACTTTGCATAAGACTCAGAGCTCTTACTTCTTTCTCCAGGAGATCCTCATGGCTACGCATCTTCTCCTGTAGTTGTTGGACGTCCTTTACGTCTTTGGCCCCTTCTTCAGGCTCTTCTGGTAGGACATGCTCAGAAGCCCTACCATCAGTCTTCTTTTCCACCACGTTCTGCATCCCATCTGAGCTCCCGTGTATCTGCAGCGGCAACGGAGCGACACATCTCCCCTCCCACTCACTGGGACGTGGTTCAAGTGTAGACTCCATGAAAATGCGCCTGAGCTCACCAAGGCCAACCCGAGGTCTCAAAATCTCATCTTGGGATTTATCCAGATCCTTTGGGTCGCTCGGGAACTCCGATGGCGCACCGGGCGCCGAATTTCCGGCCCGAGCTTCGCGAGTCGCAGCCACGGATCCGGACAGTACACCGTCCACGCCGCTGTCTCCGGCAGAAACATATTCCGGGGCAGAGTCATTCCCCACATCTTCAGTCTTGTTCCTCACAGCTTCACTTGAGACATCAGCCTCTGGTGAGGCACCTGGCCTGGTGTCCACCACTTCCATGGCTTTCTCCACCTCTGCAGCATCACCTTCAGAGTCCTTGGCCTGATGCAGATCCACACCATACATTGATAACTTCTCATTTTCAACAGCATCCACTTGTGCTGTGTTCAGTTTCAGAGTCCTGTCTTTCACCTTAGTCTTCGCCAGGGAACCGGCCAACTGTACAACATCTTCAGATGCCATCCTCCGTCCGACTGCAAGGTCAGCCTCAGCCTTCCTCTCAGGACTCTCAATCTCCTCTGCTACCATGCCTTCCTCACTTGCACTGGTTGCTTTATTGTCATCAGATGACTCACTATCACCACCACTATCCCTGTCTGACCCCCTTTTCTCAGCCACATCTGGCTCACTTTCAGGGTTATACAATTTATTCTCATTCACATCCTGCTCACTGTCAGGGTTATACAATTCATTCTCATTCACATCCGGCTCACTGTCAGGGTTATACAATTCATTCTCATTCACATCTTGATCTGGAACCTTAGTTAACATGTCATCCACAACATTAACTTCACCATCTGGTCCCTGGTTTCCCTCAGGTGGTCCCTCAAGTATGTGACTATGTGATAACCCCAGCACTATACTTCCATATAGCTCAGGTACCAGGAGCTGACTCACGACCTCTCCCTGGACTTCAGTGTCCCTATACAATAGGTTATTGTTCATGGCAGCATGAGGAAACCTTTCCTCAGAGCCAGGCTCTTGGGGAACCTCATTCAGAACAATTACATTCTCCTGTGCCGTTTTAAGAGTGGGGTCTCGCACCGGCTCACTCCCAAAATTGTCACAGGAGCCAGGCAGGTCAGGGACACTCGGTTCCCGAGAACCACCATCCTCGTCTCCCAACATCACCTGCAAAGAAATGTCATCTTTATCACGGTCATCATCAGTATCATCACTATTATGATTAGCATTATCATCATTATCAATATCAGCATCCTCATCATGGTCATCATCATTATCATGATCATCATTATCATTATCAATATTATCATGGTCATCATCATTATCACATAAGTTTAACGGCCCACTAGCATTGTGTTCCGCCCCTCGGGACTGTGCACCCTCAGTAGGAGCTTCATCACACTGTCCATCAGAAACATTTTTCCCCCAGAGATCCTTAGACCGGGGAAAGTCATTACCCAATATAACGGGGTGCACCAGGGTCTTCACTACCCCCACTTCATATGAAACCTCCCCGAGTTTGGGGACCAAGTCCACGGCAGTCTCTGGGTAGACTTTGGTGTCTTCATGGATGTACACCACACTCAGGTGCTTATCAGGGATGAAGTCCCTATCACTCAGGCTGTCACATACGGAAGTCACTGGACTCTCTGAGTCCAAGAGGGCCTGTGCTGGGCAGTCACTTACAACCACCGGGGACCCCTGTGGTCCAGTCTCTTCGGCTGAGGTGGACACACACACAGGCTCTGCGCAGGGAGAGAGGGATCTGCCAACATCACAACACATAGGCTCCCCCTCTATTGGACAGTTGGCTGCAATTTCACGCCAGCTCCAACACTGTCCATCACACTCTCCCACCCACATGTCCCCTCGGGCCTGAACCCGCTTATCAGCATACCCCATGTCCCCAACAGCTGGAACGCTCTTACCGCGAGAGTTCAGCGTCCGGGAACTCCGAAGTGACGACCTCTCAGACGGCTGTACCTCAGGAGGACGTGCTTGGGTGTAGCGGTCCACTATCACCTTTTCAACTCCATAATCAGGCCTGCTGACTGCAGACTCCCAACTGTATCTCCAGTCACGAACTCCCCTGGCACGGGCTGTCACCGTAACACCCAGCCGGGTAAGAATCGCCGCTTTCAACTTGGCATAGTCTTCGCTGTCCTGCTTGCTCAGGTCAGCACAGACTTTTTGGGGTTCCCCAATCAGATAGGGTACGACCGCCATGGCCCATTCAGATAGTGGCAGATTCTCCTTCTCTGCCAGTCTCTCAAACCTAGTAAGATATACCTCCACATCATCACGAGGTGTCATTTTTCTCAAGGACCGTCTTAACCGCCTTCTTTATAGCGGACAACGCCGGTGCCTTCACATTACTTCGGGACGCGGCACCGAAATCCTTTTTTGGTGCTGTCATCTGCTCAACAAATAACCGGTTATTCTCCTGCTGCTGCTGCAGGAATTGCTGCTGGGCCTGCTGCATGCGCTGCTGGTGCTGCAGGCGCTGCTGCTCCATGCTTCGCTGGGCCTGCACCAGGTACTCAACGAGTTCCTCCATACTGCCGGACTCATCTGTCTCAATCACAGCAGTTTTATGTTGCACATTAACTTGCGCCATTTGTTCAAACAGCGCCTCCATGCTGTCAGATATCTCTGTCTTCACAACGGCAGACTTCAGTCAAGGCATACACACTACACAGCTTTTTTCCACAGAAAATTCAGCCTTGCTGTGCAAACACCCCTTTTTTTTTTTTTTTTTTTTCTTTTGCAAAGTCTATTAGGGCTACTGTCTCTTTAAGACTGCTCCACAAACTTTTCTTTTGCTGCTGCACATTCCACAGTCATTTTCACAACAAGTTCAGCTTTGCTGTGCATACATTTTCTCTCTGCAGACCCTATCAGGGCCACTGTCTCTCCAAGACTGCTCCAAACAGACGTTTCTGCTGACACACACTTTTTTTTTTTTTCTGCTGCTATTTCAATAGACTTCACCTTTAATGCTGTCTCTTGCCACTGTGCTTACCGCATTCTCCACCAATTGTAGCCTTTCCGGGGGGTTTAGCTCTAGGATCGCTGTCTGGGTAGACAGAATGGCACGGAAACAGTTCATTCAGACAGCAGTTTGGTGAAAACTGGCCGCAACCAGTTTTATTAAAGTCCACAGCACACAGATAAAAACAAATCATAAACAGAAAACCTGGGCTTGTCTAGCCTCTAATTACACTTAGATAGATGGCCCTCTCTATCCGGGACCCAGACTCTACCAGTCTGTGCCCAAAACAACACATATGATATATGTTACCAGTATGGAGTTTCACAGACACTCCTCTTTATGTCTGAAGGCAACTCCAATGTCCAGACTTGAGAGAGGTCACCTCCTATTCAGTCGCTATTCGCACGGATTCTCACTGCGACTACTCCTGTGTCCGGGGTCCTTCCTGCACCCAGACTGAGATAGCTCACACTCTTAGAGACTGCTTCCTTGTGCCAGGACACCTCCCTGTGTCCGGGCTAAAGACAGCTCCCACACTCTTGGAGACACCTTCTGTGCCTGGACCCCTTGTCCAGACTGAATGAGCTCTCAGATTGTGTTTGCAGACACCTACTTCTGGTCTCCTAATCAAGACCTGAGTAGTTTCAGGCCTGTGCTGCAAGTGTGTGCTGAATGTGAGGTGTAGTGACCTTTCTCTACCACTAGGTTTACAAAGCCACACATTTCCCTTATACCTAGGCGAAATGCACACCCCATTCAACACACATTCCTTCACTGTCTCACACAAGACACTGAACTAAAAGAATGTTTTGGCTACATAAATTGTAAAAATAATATGATGCGCCAGGTAAGGAGATGTGTGGCAGTGTAGGGTCAGCATATCAAAAAACTGACCGGCACATCCAAACATAGATTCAGTGTGAACAGGTGCTAAACCTAGAGTCACCAACTCATATACATACAAGAGAAAAAGGTAGCACACTGTAGCGCTATAGCTTGCAAACACGAAATATGAAAAATATGAAAAATGAATTGCATCATTACCTTAGAAATATGAAAAATTGAGAAGTCTTAGTGCATAAGATGGCCAAATTATGTGAGCCTGATAGCCACGTCAAGGCTCTTCTCGTATATCAGGTCCTAACTAATGCCTATCCTCGCTTAGAAAAGTCTGTCTGCATGGGAACGTATGAATCCTCTCTTCAGACTAAAATCTACATCTCTGTGGAGGGGTGATGAACCTGTTGTAATTAAAAAGCCTGTGACCACCAGGTGGAGTGCTCAGGTAGAAGGCAAATGAATACATATCAAAAAACTGACCGGCACATCCAAACATAGATTCAGTGTGAACAGGTGCTAAACCTAGAGTCACCAACTCATATACATACAAGAGAAAAAGGTAGCACACTGTAGCGCTATAGCTTGCAAACACGAAATATGAAAAATAGGCTTTTTAATTACAACAGGTTCATCACCCCTCCACAGAGATGTAGATTTTAGTCTGAAGAGAGGATTCATACGTTCCCATGCAGACAGACTTTTCTAAGCGAGGATAGGCATTAGTTAGGACCTGATATACGAGAAGAGCCTTGACGTGGCTATCAGGCTCACATAATTTGGCCATCTTATGCGCTAAGACTTCTCAATTTTTCATATTTCTAAGGTAATGATGCAATTCATTTTTCATATTTTTCATATTTCGTGTTTGCAAGCTATAGCGCTACAGTGTGCTACCTTTTTCTCTTGTATGTATATGAGTTGGTGACTCTACGTTTAGCACCTGTTCACACTGAATCTATGTTTGGATGTGCCGGTCAGTTTTTTGATATGTATTCATTTGCCTTCTACCTGAGCACTCCACCTGGTGGTCACAGGCTTTTTAATTACAACAGGTTCATCACCCCTCCACAGAGATGTAGATTTTAGTCTGAAGAGAGGATTCATACGTTCCCATGCAGACAGACTTTTCTAAGCGAGGATAGGCATTAGTTAGGACCTGATATACGAGAAGAGCCTTGACGTGGTTATCAGGCTCACATAATTTGGCCATCTTATGCGCTAAGACTTCTCAATTTTTCATATTTCTAAGGTAATGATGCAATTCATTTTTCATATTTTTCATATTTCGTGTTTGCAAGCTATAGCGCTACAGTGTGCTAACCTTTTTCTCTTGTATGTATATGAGTTGGTGACTCTAGGTTTAGCACCTGTTCACACTGAATCTATGTTTGGATGTGCTGGTCAGTTTTTTGATATGTATTCATTTGCCTTCTACCTGAGCACTCCACCTGGTGGTCACAGGCTTTTTAATTACAACAGGTTCATCACCCCTCCACAGAGATGTAGATTTTAGTCTAAAGAGAGGATTCATACGTTCCCATGCAGACAGACTTTTCTAAGCGAGGATAGGCATTAGTTAGGACCTGATATACGAGAAGAGCCTTGACGTGGCTATCAGGCTCACATAATTTGGCCATCTTATGCGCTAAGACTTCTCAATTTTTCATATTTCTAAGGTAATGATGCAATTCATTTTTCATATTTTTCATATTTCGTGTTTGCAAGCTATAGCGCTACAGTGTGCTACCTTTTTCTCTTGTATGTATATGAGTTGGTGACTCTAGGTTTAGCACCTGTTCACACTGAATCTATGTTTGGATGTGCTGGTCAGTTTTTTGATATGTATTCATTTGCCTTCTACCTGAGCACTCCACCTGGTGGTCACAGGCTTTTTAATTACAACAGGTTCATCACCCCTCCACAGAGATGTAGATTTTAGTCTGAAGAGAGGATTCATACGTTCCCATGCAGACAGACTTTTCTAAGCGAGGATAGGCATTAGTTAGGACCTGATATACGAGAAGAGCCTTGACGTGGCTATCAGGCTCACATAATTTGGCCATCTTATGCGCTAAGACTTCTCAATTTTTCATATTTCTAATGTAATGATGCAATTCATTTTTCATATTTTTCATATTTCGTGTTTGCAAGCTATAGCGCTACAGTGTGCTACCTTTTTCTCTTGAGTGTAAGGTCAGCAACGGCAACCCTGGAAGCAGCAGTACCGTATATCAATGTAAACACAGCAGCGAGTAAGAAAAAGTGTGGCTGGTGTGGCTGTGCAGTGGCAAATAACGCACGTTATAAAAAACAGATGGACCAAGAAAAGACATATCTGGCAGCATACAGTCAGCAACATTAGTCCGGGCTACAGCAGATCAGAATGGCATTATAAAACACAGTGGAGAGCCAGGAGATGTGTGTCTGGCATGAATGTGCAATAGCATCGGTAGCAGCAGATGCCACACAATATAAAAGTATGACAGGCCAGGCATGGAGATGACTGATGATAGTGTAGGTCAACAACGGCAGGACCGGCAGCAATAGCACAGTGTAGCATGAATAAAGAAAAAGTGGGCAGGCAGGACATGTATGATTGACATAGCTGTGCAGTGGCAGAGTGTCTCCTGGTCAAGCATGTGATCAACAAAGTCTTCATTGAGCAGGAAATATAGCTTAATATATTAATATGACAATTTGAACTCCCTTACAGAAGCTAGAAAAAATTCAAGAGGGTCTGAAAGCATTGCTATTTAATATGTATTCCTTTGCTTGATAATAACTATATGCCTGTCATCCCACAAACAATCCAGCATACAACCTGCCTTGCTCGCCAGCATGACCATGGACCCATTGATTCACTCTCAATACTTCATTGCGACAGTTTCTTTACATGGCCAACAAAATCATCATTTTCACTCTGACTGTCACCCTTATCCCTAACTAAATATCCTCATATCTACCTGTTGCACTTCCATCTCCTATTCCTTCTCCTTCCCTTCTCCATGACTTGCTGCATGTAACATAGACCTGAATGGTCCACAACAGTCACAGGGTAATGATGATCATGTGCAAGTTACTGTCCTTTCTCCATCTCTTGTTGTATTCTGGTGAGTATTTTCTCCAGGATAAGGAGATAACATGTCCCTAAGGGTACCGTCACACTCAGCGATGCAGCGGCGATCCCGACAACGATACGACCTGGCTGGGATCGTTGCTGCGTCACTATGTGGTCGCTGGTGAGATGCCAAACAGTCAGATCTTCCCAACGACGCAGCAACGATCGGCGACCCGTAGCGACCTGTGTAACGATGTGTCTCCTATGTGTCTCAGTGCTGAGTCGCTAGCGAGATCGTTCGTAAAAGGTGTCAAACACACCGATGCATGCTACCCAGCGGGATCTCAACGACAAAAGAAAGGTCCAGGCATTTCCAACACGACCAGCGATCTCACTGCAGGGGCCTGATCCCTGGAAAGTGTCAAACATAGTGAGATCGCTGCTGAGATCGCTGTTGCGTCACAAAACTTGTGACTCAGCAGCGATCTCGCTAGCGATCTCGCTTAGTGTGACGGGGGCTTAACATTGCTGTAATCAGTTACAGTGGTGCTTGTGCTGCTCCCAGCAGTTTTTGGGTTTTTTTAGTTTCACACTACCATGTCCTTTGGAATGCCACTTTTTTGGTACCATACATTTTGGACACAATTATATATTTTCTTTTTACGCAACTGCTCCACATATGGAAAAGTATTAAATCAATCTAAAGTGGTAGTTAGGGTGAACAGGACGAGCAAAAAGGCTAATCCAACATCAGCCTGTCTATAACATAAGTTTAGCATGTACGTGTCTCCAGTTTCACAGTTTTAACAGGTGTTCATAAACAGACTTGCACAATTAAGTATCTCGATTTAGTTTAATAATTTATTTTCAGATTTTTGTTCAAGCATTTGAACCCCTTTCCAATATAATACTGAACTATTACGGTGTGCAAAAAAAATGTAACACTGTAACATGAGCACATTGCAAGGTAGATGGCTGCATTAAGAATTCTGGAATGTTGATATTTTTCTTTAGTTAAAGAAAAAATAAAAACAGGAAATTTGAGTTAAGAAAAAAGCTAACGATTGTGTAAATAGAACCACAAAAGCAGTTATGCTGATGTATGCCAGTTTTAATGAAGGTTATGTATGAAAAAGATGTACCAAATTAGTTAATTAATTAGTTTTTAATTTAAGACACAAATGCCTCTTATGTATTTGCAGCCTCTTATCAGTGTCATTTGCCTCCGTGCGAATCACCAGAATTATTAGTACTATCAGAGACTAGAGTAATATTTCTTTAGTAAGAAACTCCAGCACTACTAATGCCCAGGACCATTAGTGTTCTTCCCAAAGACCACACAGTTTGGTGGAACTGGCCTAAACTGGCATGCAAAAGTCTAAAGTCAAACAAGTTTTTACTCAACTAAGAGCTGCAAAAAATGTTGCAACTTTTCAATGAGTTTTACGTCAACCAGTGTTAACACGGATGAATCAGCGCCATAAAGTTTCTTATAAAGGTTGAACTCTGTCAGTGTTGGAGATGGAGCAGAGCTATGCTGCACTGTGCATAATCAACTAGGTGCAGTAACTACAGTAGGACAGTTCCCATATTAACTAGGCTAGAAACAGCTTAAAGGGCCATCTTTTAGGGGTGGTATTTATAAAATGTGACAAATTTTAAAAAAAATGAATACTAATGACATAATGTCTACATCATTATAAAACCAAATTGAGCACTTATACCAAGCTTGCAGCTGTCCGCAGAAATAAACTTCTTTTCTTAGGTCATACAATGCGGGAAAAAGAGCGAATGATAAAAAAAACTTATACTGACACTGTTTGGTTTTTGAAGGGAACATAAGAAATTACATAAACAAGAATCAAACACAACCCACCATTTTTGTGTATAGTTTATTTTTAGCCAATGTATTAGATAGTGAAATGGGCTGGGCGTAGGTTTATGTTATAATTCAGGCTTGTAGCATTTTCAATGGCAAGAAAAGAGTAGGTTTCAGCTCACCCCAATAAGTACACTATATTAGGTCCACAGTATCCTGAGCACGAATTCACGTCTCTGTTAGACGTCTTTGAAAATTGTCTTCCATTTTAACGTTAGCATTTTCAATACCCCTTACAAAACCATATGTGTAGTAAAACGTGTGAAGTTGCGGTCCCCACATAGAAATTCAAGGATGACAGCCACATGGTGACTTTGGATTATGTACCTTACTGCAATTGAATTAAATTTGGTCTTACTCACATGCTTCTATGAACATTATATTTATATTGATAATGAATCATTTGTAACTTAATAATTTTTTGGATATACTGTATTTACATTACTATTATATGTGTTGCTAATGTTCTTGACTTAGGCTTTCATAAAATTTGATATTTATTAAAGATTTTTAAATACCAATGCCTGACGTATTAAATATATATGCATAATAAAATACTGCATATATCTCTGATAATGGATGTTTGGTCTCTGATATATATGCGAATGCTTATTGTTTTTGTAATATTTTGGTTACATTTCCATACTGCTAAGTGTCACCTAAATAGGTGAATCCTTTAAGCCCTTGATCCACATGAGCCTATGGAATACAGATGATATTGATGCAGTGACATGAACAAGTTGGAGCATTTGGAGGATGTATGGAGACTGGAGTAAAGGAGGATGTGGAGGTGGAATGGTTGCCGTAAGATCAATGAAGTAGAGTTGGGAGAACAACACAATAGAGTAGACAAAGAGAGGCAAAGCATAGACAATTAATTATATCAGATGACTCACTTTTGGTGAACTATTAGTGCTAAGCATTGCAGTAGTACTATAGCAGAGTATTATAGCATAGCTGAATGTATCATATAGCAAAATTATTGCATTCTATCGGAGCTTAGCAACGTAGCAGAACTGGGTACGTTAGGAGGCACATTGTAGCAATATAGCAGAGCGTAGCAACGTTTCAGAGCTGGGTTTGTCAGGACTTTTCTTAACATAATAAAGTCTAGCAACATAGCAGAGCTGGGTATGTCACTAGACTGACTTATGGCAAAGTAGCAGAGCCCTGTGGAGTAGCAGAGCTGGGTATGTCAGGAGGTACACTTAGGGCAAAGTAGCGGAACTGATGCAGGAACAGTAAAGTAAGCTAACTGAATTCTTAGGTAGCCATATGAGCTGTCTAAAGAGGCCTAATGGCATGATGTCACAAATCCACACCGGGTAATCTGCCTTTCTAATGAGCAGTGAGAGTAGACAGTAGGAGGAGGAATCAGGGCCTGACACTGAATCCAAGAGAGGTGGGTAACAAATGAACAGAATTATCATGCAATCTATATAGCAATTTCTGTCACCTAAAAGCAAAGTATCTGTTTATACAGTTCAATTGATTAGTGTTAGGGTCTGCGGAACGCACCAAATATATGAGGTAGCGAGGTGCGTTCGCAGCCCGGGGTCCACCGTGCAGGCGGAACCTGCTGCTAGTAAAATGGCGAAAGTAGCGAACTCTGTTATCCCACAGAGTCGCTAAAATAAACGCCGTAGCGCGTTGTGGCAGTAAGTGCGAACTCTGTTAATACCCAGAGCCGCTAACGGAAATGCCACAGCACTATATGGCGATAGGTGCGAACTCACTTAGCTTCAGTGAGCCGCAAAGTAAAACGCTAGGGCGCTGTCTAGCGTCGAAAGCAAACCCTGTTACGTCACAGGGCCGCTGAGGAAAAGTGCTGTGTCCTGTCAGGCTCTCAGGTACACAGTTAAGTACTAAGCGTACATAACGCGTGATCATGTGCTAATGTCCTCGCGGGAGTCACCCGCAATCTATGGTGTCTGAACGCCAGACCCTGAATACGGCAATCAAAACTCCTCACCGGTTACGCCGGTAATTTAGGGCATCTAGGACACCGACCCTGGCCAGCTACCATACCAAACTCCTCACCGATTAAGTCGGTATTCTAGTGGCTTATTTCAGCCGGGTCCCTAACCACACATACGCATGATCACACTGGCGCATAGCATACAATGGTTGATATTAGCGCATGGCGGCCCAGCCATGCTACCCTTTTATAGCAACAGCTACAGGACCTTCCAGGAACAAGGACCAATGAGAAGCTGTTACAAACACACGTAGCTACATGACCTTCCTGGCGGACCAATAGGAGCCGCTGCAGCACCTGAATATGTGACCCCTGATCTCCAATGAGAGATCTCACTCTGGCATGCTCAGATGGGAAAACGCAGGACTTTGTCTCAAAGACGACTGCTCCAGCACTGGCTATAATAGCAGATCCAGGAAAGGCAGCAGCAAGTCACTGCACAGTAGAGGAGTGGGCAAGACGCCTGGACCGACGTCTCTGCTGAGCAGGCTCCACTGCGACCGGAGATGAATGGGAGACTGCAGCGGGATGGGTTCGAGACTCCCCTTGTGCAGCAGTGGGAACTCGAACTCTAACATTACCCCCCCTCCTAGGGCCCCCTTCTCTGGGCCTCGCTGCGTTCAAAGGCAGCGATGAGCTGAGGAGCGTGAACATGCTCGGCAGGCTCCCAGGACCTATCCTCAGGCCCATAACCCCTCCAATCCACCAAATAAAATTTTTTGCCTCGTACCACCTTGCACCCAACAATGGCATTCACCTCGTAGTCGTCCGAAGACGAACCCGACGTCCCGGCAGATGACTCAGGCAACCGGGAGATGACCACGGGTTTTAGGAGGGACACATGGAAGGTGTCGGAGATACCAAGGCGAGGCGGAAGGGCCAAACGGTAAACCACAGGGTTCACCTGCTCGACAACCTTGAAGGGACCCAAATAGCGGGGTGCCAATTTAGTGGATTCCACCCGTAGCCTGATGTTTCGGGCGGAGAGCCACACTAGGTCGCCAGGAGAAAATGTCGGAGCGGGACGCCGATGAGCATCGGCAGAAGACCTCATCCTTTCCTTGGAAGCCTGAATGGCATCCTGGGTGCGGTCCCATATGTCCCGTACTTCCACAACCCAGTCTGCCACCCTGGAGTCAGCGGAAGCAACGGGCATGGGCACCGGTACCCGCGGATGCTGGCCGTAATTTAAGAGGAATGGGGTCTGTCCGGTGGAGTCAGCCACAGCATTGTTTAGCGCAAACTCCGCCCACGGAAGCAGGGATGCCCAGTCATCCTGCCTGGCAGAGACAAAATGTCGCAAGTAGGTGACCAAGGTCTGGTTGGCCCTCTCTACCAACCCATTCGTCTCGGGATGATATGCAGAGGAGAGGTTCAATTCAATGCAGAGTAGATGACACAACTCTCTCCAGAACCGAGACGCAAATTGGGGACCTCGATCGCTGACAATCTTGTCTGGCATACCGTGTAGACGGAAGATGTGTCTAATAAATAATGCTGCCAAGGCCCGTGCGGAAGGTAACCGTGGTAGCGGCACTAAGTGCACCATTTTGGAGAAGTGGTCGGTGATCACCCAAATGATAGTGCAACCCCGAGACTTGGGTAAGCCCACCACAAAGTCCATCCCGACCATCTCCCAGGGCCTGTCTGCCACCGGCAAAGGAAAAAGTAACCCAGCTGGCCATTGTCGAGGGGACTTGTTCCTGGCGCAGGAGACACACGCCTGAACATACTCCCTGACGTCACGGACTATATGTGGCCAACAGTATGTCCTCGCCAATAGCTCAGTTGTCCTCTTTGCCCCAAAGTGTCCACCCACCCTGGACGAGTGTGCCCAAGAGAGTACCTCCGGTCACAAATTAGTGGGCACAAAAGTCTTGCCCGGAGGCACAGACTCTAGCGAAACCGGGGCTACAGTTCTCAGGCTTTCTTCAGGGACAATAAGCCGAGGCTCCTCATCCTCCTCCTCTGATGACACTAAGGAGCGAGAGAGAGCGTCGGCCTGAACATTCTTCTCACCGGAGAGAAAATGGAGGGTGAAATGGAACCGAGAGAAGAATAGGGACCATCTGGCCTGGCGAGAATTTAGCCGCTGAGCCGTTTGCAAATATACCAAGTTCTTGTGGTCGGTGAAGACTTGGAAGGGAAAACGAGCTCCCTCCAGAAGATGTCTCCACTCTGAGAAGGCCAATTTCATAGCCAGCAACTCCCTGTCCCCGATGGAATAATTCCTCTCTGCTGGTGTAAAGGTCTTAGAAAAAAAGAAGCAGGGATGCTTCCGACCTTGAGCATCCTTTTGATATAGGACTGCTCCAGCACCAACAGAAGAGGCGTCCACCTCTAAAACAAACGGTTTATCAACATCAGGGCGATGTAATATGGGAGCACTGGCAAAATGCGACTTGATGGAAGAGAACGCCTTGGAGAGCTCCTCAGACCACAACTTGGGATTTGCTCCCTTCTTGGTGAGGGTTACCAAGGGAGCTACCAAAGTCGAGAAATGAGGAATGAACTGGCGATAATAATTAATGAACCCCATAAAGCGCTGCACCGCTTTAAGAGAATGGGGTTCTTGCCAGTCCATTACAGCCTGTAGTTTGGCAGGATCCATAGCCAATCCCTGGGCAGAGATGATATAGCCCAGAAAAGGTAAGGACTCCTGCTCAAACACACATTTATCCAGCTTGGCATAGAGGGAGTTTGCCCGTAAGAGGTCGAAGACTTTGTTGACATCCCTCCGGTGAGAGTCTATATCTGGTGAAAAGATGAGAATATCATCCAGATAGACTACCACAGAGGTGGAGAGCATATCCCAGAAGATATCATTGACAAAGTCTTGGAAAATAGCGGGAGCATTACAGAGCCCGAAGGGCATCACCAGGTATTCGTAATGCCCATCCCTGGTATTAAAAGCTGTCTTCCACTCGTCCCCCTCACTGATGCGAATTAGGTTATAGGCACCAGGTAGATCAAGCTTGGTAAATACTCTTGCTCCTCGGAGCCTATCAAGGAGCTCAGAGATTAGGGGCAACGGGTACTTATTCTTGACGGTGATGGCGTTAAGACCACTGTAGTCAATGCATGGACGTAATTCTCCGTTCTTCTTTTGCACAAAGAAGAACCCTGCCCCTGCTGGTGACACCGACTTCCTAATGAACCCTCTTGCCAGATTCTCCTGAATGTACTGGGACATGGCCTCCGTCTCAGGGAGCGAGAGGGGTATACTCTCCCCCGAGGAGGTTCTGCTCCAGGCAAGAGATCAATAGGACAGTCGTAGGGGCGATGAGGTGGAAGAGTCTCCGCCGCCTTCTTGGAGAAAACGTCTGCATATGCCCAATAACACTGAGGAAGAGAAGTGAGATCTATGGGTATCTCTGTGGTGGTGACCTGAACGCACTCCCTGATACACCTGCCTCTACATGAATCACCCCAACCCAGTATCCTCCCAGAGGACCACTCAATATGGGGAGAGTGGTAACGGAGCCAAGGTACTCCCAGCAACACCTCGTCTATTCCCTCAGGCAGGACAAGAAAAGAAATACTCTCCTGATGGGACGGGGACATAGATAAAGTGAGAGGGATCGTCTGGTGGGTGATTTGGGAGGGCAGAGTTGATCCATTCACTACTCGCACAGTCACCGGTTTGGCGAGCATCACCAGAGGTATAGTGTGGCGGAGAGCAAATGCAGAGGACATGAAATTCCCCTTGGCTCCGGAATCCACACAGAGCTCAGCGGAGAGCGTGGATGGACCTACTGTAATTGTCCCTTTAAAGGACCACTTGGTGGAAAATGCCGCAGTGTCTAGTGAACCTCCTCCCAAGGTCACTAGACGCGACCGTTTTCCCGACCACTGTGGACATTTGTTGGCATAGTGTCCTAACTGCTGGCAGATGTTACAGACCACGGGTACTCGAGCGGCCCGGGACTTAGGTCCCGCTCGAGAAACCTCCATGGCCTTATGGGAGTCGGGTGCCTGGCTGGAAGATTCCAGAGGTCTGGCGAAGGTGGGAGCCAGCCGGAACCTCTGCCTACACTGGGACCGCTCCAACCTCCGCTCGTGAAAACGGAGGTCGATGCGGGTAGATATGGCGATAAGCTTCTCCAGTGTGGCGGGAATCTCCCTGGTAGCCAAAGCATCTTTAACATGATCAGCCAGTCCTCGCCAGTAGACTGGAATGAGTACTTTATCCGACCAGTCTAGCTCTGAGGCCAGAGTCCGAAACTGGACGGAAAACAGACTGACCAAAGACGAACCCTGTGCCAATGTCAGCAGTTGTAGCGCCGTATCGTGGGTGACCGGAGGTCCTAAAAAGACCTTTTTTAGAGCCTCCAGAAAACGAGGAGCACTCCGCACCACACGGTCGTCACGCTCCCACAGCGGGGTGGCCCACTCCAATGCTCTGCCTGACAGAAGAGAAATTATAAAGCCCACTTGTGCCCGATCCGTGGGAAAACGTGCAGCCAGAAGCTCGAGTTGTATAGAGCACTGACTCATGAATCCCCGACATTGCTTGCTGTCACCAGCAAACTTGTCTGGAAGCGGGAGGTGGGATATTGTGGGGGCAGATGTGGCAGTGGACACACTGGCTGCAGCCACGCTAGCAGCCTGAACAGCGACTGCGGTAACATCCACAGCTGAGGTTGTGCACTCAAGAGCCGCCAACCTACCCTCCAGCTGCTGGATGTCCCGTAGTAGACGCTGGTCATCCGCCATTTTACCAGCCAGACCCTGGCACTAATATTATGTTAGGGTCTGCGGAACGCACCAAATATATGAGGTAGAGAGGTGCGTTCGCAGCCCAGGGTCCACCGTGCAGGCGGAACCTGCTGCTAGTAAAATGGCGAAAGTAGCGAACTCTGTTATCCCGCAGAGTCGCTAAAATAAACGCTGTAGCGCGTTGTGGCAGTAAGTGCGAACTCTGTTAATACCCACAGCCGCTAACAGAAACGTCACAGGGCCGCTGAGGAAAAGTGCTGTGTCCTGTCAGGCTCTCAGGTACACAGTTAAGTGCTAAGCGTACATAACGCGTGATCATGTGCTAATGTCCTCGCGGGAGTCACCCGCAATCTATGGCGTCTGAACGCCAGACCCTGAATACGGCAATCAAAACTCCTCACCGGTTACGCCTGTAATCTAGGGCATCTAGGACACCGACCCTGGCCAGCTACCATACCAAACTCCTCACCGATTAAGTCGGTATTCTAGTGGCTTATTTCAGCCGGGTCCCTAACCACACATACGCATGATCACACTGGCGCATAGCATACAATGGTTGATATTAGCGCATGGCGGCCCAGCCATGCTACCCTTTTATAGCAACAGCTACAGGACCTTCCAGGAACAAGGACCAATGAGAAGCTGTTACAAACACACGTAGCTACATGACCTTCCTGGCGGACCAATAGGAGCAGCTGCAGCACCTGAACATGTGACCCCTGATCTCCAATGAGAGATCTCACTCTGGGCATGCTCAGATGGGAATACGCAGGACTTTGTCTCAAAGACGACTGCTCCAGCACTGGCTATAATAGCAGATCCAGGAAAGGCAGCAGCAAGTCACTGCACAGTAGAGGAGTGGGCAAGACGCCTGGACCGACGTCTCTGCTGAGCAGGCTCCACTGCGGCTGGAGATGAATGGGAGACCGCAGCAGGACAGGTTCGAGACTCCCCTGGTGCAGCAGCGGGCACTCGAACCCTAACAGATTAGTAATTAGCAATTAAAGAGTCTTAACAAATGCTACCAATTTGTAGAAAAGACAAAAGATCTAAATCAAAAACTTCAAACTAGACCTTGATGTCACTATGATACAAAACACTGTGGCAGTGATGAAATACAGATGTACAATTCAAAGTAAAGAGATTTGGCAATTTCGGATCAATAGTCATGGCCAAATGTTTTGAGAATGACACAAATATTAATTTTTACAAAGTCTACTGCTTCACTTTTTCTAATGGCAATTTGCATATACTCCAGAATGTTATAAAGAGTGATCAGCTTAACAGCAATTACTTGCAAAGTCAATATTTGGCTAGAAAATGAACTTTATCCCCCAAAACACATTTCAACATCATTGCAGCCCTGCCTTACAAGAACCAGCTAACCTCTTTTCAGTGATTGCTCCATTAACACAGGTGTGGGTGTTGATGAGGACATGGCTGGAGATCAATCTGTCATGATTAAGTAAGAATGACACCACTGGAAGCTGGTGCGTGGCATCATTGTTTCTCTTCTGTTAACCATGGTTATCTCTAAAGAAACACGTGCAGTCATCATTGCAATGCACAAAAATGGCCTAACAGGGAAGAGTATCGCAGCTAGCAAGATTGCACCTCAGTCAACAATCTATCGCATCTTTAAGAACTTCAAGGAGAGAGGTTCCATTGTTGCCAAAAAGGCTTCAGGGCGCCCAAGAAAGACCAGCAAGCGCCAGGACCGTCTCTTAAAAGTGTTTCAGCTGCGGGATCGGGCTACCAGCAGTGCAGAGCTTGCTCAGGAATGGCAGCAGGCAGGTGTGAGTGCATCTGCACGCACTGTGAGGCGGAGACTCTTGGAGCAAGGCCTGGTCTCAAGGAGGGCAGCAAAGAAGCCACTTCTCTCCAGAAAAAACATCATGGACAGACTGATATTCTGCAAAAGGTACAGGCAGTGGACTGCTGAGGACTGGGGTAAAGTTATTTTCTCTGATGAATCCCCTTTTCGATTGTTTGGGACATCAGGAAAACGCCTCATTCGGAGAAGACAAGGTGAGCGCTACCACCAGTCTTGTCTCATGCCAACTGTTAAGCATCCTGAAACCATTCATGTGTGGGGTTGCTTCTCAGCCAAGGGAATTGGCTCTCTCACAGTCTTGCCTAAAAACACAGCCATGAATAAAGAATGGTACCAGAATGTCCTCCAAGAGCAACTTCTCCCAACCCTTCAAGAGCAGTTTGGCGATCAACAATGCCTTTTCCAGCATGATAGAGCACCTTGCCACAAAGCAAAGGTGATAACTAAATGGCTCAGGGAACAAAACATAGAGATTTTGGGTCCATGGCCTGGAAACTCCCCAGATCTTAATCCCATTGAGAACTTGTGGTCAATCATCAAGAGACGGGTGGACAAACAAAAACCTAAAAATTCTGACAAAATGAAAGCATTGATTGTGCAAGAATGGACTGCTATCAGTCAGGATTTGGTCCAGAATTTGATTGAGAGAATGCCAGGGAGAATTGCAGAGGTCCTGAAGAAGAAGGGTCAACACTGCAAATATTGACTTGCTGCATTAACTCATTCTAACTGTCAATATAAGCTTTTGTTACTCATATGTTTGCAATTATTATATTTCTGTCTGTGATAAAAACATCTGTCAAACACACATAAAAACCAGAGGGCAGCAGATCATGTGAAAATATAATTTTTGTGTCATTCTCAAAACTTTTGGCCATGACTGTATAGTAAAACAGTGAAGAAGTTAGCAAGTAGATTAATGAGTAAAAGTCATTAGGTAACAAAGTCCATATACTGTATAGCAGTTGAGCTAATGGAATACATTTCTGTCACTTTATTAGACATTTCACATGTTTCATGGTTAAAAATTTATCATGGAACAAGTGAAGGATCATCTGAGTTTATCATTCAAGTGCAGTGCTAGCTTTAGATTAAAATTGCTGGTTCTATTTCTGTTTGTATTCTACTGACATTGTAAATTGTGATTAAAAGAAAAAGAAAAAGAAATTATAAACAAAAAAATGCGCAAATTTGCACGGGATCATATTATATTGGATAATTTACCATCTGATAATGTGTCTACCAATTTTGAGGAATCTAGGAGCAGCCTAACTACTGGGTTTGCTGTGTTGGATGAACTTAACTGTACTCCAACCCATGTTTCCCCAGACACTTCTGTTGTTTTCTCCACATATAGTAATTCTACTCAGTATACGCCTATGTCAATCCGCACCAATAATCATCATATAGGTGCCAATTCTCCTCCGGGCAATGCTTCCCCGTATAATTCTAAAGCAAATGAGGAACCTCCTCTGGAATCTCCAGGTTTGGAAAATGTACCAATAACAACTCAAAACCGTTTCTCTGCATTAACTGAGGACCCTAACAACATGGATGAATGTGAAACCCCCCCGGCCCTAGCAGTCGTAGATCTACTTACCATTCATTGATGACTAGAGTTGAGCGATACTTTCCGATATCAAAAAGTATCGGATCGGAATGGGTATCGCCGATACCCAAAAAGTATCGGCGATACCCGATACCGATACCGGAAATCCAATGTAAGTCTATGGAACAAAATATCGGAATTAAAAAAAACATTCTTGCCTTGTTGGTTAATTGTACATGAAGGAAAACAACAAAGAGTAATGTAGAATATATTGGGGGAGGTTGAGGAGACATTAAAGGCATAGATGTTTAACCAATCAACTGGAATAGCATTAATATTTTTTTTTTTAAAGATGTTCGGATTGACAAAGAAATTGACAATGTTGTTAACCTTTTTTCTATTTTGGCAAATATGTATGTTTCACAACTTCCATGCTCTTCACCTTTTTAACTTTTGCCACACTTTCTCCTTCATAATCTTCAGCAGCATCATCTTTTTCATCAAATTATTCTTCATCTTCACCTTCTTTATCTTCTTCTTAAACTTCTTGCTATTCATTTTTTTGTTAACATTACTCATATTGTTCTTATTAAACTATATTCTTCTTCATATTCTACTTCTTCATCTTCTTCCTCTTCATCTTCTTCATCATATTCTTATTTGTGACAGATTTTCTGTACTTGTAATCTGTAAAATATGAATTTTTCATCCTTCTTTTCTTGCTGTCACAAAAGATTTAAATTACAACAGTATTTGTCCGTGTTCAGTTTAGCCTGCAGCAGCAGCAGGCATTTTCCCAGGGGCACCAGAGGAGGAACGGACTCACCCCATACACTGCTTAGTCTTCTTCTGCTTATAATTTAGAGCATATATTTTGCTCTTCATTTTGGTCTTATACTTCATGTTCTTCTGCTTTTTGATCTTCTGCTTATTGTTCTTCTGTCTCTTTTTCTGTATCTTGTAGTTTGTTTTAAAACTTTCTTTGTCCTGTTGGTGATGTTCTTCTGGGTAATCTTTTATTTATTCTTTGTGATGGTGTTCAGCTGGTTGGCTTGATGCTTGTCGTCCTTGTGGTCGTCATCTTCTTCGGGGTGGTCTTCAGGGTCGTCGTCGTCTTCATTGTTGGAGATCCAGAGTGATTACCCAAAAAACCATTTAAAAAAATCTTCAATTTGTAAATGTAGCTGAAGGTACAAGAAGGCTGACTAACTTCCGAGAACCAGCGGGACGTTACTGGAACCCGGACGGGATCAGATGGTACAAGAGACAATGGAAGTAACGAGGACCAGTGACTGTGCTGGAACCCGGAGGGGCAGCAGAAGGAAAAGACCCAATGGCACAACCGAGGACCAGCTGACGTTACTGGGACACGGTTTATAAGCAGGAGGTACCTGTGCTCCAAAGCACTCCCAAGGACCAGCAGACCTTGCTGGAACTCGGATACGAGATGGAGGCACCTAGGCCAAAGGCACTGCGGAGAACCAGCTGACGGTACTGGAATCCAGACGGGTAGCAGAAGGAACAAGAGCCAATGGAAGTAAGAGGACCAGCGGGACTGTGCTGGAACCCGGAGGGGCAGCAGAAGGAAAAGAGCCAATGGCACAACCGAGGACCAGCTGACATTACTGGAACACGGTTAAAAAGCAGGAGGTACGTGCTCCAAAGCACTACCAAGGACCAGCAGACGTTGCTGGAACTCGGATACCGAGATGGAGGCACCTAGGCCAAAGGCACTGCGGAGAACCAGCTGACGGTACTGGAACCGGAGGGTACCATAAGGCACCCATGAAAATGTACGTTGACAGGCCCCAAGCCGTCCGCAGTTACCGAATCACACAGTCCTACAGTGGGTGCTTGTCCTATTGTCACAACTGAAACAGCCTTTATTTACATATCCCACACACACATAGGAATCACCTAAACTGCAGGCACCATAGAGTCGGCTAACCCCAATGCAACATGACAGGACAACTTATTGGAGGCTAATTGACGGTGACACGCCAGGAAACAGCTGTCGTGATGTAGCCAGGGCTGGGCAGGAGTCAGTACCCGTGCCAAGTACTTCCGAGCAACAACTGGCGGTGTTGGAGCCCAGGAATGAGAAAGAACAGGGTGGAGGCATCAGGAAATGTTTGCCGTACACACAGCAGGGGAACAGCTGACATTACTGAACCCCCGTAACACAGGAGCAAGTGTTGACTGTGCTAACAGCACTTCCGAGCAACAACTGGCGGTGTTGGGCCCAGGGTCAAGGAGGATGTTTAAATATTGATCAAGTATTTTCCTTGTTACGTGTCAATTAAAAATGTCTATACTCCAAACAAAGAAAGATAACCTTTACTACCATAAGATGATGATTTCAGTTAAAAAAAATCTAGATAAATAAAGAATTGACAAACATAAACGCATACATTAACATGTTTAACAGCAATGCAAACACAAAATAAATTGGTTAAGGAATCTGCTATACGGTTGTAAATAAAAGCATACAAGTACATATCAGAATCCATTAATGATGGATAAGTAACAGTATGTACACCATTTTTATTGTATGACAATGAATGTCTGACTTCAAAACACATCAGCATTACAAGTTATCTGTGACATTCATAAAATGTTACATTTGTGAATAAAGTCATAAACATTTATAAAAGTTATACAATTTCCATCATGTAATACTCATTAATATGTGCCAATAATCATTTTTATTAACAAACATAACCTTTAAAAAGTGCATAGTGCATAGTGAAAATTGCTATTTATGCCTGACTGTCGACTTTGAAGCATGACAACGGGTAGATAAGGTATATATAGATGAGACTGCATAGCCACAGATGGTGAATGGCGATGTAAACTGTACCTCAAAAAAAGTGTGCGGGCACTACTAGTGTTGAGCGATACGATAATGCAAATATCGGCTACGGCGATATTAGCTCTATCGTCCTTTCGATAATTCGTTTCGATTTTTCGTCTATCGAATACCGAATCGGATTTGTCACTGTCACTGTCTGTGTCCGTCGGTCGGGTCTGTCACTGTCAGTGTCCGTCGGTCGGGTCTGTCAGGAGTCAGCGGCACTTACCTGGCAGAAAAATCTCCGCGGTCACATCCCGGACTGCTTGATGGCCGCCATCCTCTTCTCCCCGGCGGTCACATGCAGTTTTCGCGACAACTGCAGTGATGCTGGGGTAATCCCGGCCGTAAAGCAGTCAGTCCGTGACGTCACCGCCGGGGAAGCAGGTAATCAGCTGTGCTGCGTCGCGATGACAGGCTCTGCCTGTCATTGCGATGTAGCAGAGCTGGATCGCCGTGGGACTATCGTTACTATGGACTGCGTCGGACAGGTGGTATACTGTTGGTTTGTTTTTTTTTTTTTTTACAGGAGATCGATGGCGTCGCGGAATGAGAGTATAATAAAAGAAATGAAAACTGTGTGTCTCTTTTATTTCATTAAAATACTTTTTTTGCTTTGTCTTTTTTTTATGCATTTAATTAAACTTTGGGATTAATAATGGATCGGTGCCTTATTGACGCCTCTCCATTATTAAACCGGGCTTATTGTCACCGTGCAAATCAACAGTGACATTAACCCCATTATTACCCCGCTTGCCACCGCTACAGGGCAAGTTGGAGAGCCGGGTAAAGTGCCACAATTGGCACATCTTTTGATGCGCCAAATGTGGGGCTGCTGTAGCCTGGTATTATCAGGCTGTTGAGGGCCAAAATCCTGGGCCTTGACCAGTCTTTTAATACCAGGCCGCAGCAAGTCCTGCATTTTACTTGGCTGGTTACAAAAATAGGGGGACCCCTACGCGTTTTTTTTTTCGAGGGGATCCCCTATTTTTTGTTAACCACCAAGCTAAGCAGACTGCTGTGGCTGGTATTATCAGGCTTGCAAGGTCCATGGATATTTGGATTCCTTACCAGCCTGAAAAACCAGGCCTCAGCAGTTGCTTCATCTGGCGGTTAACAAAAATAGGGGGGACCCACGCCAATTTTTTTCGGGGGATCCCCTATTTTTGTTAATCAGCCAAGATATGCAGACTGCTGTGGCTGGTATTATCAGGCTGTAAGGTCCATGGATTTTGGCTCCTTAACAGCCTGAAAATCCAGGCCTCAGCGGCTGCTTCATCTGGCTGGTTAACAAAAATAGGGGGACCCCACGCCAATTTTTTTCGAGGGGATCCCCTATTTTGTTACCAGTTCCCTCTGACGTCCTGATTGTGTCCCTGGCTGACCTAAAGTGAAAGTGGAAAGCAATCAATTAAGCTTTCCACTTCCTCTCCTGTCAGCCAGGAGAGGGAATTCATTTCATTTGGGGTTTACTGTGAGGCTGCAGCATTAGTTGCGGTCCCTGCAGTAAACATTAACCCTTTCTGAAGGATACAACCGTGGGACCTGACTGTACATCGGATTGGTAAGAATAATTTTGCTTATTATTTTATTTTTATTACAGGAAATGGTTTTAGCAGGAAAATAAAATATGGTCAAAAACTGTGTGATTATTTCATTAAACTTCTTTTTTATTAAAGTGGTGTGGTTTTGATTTTTCTTTCATACAATAGGATAATAATTGATAGTGTCTAATTGACAGCTCTCAATTATTAACCTGGCTTAAAGTGACCTTTCAATTGCAAAAGGGCATTTTAACCCCTTATTAACCCATTCGCCACCGCTACAGGGCAATGGGAATGCGGGCAAAGTGCCAGAAAGGGGCAAATCTAATTGAGATTTGCCTTTCTGGGGTGCCTGGGGGCGATGTTTGTCGAGGGGGGGGGCAAAATAATGGTCCCTCTCGGGCATTATTATCTGTCCCC
>JARQOD010000004.1:123968840-124052286 GCA_033576555.1 Oophaga sylvatica
GCCATGAAGGAACTAATAAAGGAATCACAGCTGATTTAGACTTAATCCCTCACCAGTTAATTATAGAACATACAGTATATTGTCAACCGGAGGTTTTTCCTGGCATATTCCTATCAAGCAGTTAACTCATATTTGGTGAGGTCTATACTAAGATATGAATTAAAGCATGGCTTGTCCACATGAATAGGTTACTTATGTTTATTCGTAGAGATACATAGTACAGCAATTTGGCCTTTTAACTGATTCATTAAAGCAACACTTTGGGTGAAACGAGTCAAGAATGCAAGATTCATAATTCCTGTGTCAACGCCAGACTATTGGCTCTGTACAAGGCATGATACTGTATATTGAGTGTTCCTTTATAGAGGTTATCCAGAACTATATTAATTAGACAGAGTTACCTGCCTGAATCCAAATGTAAACCATACAGGGATAATAGGGGGAAACTTTTAAAAAGATAATATACCCAAAAGAAGGGAAGTGCTCAGCCCAAGGTAAAATTGAAATGTTTATTGATATATTAGATACAAAATAATTTCTTTAAAAAAGGAGCAATAATACAAATGAATACTCAGAAAGGGTATAAAACAAAGCAAAGTGAGCAACCAAGATCATAGATAAAACAGGTAAGTACAACATTGAAGATTTAAAATAATAATGGCCACATAAAGTGTATTTAATAACAGTAAAAATAAATGAGCAAAGTAACTGATACACAAATGTGGCAGTAAGGAAGTTCAATATTATAGGTGTACAATGGCAAAGCACTAGCGTGACAAGTAATATGTTTACGGACATTGCATATAGACCCTTGCATAAGCAGAAAATAATTAATAGTATAATACATTTATAGGGTCAGAAATGAATGATCCCAAAAAAATGAAAGCGCAGTATGTTAAAGTGCAGGGTGCATAAGGGGTGGAAGCATTCAAATAGTTAAGCGCAATTGCAGCAAAAAGAAATCCAGAAAGCATGAGTATAGAGAATTGTATAAGATGGAAGTGTTGCCAATACCTATGTGGATGAGGTTGCTCAGAAGGGAAAACCTCCTTAGTTTGCAGAGGAAATTACAGAACCACTAGACAGAATCTTTGAAGAATCCTGGAAAACAGAAGAAGTCCCAGAAGATTGGAGAAGGGCAAATGTTGTCCCTATCTTCAAAAAAGGAAAGAATACGGAGCGAGGAAATTACAGGCCAGTGAGCCTTATTTCTATACCAGGTGTGAGACAGTGAAGGAATATGTATCGAGTGGGGTGTACATTTCACCTAGGTACTGTGCTGTATGGTATAAGGGAAATGTGTGGCTTTGTAAACCTAGTGGTAGAGAAAGGTCACTACACCTTACATTCATTACACACTTGCAGCTCAGGCCTGAAACCACTCAGCTGTTAATTAGGAGACCAGAAGTAGGTGTCTGCGAACACAGTCAGAGAGCTCGCTTAGTCTGGACAAGGAATCTAGGCACAAGAAGCAGTCTCCAGGAGTTTGAGCTATCTCAGTCTGTGTGCTCGATGTACCCCGGACACAGGAGTAGTCTCAGTGAGAATCCGTTCGAATAGCGGCTGAATAGGAGTGGAGCTCTCTCAAGTCTGGACGATGGATGTGCCTTCAGACACAAGGAGGAGACTCTGTGAACCTCCATGCTGGTAAATGCTGAACATATGTGTGGTTTTGGCCCAGGCTGGTAGAGCCGGGACCCGGATGGAGAGGGAAATATATCTAAGTGTAATTAGTGGCTAGACAAGCCTAGGTCTTCTGTTTATGATTTGTTTTTATCTGTTGGCTGTAGACTTTAATAAAACTGTTTGCGGCCAGTGTTTACCAGAACTGCTGTCTGAATGAACTGTTTTCGTGCCACTCTGTCTACCCAGACAGCGATCCTAGAGCTATATCCCCTGAAAAGCTTACAATTGGCGGAGAATGCTGGGGCAGCACAGTGGCTGATACAATTGGTGCTGGAATGTGCATGCAGCACAGTGGCTTAGAGACAGCAATAAAGGTGAAGTCTGTTGAAATAGCAGCAGAGAAAAAAAAGTGTGTCAAGAGAAACGTCTATTGGAGCAGTCTTAAAGAGACAGTGGCCCTAATAGAGTTTGCAGAGAAAAAAAAAAAAAGTGTCTGCACAGCAGAGCTAAATTTTTCTGTGGAAAAGACTGTGGAGTGTGTATGTCTTGAGTGAAGACTGCCGTTGTTGAGACAGAGAAGTCTGACAGCATGGATGACAGCATAGAGGTGCTGTTTGAACAAATGGCGCAAGTTAATGTGCAACATAAGACTGCCGTGGTTGAGACAGATAAGTCCGGCAGTATGGAGGAGCTCGTTGAGTATCTGGTCCAGGCCCAGCGAAGCATGCAGCAGAGCATGGAGCGGCAGCGCCTGCAGCACCAGCAGCGCATGCAGCAGGCCCAGCAGCAATTCCTGCAGCAGCAGCAGGAGAATGACCGGTTGTTTTTTGAACAGGTTGCAGCACTGCAGGGGACTTGCGGCGCATCGTCCCAAAGTGGTGTTGCAAAGTCACCTGCATTGTCCGCTGTAAAGAAGGCGGTAAGACGGTCCCTGAAAAAGATGACACCTCGTGATGATGTGGAGGTATATCTCACTAGGTTTGAGAGACTGGCAGAGAAGGAGAATCTGCCCCTATCTGAATGGGCCATGATGGTCGCACCCTATCTGATTGGAGAGCCCCAAAGGGCCTATGCTGACCTGAGCGATCAGGACAGCCAAGACTATGCCAAGCTGAAAGCGGAGATTCTTACCCGGCTGGGTGTTACGGTGACAGCCCGTGCCAGGGGAGTTCATGACTGGAGATACAGGGAGTCTGCAGTCAGCAGGCCTGATTATGGAGTTGAAAAGGTGGTAGTGAACCGCTACACCCGAGCATGTCCTCCTGAGGTACAGCCGTCTGAGAGGTCGTCACTTCAGAGTTCCCGGACGCTGAACTCTCGCGGTAAGAGCGTTCAAGCTGTTGGGGACATGGGGTATGCTGATAAGCGGGTTCAGGCCCAAGGGGACATATGGGTGGGAGAGTGTGATGGACAGTGTTGGAGATGTCGTGAAATTGCAGCCAACTGTCCAATAGAGGGGGAGCCTATGTGTTGTGATGTTGGCGGATCCCTCTCTCCCTGCGCAGAGCCTGTGTGTGTGTACACCTCAGCCGAAGAGACTGGACCACAGGTGTTCCCGGTGGTTGTAAATGACTGCCCAGCACAGGCCCTCTTGGACTCAGAGAGTCCAGTGACTTCCGTATGTGACAGCCTGATTGATAAGGACTTCATCCCTGATAAGCACCTGAGTATGGTGTGCATCCATGGAGACACCAAAGTCTACCCAGAGACTGCCGTGGACTTGGTCCCCAAACTCGGGGAGGTTTCATATGAAGTGGAGGTAGTGAAGAACCTGGTGCACCCCGTCATATTGGGTAATGACTTTCCCCGATCTAAGGGTCTCTGGGGGAGAAATGTTTCTGATGGACAGTGTGATGAAGCTCCTACTGAGAGTGCGCAGTCCCGAGGGGCGGAACACAATGCTAGTGGGCCGTTAAACTTATGTGATGATGATGATCATGATGATGACCATGATAATGATGATGATGATAATGATAATGATGATGATGATGATGATCATGATAATGATGATGACCATGATAATGATGCTGATGCTGATAATGATGATGATCATGATAGTGATGATGATACTGATCATAATCATGATAATGATATTGATAATAATGATGACTGTGATAGTGATGAAATTCCTTTGCAGGTGATGTTGGGAGACGAGGATGGTGGTTCTCGGGAACCGAGTGTCCCTTACTTACCTGTGTCCTGTGACAATTTTGAGAGTGAGCAGTGGCGAGACCCCTCTCTTAAAACGGCCCAGGAAAATATAAATGTTCTAAATGAGGTTTCCCAGGAGCCTGGCTCTGAGGAGAGGTTTCCTCATGTTGCCATGAACACTCACCTGTTGTATAGGGACACTGAGGTCCAGGGAGAGGTCGTGAGCCAGCTCCTAGTACCTGAGCTATATGGAAGTATAGTGCTGGGGTTGTCACATAGTCACATACTTGAGGGACCAGATGGTGAAGTTAATGTTGTGGATGACATGTTAACTAAGGTTCCAGATCAGGATGTGAATGAGAATGAATTGTATACCCCTGAAAGTGAGCAGGATGTGAATGAGAATGAAGTGTATAACCCTGACAGTGAGCAGGATGAGAATGAGAATGAATTGTATAACCCTGAAGGTGAGCCGGATGTGGCTGAGAAAAAGGGGTCAGACAGGGATAGTGATAGTGAATCATCTGATGACGATCAAGCAACCAGTGCAAATGAGGAAGGCATGGTAGCAGAGGAGGTTGAGAGTCCTGAGAAGAAAGCTGATGCTGACCTTACAGCCGGACAGAAGATGGCATCTGAAGATGTTTTACAGTTGGCCAATTCCCTGGCGAAGACAAAGGTGAAAGGAGGAGAGCTGAGCTTTAAAGGCAGGACTCTGAAATTGAACACAGCACAAGTGGATGCTGTCGAAAATGAGAAGTTATCAATGTATGGTATGGAGCTGCATCATGCCCAGGACTCTGAAGGTAATGCTGCAGAGGTGGAAAAAGCCATGGAAGTGGTGGTCACCAAGCCAGATGCCTCATCAGAAGCTGAGGTCTCAAGTGAAGCTGTGAGGAACAAGACTGAAGATATGGGGACTGACTCTGTCCAGGAATCTGTTTCTGCCGAAGACAGCGGCGTGGACGGGTTACGGTCCGGATCAGTAGCTGCAACTCGTGAAGCTCAGGCTGGAAGTTCGGCGCCCGGAGCCCCAACAGTGTTCCCGAGTGATACCAAGGATCTGGATAAATCACAAGATGAGATTTTGAGACATCAGGCTGGCATTGGTGAGCTCAAGCGCACTTTCATGGAGTCTACATCGGAGCCACGTCCCAATAAATGGGAAAAGCGGTGTGTCACTCTGTTGCCGCTGCAGACACACGGGAGCTCAGATGGGATGCAGAACGTGGTGGAAGAGAAGAATCCGGCGGGTTCTGAGTATACAGATGCAGCTATCAAGGAGAACTTGAAAGCTGGAATAAATGGAGATATTGGAGACCATAATGTTGTGAATGAAGAAGTAGAATGTAAGACTGACGGAAGGGCTTCTGAGCATGTCCTACCAGAAGAGCCTGAAGAAGGGGCTGAAGACATAAAGGACGACCAACAGGTACAAGATGAATTGATTACTTCTCAGAAAAAACTCCAAACTGTGATGAAGGAGCGTGATGAGAGCCATGAGCATCTTCTGGAGAAGCTCAATGAAGTAAAGAAGGTTCAAGGGGAACTGGAGAAAAGTGAAAAACCCCCTATACCTTCTGTGATAGTTGGTGACACATGGTCAGTGCACCAGGGACAGGAGGTACGTGAGTTTCTGAGAAAGAGTCAGCAGAAGTGTTCTGATGTGCCGGGTCGTACTTCTCTGGCCAGGCACTATATCGAAACTGAGCCCGGCCCTAAGGTCAAGATGAAACCGTGCAGGATACCCGAGGCCCGCAGAGAGCATAGGCCTGGGAGGGTACAGGGTAGTGCGGATGCTTCAGATGAAGAGAAAACTGATGTTGGCTATGGCTCAGGTGAAGATACAGATGACAGTAGTGAAGATGAAGCTGATGAAGGCCATGACTGGTCCAGAGTTCACTGTCTCTTTTGGATTGTTGACCAGCCCTCCGGTCTGGATGACCAGCCCTCCGGTCTGGAGAAGAGGGAGGGGATATGTGAGACAGTGAAGGAATATGTGTCGAGTGGGGTGTACATTTCACCTAGGTACTGTGCTGTATGGTATAAGGGAAATGTGTGGCTTTGTAAACCTAGTGGTAGAGAAAGGTCACTACACCTTACATTCATTACACACTTGCAGCTCAGGCCTGAAACCACTCAGCTGTTAATTAGGAGACCAGAAGTAGGTGTCTGCGAACACAGTCAGAGAGCTCGCTTAGTCTGGACAGGGAGTCTAGGCACAAGAAGCAGTCTCCAGGAGTTTGAGCTATCTCAGTCTGGGTGCTCGATGTACCCCGGACACAGGAGTAGTCTCAGTGAGAATCCGTTCGAATGGGCGGCTGAATAGGAGTGGAGCTCTCTCAAGTCTGGACGTTGGATGTGCCTTCAGACACAAGGAGGAGACTCTGTGAACCTCCATGCTGGTAAATGCTGAACATATGTGTGGTTTTGGCCCAGGCTGGTAGAGCCGGGACCCGGATGGAGAGGGAAATCTATCTAAGTGTAGTTAGTGGCTAGACAAGCCTAGGTCTTCTGTTTATGATTTTTTTTATCTGTTGGCTGTAGACTTTAATAAAACTGGTTGCGGCCAGTGTTTACCAGAACTGCTGTCTGAATGAACTGTTTTCGTGCCACTCTGTCTACCCAGACAGCGATCCTAGAGCTATATCCCCTGAAAAGCTTACACAGGAAAGATCTTTGAACAAATTATTAAACAGCATTTATGTAAGTACTTGGATAAGAATCTAGTAATTAACCAGAGCCAGCATGGGTTTGTAGCAAATAAGTCATGCCAGACTAATCTCATTTCCTTCTATGATAGAATAGCTGACTGAGTGTATCAGGGAAATGCAGTAGATATAGTGTATCTCGACTTAGCAAAGCATTTGATAAAGCATCTTATACTATACTTATTAATAAAATGACCAAGTATGAGAGTGACAAGGCTATGGTTAGGTGGATTCATAACTGGCTCAGTGACAGTACTCAAAAGAGTGGTCATAAATGGTTGAACATCCAATTGGAATAGTGTTTCAAGTGGGGTACCACAAGGTTCTGCCCTGGCCCCAATGTTGTTCAACATTTTTTATAAATGATCTAGATAAGGGAACTGAAGGTAAACTGATCAAATTTGCAGACAATGTGATGCTAGGATGGATAGCTAACACTAAAGAAGACAGAGAAAGGATTCATAAGGATCTAGTTAAGCTTCAACAAAGCGCAGCGACTAATCAAATGATATTTGTCAGGGAGAAAGATTCTACATCTGGGCAAGAAAAACGAAAATAACATCTGCAGAATGGGAGAAATAGAAATAAGCAACAGCACATGCGAAAAAGACTTAGTATACTAATATATCACAGACTACACATGAGTTAGCAGTGTGATGCAGCTGCAAAAAAGGCAAACACCATTCTAGGATGTATAAAGAGAAGCATAGAGTCTAGATCATGTGAAGTATTTATCCCTCTCTACTCCTACTTGGTCAGGCTGCATTTGGAAAACTGTATCCAGTTCTGGGCACCAGATTTAAAAAAAAGACATTGAAAAACTGGAACAAGTTCAGAGAAAAAATACCAAGATGGTGAGCCGTTTAAAAAGTATGTCCTATGAGGAACAGTTAAAGGATCTGGGAATGTTTAGCTTCCAAAAAAAGAAGACTAAGAGGATTCTTAAGAGCTGTCTACAAATATCTGAAGGGATGTCACAGTGTAGAGCAGTGATGGCTAACCTTGGCACTCCAGCTGTTGTAAAACTACAACTCCCAGCATGCCCTTGCAACCTGCAGCAGTTGAGGCAGCAGTTGAGGAATGCTGGGAGTTGTAGTTCTCCAACAGCTGGAGTGCCAAGGTTCGCCATCACTGGTGTAGAGTGATCCTCCTTATACTCATTTGCACATGGAAAAATGAGAAGCAATAGAATGAAGCTGAAAGGGAGAAGATATAGATTACTGTATTTTTCGGACCATAAGGCTACTTTCACACTTGCGTTTTTTTGCGCTACGTTTCGAGCGCACATGAAGCGCATTAAAAAAACGCATGCAAACGCTTGTAAAAGCTGCGATTTTTAGTCGCATCAGCATGTGCATTTCGACAAAAAAACGCAGCGTTTGTCTGCGATTTCATGCGTTTTTGCATGCGTTTGCGTTTTTTTGGCGCATGCGTTGTCTATGTGTCACATTTCTATCATCTCTGTCACCATCATCTCTGTCTCCATCATCTCTGTCTGTCTCCATCATCTCTGTCTCCATCATCTGTCTCCATCATCTCTGTCTCCATCATCTCTGGCTCTATCATCTCTGTCTCCATCATCTCTGTCTCCATCATCTGTCTCCATCATCTCTGGCTCTATCATCTCTGTCTCCATCATCTCTGGCTCTATCATCTCTGTCTCCATCATCTCTGTCTCCATCATCTCTGTCTCCATCATCTCTGTCTCCATCATCTGTCACCATCATCTCTGTCTCCATCATCTCTGTCTCCATCATCTGTCTCCATCATCTCTGGCTCTATCATCTCTGTCTCCATCATCTCTGTCTCCATCATCTGTCTCCATCATCTCTGGCTCTATCATCTCTGTCTCCATCACCTGTCTCCATCTCTGTCTCCATCATCTCTGTCTCCATCATCTGTCTCCATCATCTCTGTCTCCATCATCTCTGTCTCCATCATCTGTCACCATCATCTCTGTCTCCATCATCTCTGTCTCCATCATCTGTCTCCATCATCTCTGGCTCTATCATCTCTGTCTCCATCATCTGTCTCCATCATCTCTGTCTCCATCATCTCTGGCTCTATCATCTCTGTCTCCATCATCTCTGTCTCCATCATCTCTGTCTCCATCATCTGTCTCCATCATCTCTGGCTCTATCATCTCTGTCTCCATCATCTCTGTCTCCATCATCTGTCTCCATCATCTCTGTCTCCATCATCTCTGTCTCCATCATCTGTCTCCATCATCTCTGTCTCCATCATCTCTGTCTCCATCATCTGTCACCATCATCTCTGTCTCCATCATCTCTGTCTCCATCATCTGTCTCCATCATCTCTGGCTCCATCATCTCTGGCTCCATCATTTACAGAAAAATCGTGTGCGTGCAAAAGCGCTGACGAGCGCAAAGCCATGCGCACGCCAGCGCCCCCATAGACTGCAATGTTATTTTTTGCTCATAGCACGCGTTTTTTTAAAGCGGTGGACCGAAAAAAAAAATGCAACATGTAGCGTCTAGCGGGTATGGGCGCACACCGGGAATATGCGCAGCGCACGACAAACGCACATGAACGCGTGCAAGCGCTAGACCCTGCGCCTGCCATGTTAAAGATAGGGGAACATTGCGCATGCGTCCGATAGCGCACGATGCGCTGCGCGATAAAACGCAAGTGTGAAAGTAGCCCAAGACGCACTTTTTTCCCCAAAATTTTTTGGGGAAAATGGGGGTACATCTTATAGTTGGAATATGTACTTACAGTTTGCGTGGTGGCAGCAGAAGACGGGCAATTCTTCCGGTGATCTCCCTCCCATTCCAGCCTGGTGCGGCAGTTTCAACGGTGCTCGGTGCTGTGCGGTGCTCTGGAGACATGGTGCTGCAGTTTCGGCGGTCCTCAGTGCTGCAGGTGGGCTCTGGCGACATTATGTGAAAGCCCGAAGCTCCCACAGTTCTATTGCCTCGATGCTGTGGCCTCCGGGAAAATGGCCACCGGAAGCTGGGCATGTGCAAATTAAGAGCTCAGCTCAGAGATCTCATCTCCCAAGATCTTGGGACGAGATCTCATTGCCGAAATCTCAATTTGCGCCTGGGGAATCAATCTGGCCTCCGGGAAAATGGCCGCCAGAGGTGGCGCATGCGCAGATTGAGATCTCGGCTCTCGTCTCCAAAGGTCTCGAGAGGAGATCTCGTTGCCGAGATCTCAGTCTGCACATGCGCCACCTCTGGCAGCCATTTTCCCGGAGGCAACAGCATTCAGGCAAGGCAAAAGAACTGCAGGGGGTTCCGGCTTTCACATAATATCGCCGGAGCACCCTGCAGCACCGTTCACCCCGAAACTGTCGCACTATGTCGCCGGTGCCCCTCATAGCACTGTGCACCACTGAAACTGCTGCACTGCCGAAACTGCCGCACCATGTTGCCGGAGCCCCCAACAGCACTGTGCACTACCAAATCTGCCGCACCAGGTTGGAATGGGAGGGAGATCACCCGAAGAATCGCTTGACTCCTGCTGCCACCACGCAGTACACCTTTCTCACCAGTGTCTGAGAGGCTGTTGTTGGTGCTGCACAAAAGGTTAATATTCAACAGATTAAGAAACTCCAAGGATGGAAGACTTATGACTGTTATTGAAAGGACGGTGGTTATATTGGTCACTGATATTTTTAAAAATTTCCTAAATGTATTTTTGTACGCTTTGTTTTTTTTTTTATTCTCACTTGAACAGATGAAAATAAACAATTGAGATAGGAAACTTTAAATTTTTCATTTAGTTGCATAATAATTCTGCACACTACTGTAATATCTGCCCAATAACTATGCACATATATATTCTCATAAGAAGGACAAAACATTACTTTTACTTAAATATAAACTTCACCGACAGCACTGTAGTTGTTAAAAAATATAATTAAACCCTTCAAACCCCAAGCCTGTTTTCACATTCATGACCAAGCCAAATTTTACAATTCTAACCAGTGTCACTTTGTGATATTTACTCTGGGAAGCTTCAACTGATTCCCCTGATTGTGAGACTGTTTTTTCTGGACATGTTGTAATTCATGATAGTTTTAAAATTATTTCAATATGATGTGTTTATTTGTGAAAAAATCTGAAATTTGGCAAAAAATTTTAACATTTTGCAATGTTCAAACTTTCAATTTTTATGCTCTTAAACCAAAGAGTTATGTCACACAAAATAGTTAATAAATAACGTTTCCCACATGTCTACTTTACATAAGCACAATTATCTAAACCTAATTTTTGTTAGGCAGTTAGAAGGGTTAAAAATTTACCAGTGATTTATAATTTTTTAAACAAAATTTACAAAACATTTTTTAGGGACCACATCACATTTGAAGTAATTTTGAGTGGTCCATATGACAGAAAATATCCAAAACTGACAACATTCTAAAAACTGCACCACTCAAAGTTCTCAAAACCACATTCAAGAAGTTTATTAACCCTTCATGTACTTCACAGGAATTAATGGAATGTGGAAGGAAAAAAAAAGAACATTCAACTTTTTTTCACAAAAATTTTAATTTAGACCCAAATCTTTTTATTTTCACATGGGCAACAGGAGATATTGGACCACAACATTTGTGATGCAATTTTTCCTAAGTAAGCTGATACTCCATATGTGAGGAAATCTAATCTTTGGACACACGATAGGGCTTGAAGGGAAGGAGCACTGCTTGACTTTTTGAACGCAAAATTTGCTGGAATCGAGAGCAGATGCCATATCACATTGTAAAGTCCCTGAGTGCCTAAACAGTATAAACCCCCCCACTAGTGACTCCATTTTTGGAAACTAGACCCATAAGCGAACTTATCTAGAGATGTTGTGAGCATCTCGAACCCCCAGGTGCGTCACTGAAATGTATAAAGTTGAGCCAAGAAAATAAAAAAAATCTAATTTTGTCACAAAATGTTCTTTTAGCCTCAAATTTTGCATTTTCACAAAGGTAACAGGAGAAAATGCAATATTAAATTTGTTCTCAAATTTCTCCTGAGTACGTCGATACCAATAAGTGGAGGAAAACTATAAAGCTTGGAAGGGAAGGAGTGCCATTTGACTTTCTTAACACAAATTTAATGGAATCATTAGCGGACACCGTGTCGCACTTGGACAGCCCCTGACGTGCCTGAACGTGGAAACCCCCACAAGTGACCCCATTTTGGAAACTATACCCTCAAGTAATGTATCTGGATGTGTGGTGACTTTCTTGAACCCACAGTTTTTTCACAGAAATTTAAAACGTTGAGTTGTGAAAATAAAACTAAATAAAATCCCCTCCACAAAATGTTTTTTTAACTCCAATTTGTTATTTTCACAGGGTAACAGGGAAATTGCACAATACAATTTGTTGTGCAATTTATTCTGAGTGTACAATAGCTAGGGCCTACTATATGAGGCATTGTGGCACAGAAAAATGCCATTTATGCTGCTAAGTGATTCACATTCAATTGCAGAGCTAGTGCCAGAAGGAAATATGATACCATTTTATCTACTCATTTGATTTTTTTTGCAAGCTTAGCCACATGTCTACATTTTCTTGTATGAATAAGATTGATTCCATTTATGTGTTTCCCTAATTAATTTAGTCAGTTTTTTGATATGTATTCATTTACTTCTGCCTGAGCACTCACCTGGTGGTCACAGGCCTTTTAATTACAGCGGGTTCATCACCCCTCCACAGAGATGTAGATTTTAGTCTGAAAAGGGATTCATAGGTTCCCATGCAGACAGACTTTCTAAAGCGAGGATAGGCATTAGTTAGGGACCTGATATACGAGAAGGCCTTGACGTGCTATCAGGCTCACATAATTTGGCCATCTTATGCCTAAGACTTCTCAATTTTCATATTTCTAAGGTATGATGTAATTCATTTTTCATATTTTTCATATTTCGTGTTTGCAAGCTATAGGCTACAGTGTGCTACCTTTTCTTCTTGTATGTATATGAGTTGGTGACTCTAGGTTAGCACCTGTTCACACTGAATCTAAGTTTGGATGTGCCGGTCATTTTTGATATGTATTCATTTACCTTCTGCCTGAGCACTCCACCTGGTGGTCACAGGCCTTTTAATTACAGCAGGTTCATCACCCTCCACAGAGATGTAGATTTTAGTCTGAAAAGAGGATTCATAGGTTCCCATGCAGACAGACTTTTCTAAAGCGAGGATAGGCATTAGTTAGGACCTGATATACGAGAAGAGCCTTGACGTGGCTATCAGCTCACATAATTTGGCCATCTTATGCGCTAAGACTTCTCAATTTTTCATATTTCTAAGGTATGATGTAATTCATTTTTCATATTTTTCATATTTCGTGTTTGCAAGCTATAGCGCTACAGTGTGCTACCTTTCTTCTTGTATGAAATATGAGTTGGTGACTCTAGGTTTAGCACCTGTTCACACTGAATCTAAGTTTGGATGTGCCGTCAGTTTTTTGATATGTATTATTTACCTTCTGCCTGAGCACTCCACCTGGTGGTCACAGGCCTTTTAATTACAGCAGTTCATCACCCCTCCACAGAGATGTAGATTTTAGTCTGAAAAGAGGATTCATAGGTTCCATGCAGACAGACTTTCTAAAGCGAGGATAGGCATTAGTTAGGGACCTGATATACGAGAAGAGCCTTGACGTGGCTATCAGGCTCACATAATTTGGCCATCTTATGCCTAAGACTTCTCAATTTTTCATATTTCTAAGGTGATGATGTAATTCATTTTTCATATTTTTCATATTTCGTGTTTGCAAGCTATAGCGCTACAGTGTGCTACCTTTTCTTCTTGTATGTATATGAGTTGGTGACTCTAGTTTAGCACCTGTCACACTGATTAAGTTTGGATGTGCGTCAGTTTTTTGATATGTATTCATTTACCTTCTGCCTGAGCACTCCACCTGGTGGTCACAGGCCTTTTAATTACAGCAGGTTCATCACCCCTCCACAGAGATGTAGATTTTAGTCTGAAAAGAGGATTCATAGGTTCCCATGCAGACAGACTTTTCTAAAGCGAGGATAGGCATTAGTTAGGGACCTGATATACGAGAAGAGCCTTGACGTGGCTATCAGGCTCACATAATTTGGCCATCTTATGCGCTAAGACTTCTCAATTTTTCATATTTCTAAGGTAATGATGTAATTCATTTTTCATATTTTTCATATTTCGTGTTTGCAAGCTATAGCGCTACAGTGTGCTACCTTTTCTTCTTGTATGTATATGAGTTGGTGACTCTAGGTTTAGCACCTGTTCACACTGAATCTAAGTTTGGATGTGCCGGTCAGTTTTTTGATATGTATTCATTTACCTTCTGCCTGAGCACTCCACCTGGTGGTCACAGGCCTTTTAATTACAGCAGGTTCATCACCCCTCCACAGAGATGTAGATTTTAGTCTGAAAAGAGGATTCATAGGTTCCCATGCAGACAGACTTTTCTAAAGCGAGGATAGGCATTAGTTAGGGACCTGATATACGAGAAGAGCCTTGACGTGGCTATCAGGCTCACATAATTTGGCCATCTTATGCGCTAAGACTTCTCAATTTTTCATATTTCTAAGGTAATGATGTAATTCATTTTTCATATTTTTCATATTTCGTGTTTGCAAGCTATAGCGCTACAGTGTGCTACCTTTTCTTCTTGTATGTATATGAGTTGGTGACTCTAGGTTTAGCACCTGTTCACACTGAATCTAAGTTTGGATGTGCCGGTCAGTTTTTTGATATGTATTCATTTACCTTCTGCCTGAGCACTCCACCTGGTGGTCACAGGCCTTTTAATTACAGCAGGTTCATCACCCCTCCACAGAGATGTAGATTTTAGTCTGAAAAGAGGATTCATAGGTTCCCATGCAGACAGACTTTTCTAAAGCGAGGATAGGCATTAGTTAGGGACCTGATATACGAGAAGAGCCTTGACGTGGCTATCAGGCTCACATAATTTGGCCATCTTATGCGCTAAGACTTCTCAATTTTTCATATTTCTAAGGTAATGATGTAATTCATTTTTCATATTTTTCATATTTCGTGTTTGCAAGCTATAGCGCTACAGTGTGCTACCTTTTCTTCTTGTATGTATATGAGTTGGTGACTCTAGGTTTAGCACCTGTTCACACTGAATCTAAGTTTGGATGTGCCGGTCAGTTTTTTGATATGTATTCATTTACCTTCTGCCTGAGCACTCCACCTGGTGGTCACAGGCCTTTTAATTACAGCAGGTTCATCACCCCTCCACAGAGATGTAGATTTTAGTCTGAAAAGAGGATTCATAGGTTCCCATGCAGACAGACTTTTCTAAAGCGAGGATAGGCATTAGTTAGGGACCTGATATACGAGAAGAGCCTTGACGTGGCTATCAGGCTCACATAATTTGGCCATCTTATGCGCTAAGACTTCTCAATTTTTCATATTTCTAAGGTAATGATGTAATTCATTTTTCATATTTTTCATATTTCGTGTTTGCAAGCTATAGCGCTACAGTGTGCTACCTTTTCTTCTTGTATGTATATGAGTTGGTGACTCTAGGTTTAGCACCTGTTCACACTGAATCTAAGTTTGGATGTGCCGGTCAGTTTTTTGATATGTATTCATTTACCTTCTGCCTGAGCACTCCACCTGGTGGTCACAGGCCTTTTAATTACAGCAGGTTCATCACCCCTCCACAGAGATGTAGATTTTAGTCTGAAAAGAGGATTCATAGGTTCCCATGCAGACAGACTTTTCTAAAGCGAGGATAGGCATTAGTTAGGGACCTGATATACGAGAAGAGCCTTGACGTGGCTATCAGGCTCACATAATTTGGCCATCTTATGCGCTAAGACTTCTCAATTTTTCATATTTCTAAGGTAATGATGTAATTCATTTTTCATATTTTTCATATTTCGTGTTTGCAAGCTATAGCGCTACAGTGTGCTACCTTTTCTTCTTGTATGTATATGAGTTGGTGACTCTAGGTTTAGCACCTGTTCACACTGAATCTAAGTTTGGATGTGCCGGTCAGTTTTTTGATATGTATTCATTTACCTTCTGCCTGAGCACTCCACCTGGTGGTCACAGGCCTTTTAATTACAGCAGGTTCATCACCCCTCCACAGAGATGTAGATTTTAGTCTGAAAAGAGGATTCATAGGTTCCCATGCAGACAGACTTTTCTAAAGCGAGGATAGGCATTAGTTAGGGACCTGATATACGAGAAGAGCCTTGACGTGGCTATCAGGCTCACATAATTTGGCCATCTTATGCGCTAAGACTTCTCAATTTTTCATATTTCTAAGGTAATGATGTAATTCATTTTTCATATTTTTCATATTTCGTGTTTGCAAGCTATAGCGCTACAGTGTGCTACCTTTTCTTCTTGTATGTATATGAGTTGGTGACTCTAGGTTTAGCACCTGTTCACACTGAATCTAAGTTTGGATGTGCCGGTCAGTTTTTTGATATGTATTCATTTACCTTCTGCCTGAGCACTCCACCTGGTGGTCACAGGCCTTTTAATTACAGCAGGTTCATCACCCCTCCACAGAGATGTAGATTTTAGTCTGAAAAGAGGATTCATAGGTTCCCATGCAGACAGACTTTTCTAAAGCGAGGATAGGCATTAGTTAGGGACCTGATATACGAGAAGAGCCTTGACGTGGCTATCAGGCTCACATAATTTGGCCATCTTATGCGCTAAGACTTCTCAATTTTTCATATTTCTAAGGTAATGATGTAATTCATTTTTCATATTTTTCATATTTCGTGTTTGCAAGCTATAGCGCTACAGTGTGCTACCTTTTCTTCTTGTATGTATATGAGTTGGTGACTCTAGGTTTAGCACCTGTTCACACTGAATCTAAGTTTGGATGTGCCGGTCAGTTTTTTGATATGTATTCATTTACCTTCTGCCTGAGCACTCCACCTGGTGGTCACAGGCCTTTTAATTACAGCAGGTTCATCACCCCTCCACAGAGATGTAGATTTTAGTCTGAAAAGAGGATTCATAGGTTCCCATGCAGACAGACTTTTCTAAAGCGAGGATAGGCATTAGTTAGGGACCTGATATACGAGAAGAGCCTTGACGTGGCTATCAGGCTCACATAATTTTGCCATCTTATGCGCTAAGACTTCTCAATTTTTCATATTTCTAAGGTAATGATGTAATTCATTTTTCATATTTTTCATATTTCGTGTTTGCAAGCTATAGCGCTACAGTGTGCTACCTTTTCTTCTTGTATGTATATGAGTTGGTGACTCTAGGTTTAGCACCTGTTCACACTGAATCTAAGTTTGGATGTGCCGGTCAGTTTTTTGATATGTATTCATTTACCTTCTGCCTGAGCACTCCACCTGGTGGTCACAGGCCTTTTAATTACAGCAGGTTCATCACCCCTCCACAGAGATGTAGATTTTAGTCTGAAAAGAGGATTCATAGGTTCCCATGCAGACAGACTTTTCTAAAGCGAGGATAGGCATTAGTTAGGGACCTGATATACGAGAAGAGCCTTGACGTGGCTATCAGGCTCACATAATTTGGCCATCTTATGCGCTAAGACTTCTCAATTTTTCATATTTCTAAGGTAATGATGTAATTCATTTTTCATATTTTTCATATTTCGTGTTTGCAAGCTATAGCGCTACAGTGTGCTACCTTTTCTTCTTGTATGTATATGAGTTGGTGACTCTAGGTTTAGCACCTGTTCACACTGAATCTAAGTTTGGATGTGCCGGTCAGTTTTTTGATATGTATTCATTTACCTTCTGCCTGAGCACTCCACCTGGTGGTCACAGGCCTTTTAATTACAGCAGGTTCATCACCCCTCCACAGAGATGTAGATTTTAGTCTGAAAAGAGGATTCATAGGTTCCCATGCAGACAGACTTTTCTAAAGCGAGGATAGGCATTAGTTAGGGACCTGATATACGAGAAGAGCCTTGACGTGGCTATCAGGCTCACATAATTTGGCCATCTTATGCGCTAAGACTTCTCAATTTTTCATATTTCTAAGGTAATGATGTAATTCATTTTTCATATTTTTCATATTTCGTGTTTGCAAGCTATAGCGCTACAGTGTGCTACCTTTTCTTCTTGTATGTATATGAGTTGGTGACTCTAGGTTTAGCACCTGTTCACACTGAATCTAAGTTTGGATGTGCCGGTCAGTTTTTTGATATGTATTCATTTACCTTCTGCCTGAGCACTCCACCTGGTGGTCACAGGCCTTTTAATTACAGCAGGTTCATCACCCCTCCACAGAGATGTAGATTTTAGTCTGAAAAGAGGATTCATAGGTTCCCATGCAGACAGACTTTTCTAAAGCGAGGATAGGCATTAGTTAGGGACCTGATATACGAGAAGAGCCTTGACGTGGCTATCAGGCTCACATAATTTTGCCATCTTATGCGCTAAGACTTCTCAATTTTTCATATTTCTAAGGTAATGATGTAATTCATTTTTCATATTTTTCATATTTCGTGTTTGCAAGCTATAGCGCTACAGTGTGCTACCTTTTCTTCTTGTATGTTTTCACATTCATGACCAAGCCAAATTTTACAATTCTAACCAGTGTCACTTTGTGATATTTACTCTGGGAAGCTTCAACTGATTCCCCTGATTGTGAGACTGTTTTTTCTGGACATGTTGTAATTCATGATAGTTTTAAAATTATTTCAATATGATGTGTTTATTTGTGAAAAAATCTGAAATTTGGCAAAAAATTTTAACATTTTGCAATGTTCAAACTTTCAATTTTTATGCTCTTAAACCAAAGAGTTATGTCACACAAAATAGTTAATAAATAATGTTTCCCACATGTCTACTTTACATAAGCACAATTATCTAAACCTAATTTTTGTTAGGCAGTTAGAAGGGTTAAAAATTTACCAGTGATTTATAATTTTTTAAACAAAATTTACAAAACATTTTTTAGGGACCACATCACATTTGAAGTAATTTTGAGTGGTCCATATGACAGAAAATATCCAAAACTGACAACATTCTAAAAACTGCACCACTCAAAGTTCTCAAAACCACATTCAAGAAGTTTATTAACCCTTCATGTACTTCACAGGAATTAATGGAATGTGGAAGGGAAAAAAAAAGAACATTCAACTTTTTTTCACAAAAATTTTAATTTAGACCCAAATCTTTTTATTTTCACATGGGCAACAGGAGATATTGGACCACAACATTTGTGATGCAATTTTTCCTAAGTAAGCTGATACTCCATATGTGAGGGAAATCTAATCTTTGGACACACGATAGGGCTTGGAAGGGAAGGAGCACTGCTTGACTTTTTGAACGCAAAATTTGCTGGAATCGAGAGCAGATGCCATATCACATTTGTAAAGTCCCTGATGTGCCTAAACAGTATAAACCCCCCCACTAGTGACTCCATTTTGGAAACTAGACCCATAAGCGAACTTATCTAGAGATGTTGTGAGCATCTCGAACCCCCAGGTGCGTCACTGAAATGTATAAAGTTGAGCCAAGAAAATAAAAAAAATCTAATTTTTGTCACAAAAATGTTCTTTTAGCCTCAAATTTTGCATTTTCACAAAGGTAACAGGAGAAAATGCAATATTAAATTTGTTCTCAAATTTCTCCTGAGTACGTCGATACCCAATAAGTGGAGGAAAACTATAAAGCTTGGAAGGGAAGGAGTGCCATTTGACTTTCTTAACACAAAATTTAATGGAATCATTAGCGGACACCGTGTCGCACTTGGACAGCCCCTGACGTGCCTGAACAGTGGAAACCCCCCACAAGTGACCCCATTTTGGAAACTATACCCCTCAAGTAATGTATCTGGATGTGTGGTGACTTTCTTGAACCCACAGTTTTTTCACAGAAATTTAAAACGTTGAGTTGTGAAAATAAAACTAAATAAAATCCCCTCCCAACTAAAATGTTCTTTTAACTCCAATTTGTTATTTTCACAAGGGTAACAGGGGAAATTGCACAATACAATTTGTTGTGCAATTTATTCTGAGTGTACAAATAGCCTATGGGTGGTCAAAAACTACTTTTGAGGCATTGTGCAAGCACAGAAGGGAAGAAGTGCCATATTTGACTTCAGCTTTTGCTAGAATGGATTTGAGGTTCACATGTCACATTGACAGAGCCCCTGAGGTGCCAGAACAGCAGAAACCCTCTATAATTTATACCATTTTATAAACTACACCTCATTTTGATTTCTTTTAGGGGTGCAGTGAGCATGTTGATGCCACATGTACCTCACAGAAATTTATACCATTGGGTAGTGAAGAAAGAATAATTATATTTTTACCATTATAATGTTGTTTTGGCCCTAAATTTTAAATTTTTATAGTGGCTAATAAGAAAAAAATGGACCTTTCAGTTTGTTGTGCAATTTCTACTGAGTTCGCCGACATGTGATCAGGAACTGTTTTTGAGGCACAGTGAAAAACTCAGAAGGGAATAAGTGCCATAATTTAGTACGGATTTTATTATTATGGTTTGAGGGTGCCATGACCCACTGGCAGAGCCCCTGAGGTGCCAGAACAACAGTACTTCCCATAAGTGATCCTATTTTACAAACTACACCTCTGAATGAATTCATCTAAGGTTGCAGTGATCATATTGACACTAAAGATGAGCGAATATTTCATTGTTCTTCTGGATTACGATTGCCAATTTTGCAATTGTTGTTAGTGACAGCTTGAAGTGGTGAGTAGAGATGGGCAAATCCTAACAGTAAAGTTCGGCATCCGTACCAAACATCTACTGTTTGGGCACGGACACCGAACATGGACTTCACCAGGAAGTCTGTGTTACTGTTCGGGTTTGACTGCCCGAACACTGTTTGTTTGTCCCGCTGTCATGTGTATGACAGCGAGGCAAACACTGCTTCTGACCGGCGGTGAAATCATCCCCACCAGCAAGAGAGCCGTGGTTCCCATGCTGTCAAAAGACAGGGAGAACACTCAGCTGTGATCGGAGGTATAAACTTTACCTTCGGTCACTGGTGTCAGCTGATGGGACTACTTCTGATCTGAGTTTTGCCTGGCTGGTTAGCAAAAATGCAGGGGAACCCATGTCGTTTTTTTAAATTATTTATTTACAGCGCAGCAGCAGCTGATGAATACTCCAATCCGACGCTCCTGCTCTCACTCTATTTAGCAGTAGCAGGTGTCGGATGATGGGATCAGAAGCAGTGTTTGCCGTGCTGTCATGCATATGACAGCGTGGAAAACACTGGATGTTCGGGCCCCCCATTCAAGTGAATGGTGTCCGGGTACTGTTCTGGTACCCGACCCAAACTTTTTGTAACTGTTCGGCCAAACCCACCTGACCAGAACATCCAGGTGTCCACCCATCTCTAGTGGTGAGTTAGATTTGGGATGAAGACTGTGGTAAAGTTTGGAATGAGGTGGGACATTATTGGGTCAAGTTCACAGGTGGTAAAATGTGATTTGGAGAGTAAAGAGGAAAGTTAGGGGCCAGCTGAGAGCTCTTCACTCCAATGATCACAGCAGGTGGTTCTACTTGTCTCATGGCCTGTAATCTCTGTGGTTATTGGATGGCCAATTCAATCTATTGGTCTGCAGAAATGCCGCCTTTCTGCCTTGTGGATACAGACAGTTTGCAAAAGCTGATGGCGGCGCAGTCCCCCAGTACAAGTTGTCCAGTCACCATTACTTCTACAAGAAAGATGTGCCTGCGCTACACCAGTATGTTGCAGACAACATCACTGTTCCCTGAAAAATTCTATGTCTGCCAGGGTGCATTTCAACACTCACACCTCGATGACCAGGTATGGACAGGGGTGTTACATCTCGCTGACTGGGTACTGGGTGACTCTGGTGGCTATAGGCGCAGTCCAGGAAGGGGATGCTCCACAAGTCTTGGAATCCCAAAGGCTTACAGGGTGCTTGGGGATGGAGAAATAAACCACTTCATACCATAAGGAGAACAAAACTACAAGAAAACAGGATTTGGTGAAATAAACTACTAAATACCTAAAGTTGGTTAAATAAAGCACTACAAACCATAAAATGGAGAACTAAACTACTAAACAACAGGGGTTCGAGATCTAAACTACTAAACATCTATTGTTGGAAAACAAAACAATTATACACCAGAATGTGGAACACTAAAGTAATAGACAACAGTGGTTGGAGAAAGAGGGGTTGACAAAGTGCAGTTGCTTATTTACAATGATGATCCTGCCATCTTGATGAAATGTTGAGTAGCTAAAGGCTGCATGAGCTGGTCACCAGCCAATATTTGCAGTGCTTTTTGGAGCCATGGATTTTGATGGAGAATTATGATCAGAGAAATAGAGAATGGACTATATCTAAAATGACTGATTAGGGAACATGATAGGTCACCCTAAACAGATTTGTTTTTAGGGAGCACTTAAAACTGTGTAACTTGTGGCTAGTTCTAATTTCTTGGGGTAGTGCATTCCAGATGATTACTGAAACTCGTGAGAAGTCTTGGAGCCAGGAGTAGGAGGTACAGATTAGTGTGAATGCTAATCGAAAGTCGCTTGAGGAGAATAACGAGCGGGTAATTGAGTATCAAAAATTAGTAAGGAGATGTAGGGGGATGCCGCACTGTGGAAAACTTTGTGGGTGAGAATAAGCAGTTTAAATTTGATCCTATAATGTATGGCAGCCAGTGCAATGACTGGTACAGAGCGGAGGCATCCAAGTACAGATTAACCAGATAGATGACCCTGGCAGGTGCATTAAGGAAAGACTGGAGAGGGAAAAGTCAAGAGAGGGGGAGACCCTCTAACATTTCCTCCAGTGCTTCTGCCTCCTCCACCTCCTCTAGGGCTTCCACCTGCACCCTCAACCTCTGCCTTAATGAGATACACATTCCAACACTGCAGAGAAAATCCCCCCACCTCCTTACTGCACAATCAGGGCTCACTGCAATCAGACAGTGTTTAAATTAATATACCTTGAAGATCGAAGTCATACAAATCAAGAGTTGTGGACAGCTATCCATGCCAAGTTTGAGCAATGGCTGTCTCCACTGGAGCCAGAGAAGGCTGTGAGCGATAACGGTGCAAACTTTGTGGCGGCCCTACGCAGGGGCAACCTCACACATGTGCCATGCATGGCTTGCATCCTCAACCTGATGGTTATAGCAATTCCTCCACCACTGTCCCAGGCTGGATGCGCTATTGCAGAAACCTCAGTAATTGTATGCTCACTTCAACCATTCCACTTAAGTTGGTAAAGAGATCTTTCGATCTACCGGTTAACCAGTTGATATGCATTGTGACGGCACTGTGGAATTCAACTGTGCACATGTTGCAGTGACTGTGGCAGCAGCACCGAGGCCTGATGCAGTATGACATTTTGCATAGCCTGGTCCAATGTAGTATGGACGTAGTGAAATTCGCACTTGTGGAGTGGACACAGGTAAAGGACCACTGCACACTTCTGCAAGTTTTCGAAATGGTTGCTAAGATGGTTAGCGCTAAAGATGCCATCATCACTATTCCGGTCATCTACATGCTGGAGCACACTTTGAATAGTCTGCGGGAAGAGGTGGTGGTGATCCCGGGGGAAAAGGAGGAAGCAGAGGGTTAACAATATCTCTAAGTTCCAGTCTGTCATCTCACAGGTGGTTGCTATGGGAAGTACAAATGTAGATGGACGAGGAGGAAGAGGTGATGGATGCGCAACAGTTAGGAGATAAAGAGGATAATGATTCCCTCTCTGTTGTCCATAGTTTCCAGGAGGGGATGGAGGAAGCAAGCCTGAGTGTTATCCTGCCACCAACACACTATGGACTTGGAACTCATGAAAGAAACCAACCTACAGTCATGGCCAAAAGTTTTGAGAATGACACAAATATTAATTTTTACAAAGTCTACTGCTTCACTTTTTCTAATGGCAATTTGCATATACTCCAGAATGTTATAAAGAGTGATCAGCTTAACAGCAATTACTTGCAAAGTCAATATTTGGCTAGAAAATGAACTTTATCCCCCAAAACACATTTCAACATCATTGCAGCCCTGCCTTAAAAGGACCATCTAATCTCTTTTCAGTGATTGCTCCATTAACACAGGTGTAGGTGTTGATGAGGACATGGCTGGAGATCAATCTGTCATGATTAAGTAAGAATGACACCACTGGACACTTTAAAAGGAGGCTGGTGCTTGGTATCATTGTTTCTCTTCTGTTAACCATGGTTATCTCTAAAGAAACACGTGCAGTCATCATTGCAATGCACAAAAATGGCCTAACAGGGAAGAGTATCGCAGCTAGAAAGATTGCACCTCAGTCAACAATCTATCGCATTATCAAGAACTTCAAGGAGAGAGGTTCCATTGTTGCCAAAAAGGCTCCAAGGCGCCCAAGAAAGACCAGCAAGCGCCAGGACTGTCTCTTAAAAGTGTTTCAGCTGCGTGATCGGGCTACCAGCAATGCAGAGCTTGCTCAGGAATGGCAGCAGGCAGGTGTGAGTGCATCTGCACGCACTGTGAGGCGGAGACTCTCGGAGCAAGGCCTGGTCTTAAGGAGGGCAGCAAAGAAGCCACTTCTCTCCAGAAAAAACATCATGGACAGACTGATATTCTGCAAAAGGTACAGGCAGTGGACTGCTGAGGACTGGGGTAAAGTTATTTTCTCTGATGAATCCCCTTTTCGATTGTTTGGGACATCAGGAAAACGCCTCATTTGGAGAAGACAAGGTGAGCGCTACCACCAGTCTTGTCTCATGCCAACTGTTAAGCATCCTGAAACCATTCATGTGTGGGGTTGCTTCTCAGACAAGGGAATCGGCTCTCTCACAGTCTTGCCTAAAAACACAGCCATGAATAAAGAATGGTACCAGAATGTCCTCCAAGAGCAACTTCTCCCAACCCTTCAAGAGCAGTTTGGCGATCAACAATGCCTTTTCCAGCATGATAGAACACCTTGCCACAAAGAAAAGGTGATAACTAAATGGCTCAGGGAACAAAACATAGAGATTTTGGGTCCATGGCCTGGAAACTCCCCAGATCTTAATCCCATTGAGAACTTGTGTTCAATCATCAAGAGACGGGTGGACAAACAAAAACCTAAAAATTCTGACAAAATGAAAGCATTGATTGTGCAAGAATGGACTGCTATCAGTCAGGATTTAGTCCAGAAGTTGATTGAGAGCATGCCAGGGAGAATTGCAGAGGTCTTGAAGAAGAAGGGTCAACACTGCAAATATTGACTTGCTGCATTAACTCATTCTAACTGTCAATATAAGCTTTTGTTACTCATATGTTTGCAATTATATTTCTGTCTGTGATAAAAACATCTGTCAAACACACAAATAAAAACCAGAGGGCAGCAGATCATGTGAAAATATAATATTTGCGTCATTCTCAAAACTTTTGGCCATGACTGTAGCTCTGGAGTCCTCCTGGGTTCCAACTCCACCAACGACAGCATTTGCAAGGAGTTTGTTCTCCCCATGTTTGCTGGAGTTTCCTCCAAGTACTCATTTTTCTTTCCAAACTCCAAAGACAAACTGATAGGAAATTTACATTGTGGGACCCAATGGGGAAAGTGCCACTAATGTCTGTAAATGTCTGTAAAGCACTGTAGAATTATTGGTGCTATATAAGTGAGTAAAAAAATAAATAGAAATTGATGCCACTTTTTATTGGTATCTGCATATAATTTTTGGAAAAGTTTGGTCTTCAAGTTGGGTCTCCTTCATTTGTGTTTCCTGAATTTGGCACAGCTCTCAGAGCACCAGGCCTTCACCTGTCACTTATCCACCAGTTTCTGATTAAACTTTAAAGGGAATCTGTCACCCCAAAATAGCCATAAAAGATAAAGATATGGCTGAATAGTGCGTCCCATAACTAAGCTAACGGTGGGTATCATATATCATGATACCCCCGTTTTCATATCAAAATACCTTTTTAAAGTCGTCTAAGGCAAGCAGTAATTTCCGGGGCAAGGAAAGACTAGCGCATGCGCTGTAGTCATTTTATGCTTTGCCCACTGTTGGGCAAAGCATACTGCGCATGCGCCGGGCCGGATTTTGAATTGCGCAACTTCGGGAACCTAACGCCGTCTGTGGTATCCACAGACGGCGTAACGCAACAGATGACGAGGAGCGGGGGCGGGGGAGGACATGAAAACCGCTGCCCTCCTGACCTGACTGCAGTGATTGACACATATAATCATCAACTTTAAAAAGGTATTTTGATATGAAAACGGGGGTATCATGATATATGATACCCACCGTTAGCTTAGTTATGGGACGCACTATTCAGCCATATCTTTATCTGATACGGCTATTTTGGGGTGACAGATTCCCTTTAAGCAAGAAATACTGTTCCAAGCCCTGCCTAATGCTTAAATGTGGCATGGTTTAAGGACCACACTATTAGCACAAATATTTTATATTAAGAAATTTGGAGTACAATATCAGCCCAAAATAATTAAAAGATAAAATGTGGCCTGCTTTATGTAGCACAGTAGTAACAGAAAAAATTAGACTTTTTACTGTGGACAAGCCTTGGATACATCAGAATCTGAGCACAAAAGAATTACAACCTCAGATGTGGCTAAATTTTTGGAGCATGGTAGTATCAGAACAAATTTATATTTTATCATGTGTACCACTGTATGGAGAGCAAAATCTGCACCAAAGAATGAAAAGATGAAATGTAGCCAGCTGTAAGTTCCATGGTAGTTAGAAAACTAATTTCGATTTTATCTTGTGTACCCCAGTATGGAGAAAAATATCTGCACCTAAAAATTTCAAACTGACATCTAGCCTGCTGTATAATGCTACTAACAGAAGAAAGTATTTTTTTAAGGTGGATGAGGCCTGTTGTTAAGGGGATGGTTGCAACAACTTTATAAAATAATGGAATGCAACTGAACCCGGGGTCCGCGGTGCAGCCTGAATGACTGCTGCCGACCACCCCTTGGGTACGAGGATAAAACTGACAACCAAAATATACGATCTTCCCTGTGTTACTTAACACAAGGCAAGACAAGGATTCGCACTATCTCCTGTTAACTTCACGGAAGATGTGCAGCGTAACTGTTAACTGCACAGAAGCTACACACCAGTCATTAGGAAGCGAGTGCAACTCACGCTGGGCGTATGTGCTGCCAGGCAGTGTGCGACCGGACTGTGAAGCGACTCTTGTTTCGGATAGCAGGCTATGCCCAGGTTACGCGCCCTGCAGTCTGCTCAGGGTGTATCGCTACCCTCTATCGGAGCTAGACTGCACCACATTCATTACCTGCCTAGCATTCACTAACCTGCCTGAGTGACCTGTGCTAATTAGCCGAGTTATCTCTGGCATCGGCAGGTCACAGAGAGCGAAACTAGAGAGCACGTGGAGCCCAAACAGATAGGCGTCTGCACACATACACGACCATTATGGTATGATCTGACCGCCCCGCCATGTTTGCGGTCGGGCTATTTAAGGACTAAGCCCTGCCCCCAGCCATATCGTTAATCGCATCACTGATGACGTCACCCGTGACCAATCAGGCGGTGCCAGGTCACCGGATCAGCTAACACCAAAACCCCAATTGCGGTCTGCCACGTCACGGGCATGCTCAGTGCAAGCAATCCAGGACTTAGGCTATAACAGCCTTGTTCCCTTCTGTAACCTATGTTTAAAGCTACTATTAACAAAGACCCTGGAGACGGCTTGTACCTCCCGTGTAATAGCTAGATGCTGGGACTGACAGTGAAGCTGAGCAGCATCTGCCCTGGTTGGACCAGAATGGGAGACCACAGAATCCACTGAAGACTCTGATCCAGCAGATGCCTAACACCTGTATACAATAGAATATATGTGCAAAACAATTTCAAACTCAGATCTAGCCTGCTGTATCACGTTTGCCACTGAAAAAAATATTTTTTTTACGCTGCATGAGCTCTGCACACAGCTGAATTTCACCACCACAAAATGAGAAGGTGGGATATGACGTCCTGTATCACGTTTGTAACAGAAAAAAAATGTTTACTTACTCTGTATGAGCTCTGCAAACAGCTGAATTTCACCAACATTAAAGGGAATCTGTCACCCCATTTTTGCCCTATGAGATACGGCCACTGCCATCAGGGGCTTATCTACAGCATTCTGTAATGCTGTAGACAAGCCCCCGATGTTACCTGAAAGAGAAGAAAAACGAGTTATATTATACTCACCCAGGGGCGGTCCGCCGTCCGATGGGTGTCGTGGTCGGGTTCGGCGCCTCCCATCTTGTAGTGAAGCCGGCCTTTTTTTCCGTTCCATCGCGGCTCCTGCGCAGGCGCACTGATCTGCCCTGGTGAGGGCAGAGCAGAGTACTGCAGTGCGCAGGCGCCAGAAAGGTCAGAGAGGTCCGGCGCCTGCGCACTGCGGTACTCTGCTCTGCCCTCACCAAGGCAGAGCAGTGCACCTGTGCAGGAGTCGCGACAGGACAGAAAGAAGAGACCGGCTTCGCTACAAGAGGCGCCGAACCGGACCGTGACGCCCATCGGACCAGACGGCGGAAAGCCCTGGGTGAGTATAATATAACTCGCTTTTCTTCACTTTCAGGTGACATCGGGGGCTTATCTAGGGCATTACAGAATGCTGTAGATAAGCCCCTAATGGCGGTGGCCGCATCTCATAGGGCAAAAATGGTGTGACAGATTCCCTTTAAATGACAAGGTGAGATATAACGTGCTGAATCATCTGTGTTTAAAACAAAAGTGAAATCTGATAAAATATCAGATTGCACTTTGACTAGTGTTAGTCAATGATTTTGTGCTCATCTGCAATTTTATTCTCAGCACAAATCGGACTAATAAATTAATCACAGCATGCAGCGAATGGCTGCGTATATTTTATGAGACTCAGCATAGCAAGTTAATGGGTGCGAGAAAAATATGGCACGACACGCGGACCATGCATGTGCTGTGCAATTTTTACTCACCCATCTCATAGGAAATCCGACATTTAATCAGCCGAGTACAGTAAATTGACAGCATGAACCGTCATAATAGAATAGATATATAGAAAGAATAAAGAAAAATGGCATGAGGTCCCCTTAATTTTTGTAGCCAGCTGAGGGAAAGCCAATGGCTAGGGGCTGATGTTTATAGTCTGGGAAAGGGGTAATAAACATGGAGGTTTCCAGGCTATTCATATCAGGGGCCAGTATCCATAACCCCTTCCTAGGCTATCAATATCAGCCCGCAACTATTGGCATATCCTTGGCTGGTTCTTAAATATAGGGAGGACCCAACATCATTTTTTGAGGGGTCACCCCTTGTTAATAACCACTCCCAGACTAATAACATCAGCCCTCAACCACCTCAGAAATGACACATCAGTTAGATGTCCTAATTTTGACACTTAGCTTCCACTTTTCCTACTAGCCCTGGTGCAGTATTGGGGCTGATGTCGCTTTGTAATGTCAGCTGACATCAAGCCCAGGGGTTAGTAAAAGAGAGGCATCAATGAGACACACCTATTACTAACCCCATCAGTTTTAGTGAAAAAAACAATCACAGAGCAAAATCCTTTATTTAAACAAAAAAATCCCCCTACACTTGTTTACCCATTTTTTAATATTCAAAGAAAAATTAAAAAAAAAGAAATCCTGACCTGTTTGCCAATACTCCATATGTCCCGCAACGAGCCCAACTCAGCTACATCTGGATGCATTGCTGAGCGGTGACATAAAATGCTACCACTCACTCTGGCATCCAGGAGACACTGAGCTGAGTGGGAGAATGCAGCTTCAGTGCCAAGCTGTGACATCTATAAGGTGAGCAGACTTTATAGCCAATGAACTCCAGTCACCTTAATGGCATCAATGCTCACATCGTGAGAAAATTCTCACAATGCGAGTTGTGACGTCAGTAAGGTGCTCAAGATAGTAGCGTGAGGGCACTCCTGCAGTGTCTACTGCTGACATGAACTGCGAGGACCTTACTCATGTCAGCAGTAGACAATGCAGGAGTGCCCTCACGCTACTATCTTCAGTGTGTTCCTGCTGGCTTGCTGAGCAGTTACATCATGCTCAACAAAATATCTGGAAGTAGCAGAGCTTGAGTTTTTAGTGAGACATCATCACTAGGGATTATCTGCAGACAGATGAGGATTAGCTTGTGTTTTTACTTTTATTTTGATTTTAATAAATAGTTAAAATTGGGTTGGATAGTGTTTTGTTCAAATAAAGAACTTTGCTTTGTGTGTGTGTTTTTTTTTACTAAACTTGCAGTGTTAGTAATTGGGGTGTCTTATAGATCCCTCTCCAATACTAACACCTGGGATTGATATCTTGGGACATAAGCCAGCTGACATCAAGCCCGAAACTATTACGCTACTTGCCAACGCACCAGGGCAAGTGGAAAAAGGCGAAGCTAATAGCCATAAATGGCGCATCTAATAGATGCGCCATTTGTGGGATGGCTAGGGGCAGGTGTTCTTAGTTTGGGAGGGGGCCAATATCCATGGCACCTTCTCAGGCTATTAATATCAGCTAGCAGCTGTCTGTTTAGCCTTCGCTGGATATTAAATATATTCATTTTTTGGAGGGTCACCATTAAAGGCTAGACAGACAGCTGTGAGATGATATTAATAGTATGGGAAACTACATGTTTATTACCCCGATACCAGGCTATTAAGACCAGCTCCCAGCTAGCTGCTTTCCCTCAGCTGGTTAATAAAAATTAGGGGCACCCCACACCATTTTTTCTTGTATTTATTTCTAAATAAATACAAGTATAGAAAACTAATGCAAACAAAAACCCTAGTTACATATCATGCCAAGGGGTGAACACATATACCCGTGGTAGTCCACTAAAACAAGAAAAATTACCTACTCCAAAGAATACTTTAAATCAGGAGAAACAAAGGAGCACATAGATTTATGAAAATATCAAATAATTTTATTAACAACAGCACAAATCTGTATACATCTGGTCAAGTAATATAGGACATACAAAGGCAGGTAGATAGCGCTGCAACAAAGCATATATGACAGTGACACTAATGTGGCACGTGGCCACGATATGGTCCAAATGGGCAAGCCTGGTCAATGTAAAATACACATAACCAAAAAAGTGAGATGACCCCTATGCCATAAATCTCAATCAATTGTCATAAGACATCAAAGTAACATAAAGTGCTAATGCAAATAAAAAATAACACATCATGGTCAGAGAAATATTGCACATGCCCAATATATAATGTCACAGCATGGGTCCTAATAGTAAACACAAAGAAAGGTTAAAGCGGTGCGCAGGAGAGGAATGAGCTAACTCATGAGGGTAACAATGGTGTGATATAGTCACCGAATAGTGCATTAATGTACAAGTAAGCGCTTACCCCCACACAGACCACCTCATGAGGTCCCCTGAACACCTGCTTAGTAACTAAGGTAATCCCACACAGATACACTCATCAGAACTCCAAGTTGTTAATAAAATGATTTGATATTTTCATAAACCTATATGCTCCTTTGTTTCTCCTGATTTAAAGTATAGAAAACTACACACACAAAGCACTGATTATGTACTGTACAGGGGTTGGACAAAATAATGGAAACACCTAACGTTTTGGCATCATAATCTTCCAACATGTTATAAACATGCAAAGCGTGACATATGGTAATGTTTTGTAGTTGATTATTTGTGTTATGTGATATGCGTATGTAAATTAACTGTTTGTTTTGCATAATTGTAAGAACATTGATGAGAACCTGATACCAATGGCAGACCTATCAGATTTTCAAAGAGGCCAAATTGTTGGTGCTGGTATGGCAGGCGATAGTGTAATCGAAAGTGCCCGAATGCTTGGCGTGTCAAGAGGTACTGTCTCCAAAGTTATGACTGCGTTTGAAAGAGAAGTAAAAACATCCGCAGCAAAGCACAGGTCCGGCCAAAAGTCGAAGTTGATTGAGAGAGACCGTCGGACTCTAATTGTGAGAGAGGATCGCAAGACCACGGCTCCGAAAATCACTGCTGAGCTCAATGAACACTTACAGAACCCAGTTTTCACGAAAACTGTTAGTCGGGAGCTGAACAAATTGTTATAAGTATTAATACCATTTAATACCAATTTTCCATGGCGTTTACAATGGGGAAAAATAGACATACATAACTGGTCAACATCGAAGAGCCCTGGGATAAGCAGGAGGGTGAGTAATAGGGTACTCTTTAGATCGAATCGTCGAAGTTACGGGTTGTTGAGAAACCTAATATGGGAAGTTCTTCCCTTTCGACCTCCGGCCGTGTGTACAGTTGGAGACAGCCGAAAGAAGCATTCCATCGAGACTGCCTTCTCCCAACCGTAAAACATGGAGGAGGTTCTGTGATGATCTGGGGTGCTATTTCGTGGAGATCTGCCGGGCCAATGATATCCCTACATGGAAGAATTAACAGTCGCAATTATTTAGGCATTTTGGGCGACCAAGTGCATCCTATGGTTCAAGCACTGTTCCCGGAGGGGAACGCCATCTTTCAGGATGATAATGCACCAATTCATACAGCTAGAATCATTAAAGCATGGCACGAGGAACATTCTAATGAAGTTGAGCATCTCGTCTGGCCCTCACAATCCCCAGACCTCAACATTATTGAGCATTTATGGTCGATTTTAGTGATTCAAGCTAGACATCGATTTCCGCTGCCATCGTCGCTCAAAGAACTGGAGGGTGTTTTAACTGAAGAATGGGCTAAAATTCCTTTGGAAACAATTCACACCTTGTATGAATCCATACCTCGGAGAATTGAGGCTGTAATCGCCGCAAAAGGTGGACCTATATCATATTAAACTAACTTTTGTTGATGTTTCCAGGTGTTTCCATTATTTTGTCCAACCCCTGTATCTCAATACATCTATCTATCAATATCTGTATATAAGATTGTTTTATTAGTTAAAAAGTAGCTTGAAATGACAGAGAATTACATTACTGTATGAAAAAACTGATATTAAAAACGCATTGCATACAGATTGCATATGTACGTATGTCATATGGATGTCATAGAGATGCTAGGTGAGAAATTGCATTGTACTAGCATGACACTCACATGACACTTGTCCTACTTTTGAGGAACAGCATCAGACCTATTTTATTTATGTTAATGAGTGTGAGCCCTTATGGTGAGTATTCATTTTTCTCTAGGCCAACATAATTCTAAGGTCCATAAGAAGAAAAAAATGTATATTTCTTTATTTGACTGACTTGAAAAACTATACTTTGCACCTTATGGCATATATTTATAATTAATGTGTGACTCGTAAGGAGCACAAGTTATGATTATGTGTGAAAAGAGCATACTTCAGCAGTTGCTAACACAACCAATACCTGTACTGTCAGGCTGTTACACTCAGTCCCAGCGCTGGCTCTGCACTCCGTTCTCCTCACTCACCTGTTCCTCTAGCTGTCACTCTGCAGCAGTCTGTGCGCGGGCTGGGGTCTCCTGTCCCATCTGCTCCTCGGCGTCCTGTGTCCTCCTCCACTTCCTGGCACGCTGCTGGCAGGCCTCCAGATAGACGGCTTAGGACGCGAGGCCGCGCCCACCGTCTCTCTTAAAGGGGCAGCGTGCATTTATTGAAATAGCTAATTAACCAATGGCTGCGCACTCAGTACTATATCTGGTCACTCCACCATTAGGGGAGTGCCAGGAGCAACGTGTTCTATCATTGCTACATACGGTTCTGTTCCTGATCTGTCTGCTTTGCGTCTGCAGTCTCTGTGCTTCGCTGATACTGTTTGTCTCCTCAGATCATTGCTAACCTGTATCTGGCTAACCTGGACAATCTCGGCTATTACTGGCGCAAGTGTCATCCCGTTCCGCCATCAGCCATCCGTACCCGTGGACCGTGACAAGGTCACTGAAGCCAGCCTGCTACCATCCGTTCTGGACCAGGACCTTACCCTTCTCCGTCAAGAACCCTCCACGGACTCTGTAAATACCTGTTACCCTTTTGGTCCCTCTTGGACAGCTGCCACGTGTCCGGGGTCTAACTGGAGGTAGCACCTGTGTCCTCCGGGTATTCCATTCTGGTCCTGTTCGAGGGGCCTTACTACGGGTACCCGGGGCTCACTAGTTACCCCCCCTTCGGAGCCCCCCGGACCGCGGTCTCGAGGTTCCACATTAAAAAATAAAAACGAATGTGAACTTCACCACCTCTGCCTCCGCTTACATTCGTTACAGATTGCTCCGGTCATGGAACCCGCTGGATCCCAGAGATCTCCGACCACGGATCTGTGCCAGGAGGTGACCCGTTTGGGAGTTCAACAGGAAAGATCACGACTTATCTACGCAGCTTGTCTACCCGCATGGATTCCTTGGGGTCCTCGTCTGCACCTGACTCTTCTATCAATAATCAGGTACCATTTCCCATGGCAAGTCAAGGTCCCCGTCTGGCGGCTCCTACCCGTTTCCAGGGTGACCCTACTCAGTGTCGGGGTTTTCTCAATCAGTGCACTCTACACTTCGAAATCTTGGGGCATATGTTTGCTTCTGACCGAGCCAAGGTGGGCTTCATCATGTCACACCTGGGAGGAGAGGCCCTCGCCTGGCTAAACCCGCTATGGGAGAGAGGGGATCCACTGGTTAACGATCTTCAATCTTTCCTAGAGGCTTTTCGCAGGACTTTCGATGAACCTGGTCGCTCCACTTCGACTGCCTCAACTCTGCTCCGCCTGCGCCAAGGTACTCTCACGGTAGCTCAGTATGCTGTTAAATTCCGCACCCTCTCGTCTGAATTATCGTGGAACAATGAGGCCCTGGTTGCTAACTTCTGGGAAGGCCTATCCGGAAGAATCAAGGATGAGCTGGCGGGACGGGACAGACCTACCCTCTTGGAAGAGCTAATATCCTTGGCAACCCGAATTGACCTGCGTTTTCAGGAGCGTTCCATGGAGATCAAGCGGGACAAAAGGTCCTATCACCTGGACTCTAGTTTGTACAAAACAGGTACCTCGCCTTCCTCCTCCGAGGCCATGGAGGTGGACCATGTAAGTTTGGCCACCCGCCGCCGGGAGGCACGTCGCAAGGAGGGAAGTTGTTACTACTGCGGTAGTTCTGAACATTTGATCCATTTCTGTCCTAAAAAGTCGGGAAACTCCAGTGCCTAGGTCCGGTAGGAGGGGCCAACCTAGGTAGAGAACAGTCCTCTCCCTCTTTACACATCTCAGTCTCCGTGTCCTATGGAGCAATAAAATTCTCTGAAAATTGTCTACTGGATTCTGGAGCTGCAGGGAACTTCATCCAGCAGGCGGTTGTGGATCATTACCGCTTACCAGTCCAGCGTCTTCCTGATCAATTACAGGTGTCCGCCGTGGATGGCAAACCGCTGACCGAGCCCGTCCAGTTTCAAACTGAGTTGGTGGAACTCCGGGTAGGTCTAATGCATACTGAACGAATGCGATTTTATGTATATCCCGGTTTATCGCATCCCATGCTTTTAGGTTTACCTTGGCTCCAGATGCATGAACCAGTCCTTAATTGGAAAACTGGAGAAGTTCTGCGTTGGGGAGATACCTGCATGAATCGTTGCTTAACCCGGATTCAACCTGTTTCGCCTCCAGTCCAGCCTGATACCCTGCCGGGGTTGCCTTCCGCCTATTGGTCCTTCTCTGACGTCTTTGGGAAAAAGGAGGCTGAGAGACTACCTCCACACAGGTCGTATGACTGTCACATAGAGCTTCTTCCTGGAGCATCTCCTCCTCGCGGGAGAGTTTATCCCCTTTCACAGGCCGAGACTCAGGCCATGTCGGACTACATCCAAGAGAATCTGGCTAGAGGATTTATCCGAAAGTCATCGTCACCGGCAGGAGCTGGATTCTTCTTTGTGAAGAAGAAGGATGGATCCTTGCGACCCTGCATCGACTATCGGGGTCTAAATCAGATCACGGTAAAAAACAGGTATCCATTACCTCTTATTTCAGAGCTGTTTGATCGTCTCCGAGGGGCCAAAATCTTCACCAAATTGAACCTCAGAGGGGCCTACAACCTGATCCGAGTCAGAGAGGGGGACGAATGGAAAACAGCCTTCAACACCCGTGACGGCCACTATGAATACCTGGTAATGCCATTCAGCCTAAGCAATGCACCTGCGGTCTTTCAGGAATTTGTTAATGACATTTTCAGGGACTTGCTCTATACTTGTGTCGTGGTTTACCTGGACGATATTTTGATTTTCTCTGCTGACTTGACGTCACACCGGAGGCAAGTACGCCTGGTCTTACAAAGACTGAGAGAGAACAGGCTATATGCCAAATATGAGAAATACCTCTTTGAGCAGTCTTCTTTGCCGTTCCTTGGGTACATTGTATCTTCCACAGGATTAAAGATGGATCCGGAGAAGTTGTCTGCAGTTCTCAACTGGCCTCGTCCGTCTGGGCTAAAAGCCATACAAAGGTTCTTAGGGTTCGCCAATTACTACCGGCAATTTATTCCACACTTTTCCACCCGAGTGGCTCCAATCACAGCCTTAACCCGGAAAGGTGTAAACTCTAAGGAATGGTCCTCCGAGGCAGAAGAGGCCTTTGTTTCTCTCAAAAAAGCCTTCGCTTCCGCACCCGTTCTCCATCGTCCTAATTCAAGTGAGCAATTTTTTCTTGAGGTTGACGCTTCTTCCATAGGTGCAGGAGCAGTTCTGACCCAGAAGTCGTCTACCGGGCGGATGATCTCGTGTGGTTTTTTTTCCAAGGTTTTTTCTCCTGCAGAAAGGAACTACTCTGTCGGTGATCGCGAACTGTTGGCCATCAAATTGGCTCTGCAAGAATGGAGACATCTTCTTGAAGGAGCTCATCACCAGGTAATCATATTCACCGACCATAAAAACCTTGCCTATCTCCAATCTGCTTTAAGACTGAACCACCGTCAGGCCCGTTGGGCATTATTTTTTTGCCCGTTTCAATTTTGTACTTCATTTCCGTCCAGCTGACAAGAACATCAAGGCAGACGCACTCTCTAGAGCCTTCTTGCCTCCTGAACTGGAGGAAGAACCTCAGCACATTATTGAACCTTCTAAATTAGTCTCTGTTGCCTCCACTGATCTGGCCCGGCTTCCTCCTGGGAAGACTTTCGTGTCCGCTTCTGATCGTAGTCGTGTTCTGCGCTGGGGTCATTCTTCTAAGTTGGCTGGCCATGCTGGTCAGAAAAAGACGCAGCAACTCATCTCCCGTTATTACTGGTGGCCTACCATGGGCAAGGATATCCAGGAGTTCGTCGCAGCCTGTCCATCATGTGCCCATAACAAAACTGTTAAACATCTACCAGCCGGCAGGCTTCTGCCTCTTCCGATTCCGTCCGCTCCCTGGCAGCACATCGCGATGGATTTCATCACGGATCTTCCCATTTCTTCTGGCTGCTCAGTGGTATGGGTTGTGGTGGACCGCTTCTCTAAAATGGCCCACTTCGTTCCGCTATCTGGCCTCCCGTCTGCTCCAGAACTGGCTGCTCACTTCATTCAGCACATCTTCCGTCTACATGGATTTCCTCTCCACATCGTGTCCGACAGGGGCGTCCAGTTCACCTCTAAGTTCTGGAGAGGACTCTGTAAAATGGTAAAAATTGAACTAGATTTTTCTTCTGCATATCATCCCCAGTCTAATGGGCAAGTGGAGAGGATCAATCAAATCCTGTCTGGATACCTGCGTCACTTCGTCAACGCTCATCATAATGACTGGGTAGAATTACTGCCCTGGGCGGAATTCTCCTACAACAACCAAGTAAGTGAATCTTCTGGAAAGTCTCCCTTTCAGATTGTGTTTGGACTGCAACCCGGAATTCCTCTTCCTGTCTCGGGATTGTCTGATGTTCCGGCAGTCGATACCTTGTCTAAGAATTTCTCGGACATTTGGAGAGAGACCAGGTCGGCTTTGGAGAAAGCTTCTCAACGTATGAAAACGCATGCGGACAAAAGACGTTTGGAGGCTCCCATCTTTCGTCCAGGAGACAAGGTATGGCTCTCCTCCAAGTACATCCATCTGAAGTTACCATCGTACAAATTGGGTCCCCGTTTCATTGGTCCCTTTGAAGTCTTGAGACAAATCAACCCGGTCTCTTATAAACTGAAATTGCCTAATTCTCTACGAGTACCTAACTCCTTTCATGTTTCCCTCCTCAAACCAGTAGTGTTGAGCTCCTTCTTTAAGAACCCGGGTACCACTCCTGATCCGGTCTCTGAGGATGATGTTTTTGAGGTAAAACATATCTTGGCCTCTAAGAGAGTAAGAGGTAGGATCTATTACCTGGTGGACTGGAGGGGTTTTGGTCCTGAGGAGAGGTCTTGGGAGCCTGAAGAGAACATCCAGGCCCCTCTTCTTCTTAAAAGATTTCACGCAGGCTTGAAAAAGAGGGGGAGTAAAGAGGGGGATACTGCTACACTCGGTCCCAGCGCTGGCTCTGCACTCCGTTCTCCTCACTCACCTGTTCCTCTAGCTGTCCCTCTGCAGCAGTCTGCGCGCGGGCTGGGGTCTCCTGTCCCATCTGCTCCTCGGCATCCTGTGTCCTCCTCCACTTCCTGGCATGCTGCTGGCAGGCCTCCAGATAGACGGCTTAGGACGCGAGGCCGCGCCCACCGTCTCTCTTAAAGGGGCAGCGTGCATTTTTTGCAATAGCTAATTAACCAATGGCTGCGCACTCAGTACTATATCTGGTCACTCCACCATTAGGGGAGTGCCGGAGCAACATGTTCTATCATTGCTACATCCGGTTCTGTTCCTGATCTGTCTGCGCTGTGTCTGCAGTCTCTGTGCTTCGCTGATACTGTTTGTCTCCTCAGATCATTGCTAACCTGTATCTGGCTAACCTGGACAATCTCGGCTATTACTGGCGCAAGTGTCATCCCGTTCCGCCATCAGCCATCCGTACGCGTGGACCGTGACAATTTCACTGAAGCCAGCCTGCTACCATCCGTTCTGGACCAGGACCTTACCCTTCTCCGTCAAGAACCCTCTACGGACTCTGTAAATACCTGTTACCCTTTTGGTCCCTCTGGGACAGCTGCCACGTGTCCGGGGTCTAACTGGAGGTAGCACTTGTGTCCTCCGGGTATTCCATTCTGGTCCTGTTCGAGGGGCCTTACTACGGGTACCCGGGGCTCACTAGTTACGCCCCCTTCGGAGCCCCCCGGACCGCGGTCTCGAGGTTCCACATTAAAAAATAAAAACGAATGTGAACTTCACCACCTCTGCCTCCGCTTCCATTCGTTACACAGGCTCTTGTTGTTTTATGTGGGTTTGTACATTTGTTTAAAGAATAGGTCTATGGAGATTGTACTTAAATAGGGAATGCAGAACCTAAGTAATGTTTTGTTCATGTAAGTATTTAATTCAAAATGGATGGCCCTCATTATCAGAGAAACAGTGCTTACATTAATGTATCAGTGTCCTATAGTGTATACACAAATATATTCTCTGACCTGAAATTGCAGTCTCCATTAAGACAAATTTACTTGTCTTCACTCCGTAAATTCACTCCCTTGGCTACATATTTCTTGACTGACACATACCAGAAAATCTCATTTTGCAAATGAATCATGTATATTTGTCTATACAAGAAAACGTCCTGCCAGACACTCGGGATCAATATTTTTGTGCATGAGGAGCCATTTGTGTAATAATATCACTTCTTAGCAAAATGTACAATTTTCAACCCCTACTTAAAATTCTAAGTACTGTATGTAATATTACAGTTTGATGCTTGTTTATTAGCGCCGATGTAAAGGTGGGGAACAGAGATCTTTTTGGAGTCATATATTCAAACTTTCCTTTACTATGAACACTTAATAGTTCTGTAGATGACAATTAGAATATGTGTTTATCGAGTAGTTCTCTACAGTCATGGCCAAAAGTTTTGAGAATGACACAAATATTATATTTTCACATGATCTGCTGCCCTCTGGTTTTTATGTGTGTTTGACAAATGTTTTTATCACAGACAGAAATATAATAATTGCAAACATATGAGTAACAAAAGCTTATATTGACAGTTAGAATGAGTTAATGCAGCAAGTCAATATTTGCAGTGTTGACCCTTCTTCTTCAGGACCTCTGCAATTCTCCCTGGCATGCTCTCAATCAACTTCTGGACCAAATCCTGACTGATAGCAGTCCATTCTTGCACAATCAATGCTTTCATTTTGTCAGAATTTTTAGGTTTTTGTTTGTCCACCCGTCTCTTGATGATTGACCACAAGTTCTCAATGGGATTAAGATCTGGGGAGTTTCCAGGCCATGGACCCAAAATCTCTATGTTTTGTTCCCCTGAGCCATTTAGTTATCACCTTTGCTTTATGACAAGGTGCTCCATCATGCTGGAAAAGGCATTGTTGATCGCTAAACTGCTCTTGGAGGGTTGGGAGAAGTTGCTTTTGGAGGACATTCTGGTACCATTCTTTATTCATGGCTGTCTTTTTAGGCAAGACTGTGAGAGAGCCGATTCCCTTGGCTGAGAAGCAACCCCACACATGAATGGTTTCAGGATGCTTAACAGTTGGCATGAGACAAGACTGGTGGTAGCGCTCACCTTGTCTTCTCTGAATGAGGCGTTTTCCTGATGTCCCAAACAATCGAAAAGGGATTCATCAGAGAAAATAACTTTACCCCAGTCCTCAGCAGTCCACTGCCTGTACCTTTTGCAGAATATCAGTCTGTCCATGATGTTTTTTCTGGAGAGAAGTGGCTTCTTTGCTGCCCTCCTTGAGACCAGGCCTTTCTCCAATAGTCTCCGCCTCACAGTGCGTGCAGATGCACTCACACCTGCCTGCTGCCATTCCTGAGCAAGCTCTGCACTGCTGGTAGCCCGATCCCGCAGCTGAAACACTTAAGAGACGGTCCTGGTGCTTGCTGGTCTTTTTTGGGCGCCCTGGAGCCTTTTTGGCAACAATGGAACCTCTCTACTTGAAGTTCTTGATGATGCGATAGATTGTTGACTGAGGTGCAATCTTTCTAGCTGCGATACTCTTCCCTGTTAGGCCATTTTTGTGCATTGCAATGATGACTGCACATGTTTCTTTAGAGATAACCATGGTTAACAGAAGAGAAACAATGATGCCAAGCACCAGCCTCCTTTTAAAGTGTCCAGTGGTGTCATTCTTACTTAGTCATGACAGATTGATCTCCAGCCATGTCCTCATCAACACCCACACCTGTGTTAATGGAGCAATCACTGAAAAGAGGTTAGCTGGTCCTTTTAAGGCAGGGCTGCAATGATGTTGAAATGTGTTTTGGGGGATAAAGTTCATTTTCTAGCCAAATATTGACTTTGCAAGTAATTGCTGTTAAGCTGATCACTCTTTATAACATTCTGGAGTATATGCAAATTGCCATTAGAAAAAGTGAAGCAGTAGACTTTGTAAAAATTAATATTTGTGTCATTCTCAAAACTTTTGGCCATGACTGTAGGTAGTGTAGTACAGCGGTGTTCACACAGTGCAGTAAAGAGGCAGGGACAAAAGGTTAGTCCAACTTAAAACTCTTTATTTTGGCAATTCGAAACAAAAAGGCAAATTATATCTTCCGGATTGCAGCCGGACGAACAGCGGACAGAGGGAACTGGATGTCCCGAATTTGCTTTCCAGGCTATTTCTCCCCTTTGCCCCTTGCTTGCCTCAATATCTATTCATCAGTGATATGATATGTCAATGGATGATGTATTTTGTATTGTTTATATAGATGATATGTGATATATTAAATTTCCCTTTTTTGCGGTAGGGACATCATGCGGTAACTGTATGTTTGTTACCATGGATATGGTGATGTATTTTCATCGAGTTATCTAGCAGGCGCGTCAGTATGTGTCTCGGCTTGCTGGTATGAGTTGCCATGGATATGGCTGCATACTTCCGGCGTCCACTTCCCCCGACGCGCTGCCTCCTTGGATGTGTGCGCGCTGCCCTCCTTGTACAGCGATGCCGTGGGGCTCGTCATGTGACCTGTCTCATGGCCGCGCTTGTGTTTGGGGCGTTGCTTGGACACATACACCAATGAATATGACTGCTGCGATGTCCTGGACTGCTGACTTCTAACAGGTAATACCATTGGTTTAGTTACAAACGCTGTTTTGACGTCGCTATTCAGGAGAACATCCATTGGTCCAGAGGAATTGTTTATATTTATGTATCACACGATTGGCTTTGGGATTTTAATGACTACACTGATGCTGTTCGGTGATTGGTACATATCTGTGATTAAGTTTATATAAGTTTAATAACAGTATTTGGTATATTGTGATGTTATATGAAGAACATATTAGGAGGTAAATTGTGTTGTAAATATTGTTTTTATGTACTTGTGATATTATTAGTATTAGACAACCTCTTGATGGTGATTGGTGGGCTTGAGCTCACTTCCTATTTAAGGCTGCCATTATGAGTATGTTGTATACTTGATAAAGACCTGTATTGGTTGAAACGTTGCATCTGGCAAATAAAGAATTTTCTACTTTTTCACCCGGATTGGATGCTGTTCTTCTTTTTCCCATGGGATCATTCATAACAGTCTGTAATCTTCCGTTGCCGTGGTTGACTACACCATTGTATCTCTTGTGGGAGTGTCAGTGGCTTTATTTTCTCTGGATCTGGCCTGTGTTCAGTCTTACACAAATCTGTGATGCAGAAAGCTCCTGCTCTCCAGCTTGCAAACCAAAACACTGACACATCCAGAATTAGGCCGGCGTCACACTGCCGAGTTTGATGCGAGTTAGTCGCACGACTTTCTGCATCAACACCCGACACGGCCGCCCGCTCTCGGACCCGTGTGCACGGCGGCATAGAAATACATGCAGCCGCACACTCGGGTCCGAGAGCGGGTGGCCGTGCCGGGTGTTGATGCGAGAAAGTCGTGCGACTAACTCGCATCAAACTCGGCAGTGTGACGCCGGCCTCAAACTCAAAGTTTAAATGGGAATTGTGTACATAAGCCACTCCTAAAACATGGAGTGAAGGGAGAGACCCATCCCACTACCAATCCTATAGGTATCTCCAAAAACAAAAGTCCATGTCAGGTTTTCCTAAATCTGACCTAGTCAAATAACTTTAACAATCCACTTTTAGTTTTATTTTGCATTTCAGCCATAGTTGTAGCTGTGATTACAATGCACTCCAGCGGATTCAATGTGCTCCTAAGCATATTCTAGGGCAGTGTTCCCCAAACTCCAGTCCTCATGGACCCCACGGGTCATGTTTTCAGGATTTCCATAGTGTTGCACAGGTGAGAGAATTCCTGATGCCTTGATGATACTTCCACCATCTGCGCAATTCAAAGGAAATCCTGAAAACATGACCTGTGGGGTCCGTGAGGACTGGAGTTTTGGAGACACTGTTCTAGTGGATACATAATGGCCTTCACATATAATTCCCCTCACTGTCTCATAGTAGTTCGGCCAATACTCGGAGCAAAGTCACTTTCATTGGAGAAATTCAATATCATTCATGTTGACATAGTAACAGACTACTAGAAAACTAAGAACTCTGATCATATAGTTATGTTGCCTTTTTGTCTATTATTAAATTCTTACTTTATAGTTTACCAAGAAATGCGTGATAGATTGATGACCGTTAGTGATGAGTGAACTTGCTTGGATCGGGTGTTTTTCGAGGATGCCGGGGTTCTAAACAAGTGACTTGGCCGTGCTCGAAAAATATGTTTGAGTCCCTGCGGCTTCACGTCTCGTGGCTGTTCGACAGCCACAACACATGCAGGGATTGCCTGTTTGTTAAGTAATCCTTGTATGTGTTGTGGCTGTCGAACAGCCACGAGATATGCAGACGCGGGGACTAGAACATATTTTTCGAGCATTCCAAAGTAATTTGGTTAGCACGAGAGCATGCTCGGATAGCACCTTATCCGTGCACATTTACTCATCCCTAATGGCCGTATGACTGTAGATAATAGACGACATAGCACAAGGTTAATTTCAACAAATAAAAAAGTTGGTTGGGAAGGTAACCTGTTTTAGAAACAGATCCACCATGATACACGATGGTCCTGCAGCACATTATAGGGGCAGGGCTGCTACATTATTTTATCATTGTGCGTATATTAGAGATATTCTGCCATTTGGCTTACAAGGGTTAATATAGGGATGAGCAAATCGATCTGTGAAGCCTCAAATATGCAAGTACACACATTTTGCAATTTGGTTTGTGAGAATTCCAAAAAACAAAATAGCTACCATGATTTCACACGCTGCTGAAGACTCGGAGAGTGAGCTAATAACATCAGGCACTGCTATGCGGGCTTCCCCATAATGCCTTACAGCTAACACATTACATGGTCTAGAACAGAGGTGTGGAATCTTTTTTCTGCAAAGGACCATTTGGATACCTATATCATCCTTTGGGCAGAGCAAAGTACTGCAGTGTGCAGGTGCTGGGAAAGGTCAGAGAGGCCCAGCACCTGTGCACTGCAGGAATTTGCTCAGCCCTCAACAGGGAAGATAATTACGCCTGCGCAGCAGTGCAATGCCGGTGAGCCTGTGAGCCTGTAAAGCAAGCAGGAGGGCGGCATCGCATGAAGATGGGAGGCGCCTGACCCGGACCTGCCACACCCATCAGACTGGACGACCCCCGGGTGAGTATAATAAAACTTATTTTTCTTATCTTTCAGGTCGGATCGGGGGCTTATTGTCACGGGTGTGTCGCGGCGAAGATCGTCGCGATTGCACACCCTGACTTCGCACAGCTGAGTTTCTGGTGCTGGGTGTTTTTCGGCACTGAGGGAGTTAATTCTTTCTCTCTCGGTGCTGGACTGACCAGCCTCGCCCAGCTGCGATTGATGTTTTGTTAATTAGCTTCCTTCATATACCTGCTGGTCTGCTGGGGAAGTTGTCGGTGAAAGCATTCATTCAGACCAGCAGAGCGGATCGTTTCTGAGAAGACTTAAGCTAAGAGTGCCTGTTGTGGTTTTTCCTCTCCTCGCTTATTGTTTATCTCCTTAACCTTTTGTGTTCCTCTGTAGTGGAAGTCTTGTATGCAAGGCAGTGTTTTCTTTACCCCTTGTCTGTCTCGTTTGTCTTAGACTGTGTGTAAGCTGTGACCTGCCCATTCCCTGTGGTGGTAATCAGGGTCCTTCTCAGGACTAGATTACAGTGGTCAGGGATCTACAGGAGACAGGGTTACGCTGGCGGCCTGGACCTCTGTACCATTAACAGTACCTCCAGGTAGAGGGACTAGTCAGGACCCCAGTTCAGGGTCAGCATAGATCCCGGTTCACCTCTATCCTGAGACAGCGTGACACGTACACAGTATAGACCCACAATACATAGGATATTATGTCAGGTAAGACATTGCTGGCAGATACTATGTATACATGTTGATATTTTCTATTATATGAAATATAGAATGTTGTCACATTAGATATATGTTACTATCATAGAATATATCTGTTACACGTCGTGACATTTTCACCGACCACTCTAAAAGATTCTCCCCAGCTACCATGGATCCAGTAGCCCAGTTAGCTCAGCAGTTGCAGAGTTTGTCCATGGAGCTGACGGACGTTAAGTCCAAGGTTTTGTACCCCTGGGAGCAAACCAGATCTGAACCTAAAGTAGCTCTCCCGGACAGGTTCACTGGTGGGCGGGACAAATTTTTTACCTTCCGGGAGGCATGTAAATTATATTTTCGGCTACGGCCTCTGTCTTCGGGGAGTGAAGATCAGAGGGTGGGAATTGTCATCTCGCTCTTACAAGGGGACCCTCAATCCTGGGCGTTCTCTCTTCCTCCGGACTCCCCGGCTCTCCAGTCAGTAGATCGATTTTTTACAGCCCTGGGTCTGGTATATGATGACCCGGATCGGGTCTCCCTTGCTGAAATGAAGTTACGTAAGATACAGCAGGGAGATCGTCCGGCGGAGGAATTTTCTTCTGAGTTCCGTAGATGGGCCACAGATACTCAGTGGAATGACCCAGCTCTTAGGAGCCAGTTTTGTCAAGGATTATCTGACAAATTAAAAGATGTGTTGGCTCAGTATGATTCTCCCCCGTCACTGGAGGCCGCTATGGCCCTTGCTATTCGCATTGATAGACGGCTTTGGGAGAGGTGCGAGGTAACTCCTCCCCCTGTGATGACTCCACCTTCTACTATAGTCCCTTATATTGAGGTTCCCCTGGTTTGTTCTGAGGAGCCTATGCAGTTAGGAGGGACATCGTTTCGAGGGAGGGGATCGGCGGTGCGCCGCAAGACAGGAAAGTGTTACTTCTGCGGGAGAAAGGGACATTTTGTTGGGGGGTGTCCATCCCGTACTTTGCTGAGCAAGGAGTCGCTGGAAAACTGTTGATCCCAGGTTGTGTGGTGGACGACAATCTGGGAGTATGTATTTTGTCCCCAAGTCCGTCTCAGTTTCTCGTACCAGCAGAGGTGGTGGTAGGTACGAGAACTGAGAGGATTTCTGTTCTTCTGGATAGTGGGGCTGCAGCTAATCTGGTGGACGCTCGGTTTGCCCAGGTGCAAGGTATGCAACTGAGTGTATTGGCCAAACCTATCCCTATATTCTCTATTGACGCCAGGCCTCTCGGTCAAGGTAGCTTTGTGCAAGCCGTGCATAACATAGACCTTCGAGTGGGGGCAATACATAAAGAACTATTGTCTTGTTATGTGTTGGAGGGCCTTCCCACTCCTATTGTGTTGGGACTTCCTTGGTTAACTAAACATAACCCAGTTATTAATTGGCAATCCAGAGAGATAAGCCAGTGGGGTGAATTTTGCAATAGTAACTGCATGAACACGGTCCTCGGTGCGTTGTGCCTAGAACCTTACCTCCTTTTCTGGAGGACTTTGAGGATGTGTTTTCAGAGGAAGGGTGTCAAGAATTACCTCCTCATCGCGCGTATGACTGTGCTATAAAATTGCTTCCTGATGCTAAGTTACCAAAATCTAGGTTATATAACCTTTCTGGTCCTGAGAGGCAAGCTATGAAGGATTATATTTCGGAAAGTCTGGCCAAGGGGCATATTAGACCTTCATCTTCCCCAGTGGCCGCGGGGTTCTTCTTTGTGAAAAAAAAAGATGGAGGCCTACGCCCTTGCCTGGATTTCCGTGAGCTTAATCGGATTACGGTCCGAGATCCGTATCCGCTCCCACTTATTCCTGATCTCTTCAATCAGATTGTGGGCGCCAAATGGTTCTCTAAGTTGGATCTCAGGGGGGCGTATAATCTGATTAGGATAAAGGAGGGGGATGAGTGGAAGATGGCGTTTAACACTCCGGAGGGACATTATGAGAACCTTGTCATGCCTTTCGGTCTGACTACTGCCCCGGCGGTGTTTCAACATTTTGTTAATGACATCTTTCGCCACCTAGTGGGACAGTTTGTTGTCATTTATCTAGATGACATCTTAATTTACTCGCCGGATCTTGTGTCTCATCAGGAGCATGTGAGACAGGTGTTGCAGATCTTGCGAGACAATAAACTGTACGCCAAATGGGAGAAGTGTGTATTCGCCGTAAAAGAACTTCAGTTTTTAGGATTCCTGGTGTCAGCTTCCGGTTTCTGTATGGACCCTGGGAAAGTGAAGGCAGTGCTTGAATGGGATCGGCCAGAGGATCTTAAGGCACTGCAGCGTTTCCTGGGGTTTGCTAACTACTACCGGAAATTTATTCGTAATTTCTCATCCGTTGTCAAACCTCTCACTGACATGACAAAAAAAGGGACGGATTTTTCTAGGTGGTCTGACAAAGCTTGTCAAGCATTTTCCTCCTTGAAAAAATGTTTTGCTTCAGCACCCATACTCATCCAACCTGATGCATCATAACCGTTCATTGTGGAGGTAGACGCATCTGACGTAGGAGTGGGTGCGGTATTATCTCAAGGTCCGTCCCCTGGTAAATGGCATCCGTGCGCTTTCTTCTCTAAAAAATTGTCGTCCGCCGAGAGGAATTATGATGTCGGCAATAGGGAACTCTTGGCCATTAAGTTGGCTTTTGAAGAGTGGCGTCACTTTTTGGAGGGGGCAGTCCACCCGGTCACCGTCATTACTGATCACAAGAACCTGCTGTATTTAGAGTCTGCAAAACGTCTGAATTCCAGACAAGCTAGATGGTCGTTGTTTTTTACCAGGTTTAATTTTGTCGTCACATATCGTCCTGGGTCAAAAAATGTAAAGGCTGATGCCTTATCTCGTAGTTTCCCGGGGCCGGGAAGACGGATGACCCGGTTCCTATTCTTCAGGAGGGAGTTGTGGTGTCGGCTGTATGCTCTGAGCTTGAGGAGGAGGTATTGGAGGCTCAGGGGACGCCCCTGTAGGACCTCCAGGGAAACTGTTTGTTCCAGATCAGTTAAGACAAAAGGTTATCGAGGCACATCATAATTCTGCTTTGGCAGGACACCCAGGGAGTAAAGCAATTGTAGATCTCCTTTCTCGCCGGTTTTGGTGGCCTAACTTAAATAAAGAGGTGGTAACTTTTGTCGAGTCCTGTGGGGTATGTGCGCGCTCTAAGACCCCACATACCCGTCCGTCTGGGCCCTTTTACCGTTGAAAATCCCGGAGCGTCCATGGACCCATCTGTCTATGGACTTCATTACGGACCTCCCTCCGTCTTCAGGTAAAACTGTCATACTAGTTGTAGTTGACAGGTTAAGCAAAATGGCACATTTTATTGCTCTTCCTGCTCTTCCTAATGCTAAAACTCTGGCGCAGGTGATCATTGGGGAGATTGTGAGACTTCACGGGTTGCCTTCCGATGTGGTGTCGGATCGGGGGTCTCAGTTTGTGTCCAAATTCTGGAAGGCATTTTGTTCTCGTCGGGGGATGCAGTTGTCATTTTCTTCGGCTTTTCATCCGCAGACCAATGGTCAGACAGAGCGTCTGAATCAGAGCTTAGAGACATATCTCCGGTGTTTTGTCTCAGAGAACCAAGAGGACTGGTCTTCTTTCTTGCCTCTGGCAGAGTTCGCTCTTAACAATAGGCGGAGCGAGTCCACTGGTAAGTCCCCGTTTTTTGGGGCATATGGTTTTCACCCCCAGTTTTGTACTTTCAATGGGGGGGGCTCTTCTGGGGTTCCTGAGGAGGAACGATTTTCGTCGTCACTTGCTTCAGTGTGGAGAGGAGTGCTTAATAATCTGAGCACTATGGGGAACCGATACAAACGTATGGCTGATAGGAGGAGAGTGTCTGGTCCGGACCTAAGTGTGAACGATCTGGTATGGTTGTCTACCAAGAATATAAAACTTAAGGTTCCCTCCTGGAAACTCGGTCCCAGATTCATCGGGCCATACAGGATCAGTTCAATAATTAATCCGGTGTCTTTCCGTCTTGACCTCCCTCCTACGTTTAAAATCCACAATGTGTTCCACAAATCGTTGCTTAAGAGGTACGTGGCACCAGTTATACCGTCACCTCTACCTCCTCCTCCTGTGGTGGTCATTGGTAATTTGGAGTTTCAGGTATCGAAGATCATTGACTCACGTCTGAATCGCCGGTCCCTTCAGTACCTTGTTCATTGGAGGGGGTATGGTCCTGAGGAGAGGATGTGGGTTTCTGCGTCTGATATTAACGCAGACCGATTGGTTCGGGCCTTCCACACTACTCACCCATATAGACCAGGCCCTGAGGGTCCAGAGGCCCCTCGTAGAAGGGGGGGTACTGTCACGGGTGTGTCGCGGCGAAGATCGTCGCGATTGCACACCCTGACTTCGCACAGCTGAGTTTCTGGTGCTGGGTGTTTTTCGGCACTGAGGGAGTTAATTCTTTCTCTCTCAGTGCTGGACTGACCAGCCTCGCCCAGCTGCGATTGATGTTTTGTTAATTAGCTTCCTTCATATACCTGCTGGTCTGCTGGGGAAGTTGTCGGTGAAAGCATTCATTCAGACCAGCAGAGCCGATCGTTTCTGAGAAGTTTTAAGCTAAGAGTGCCTCTTGTGGTTTTTCCTCTCCTCGCTTATTGTTTATCTCCTTAACCTTTTGTGTTCCTCTGTAGTGGAAGTTTTGTATGCAAGGCAGTGTTTTCTTTACCCCTTGTCTGTCTCGTTTGTCTTAGACTGTGTGTAAGCTGTGACCTGCCCATTCCCTGTGGTGGTAATCAGGGTCCTTCTCAGGACTAGATTACAGTGGTCAGGGATCTACAGGAGACAGGGTTACGCTGGCGGCCTGGACCTCTGTACCATTAACAGTACCTCCAGGTAGAGGGACTAGTCAGGACCCCAGTTCAGGGTCAGCATAGATCCCGGTTCACCTCTATCCTGAGACAGCGTGACACGTACACAGTATAGACCCACAATACATAGGATATTATGTCAGGTAAGACATTGCTGGCAGATACTATGTATACATGTTGATATTTTCTATTATATGAAATATAGAATGTTGTCACATTAGATATATGTTACTATCATAGAATATATCTGTTATACGTCGTGACATTTATCTACAGCATTATAGAATAATAACCAAAAAACCAGACTCATTGTATAATGCACAAAGTGTGATACACTTTGTCGCTGAAAAGAACTCAACTGTTAAATACATATAAATACCAGAGAACAACAGGAGTTTAGGGAAAATATATATATAACTTTATTAATCCATCATAAAGTTAAAACAAACACACATAAAAATAGAGACATGTTCAAAAGACACAGAAAAGACTGCTAGGTGCAAGGTGGATGATGCATAAATGTCAAACAAATATTAACATTTCATAATAACCACAGTAAAGTAATGCCATAAAACCAGCTAAAGTGCAAGTCTCCCAAACCATGCATGGGACTATATCACCTGTTCCCAGGAAACCGCAACCCATATATATATATAAATAAATCCTCACATGGCCATCCATTATATAGCATATCAATAAGAGCTGGACATAACACGGAAAGTGGAAAATGTTCTCACCTAAGCACCTAGAAGTCCCTCCACGAACCCCAACGCACGTTTCGCTCTTTGTTACTATCGCTTTCTCAAAGGGAAGGTGTTCTTTTGAACATATCTCTATTTTATGTGTGTTTGTTTTAATTTTATAATGGATTAATAAAGTTATATTTATATTTTTCTAAGCATTATACAATGCTGTAGATAAACCCTGAAAAGCAGTGGCCATATATTAATACGGCCAAACCTGCTGACAGGTTCCCTTTAGGCTTACCGCAGAAGTGAATCTTCCCTCTAAAATATTTTGGCCAGAAATCAGTTCGTTTTTTAATGCTGACTCCACTACCCTCCGTCTCTTGATATTGCCTTTTTGACATCACAATCTGTTTCACAATTATCAGCAGCATTATCCATAACTCAGCTCACAATTGTCTGGAAATCCCTACCTCCATGTCCAAAACCCGCCTCTAGTTTTGACTTTGTTATGACCATGCCTTGCAGAGTTAGCAAGTCAGATACTTAGTGTTTGAGTCATGTCCTCCAACTCCTTCTGGCCCATGTAACCTGAATACAAAGCCTGACTGTCTATCTCAGGGGTGGGGAATAGTGATGAGCGAGTATTCTGGTTGCTCGGGTTTTCCCGAGCATGCTCGGGTGGTCTCCGATAATTTTGGAGATTTAGTTTTCGTTGCCTCAGTTGCATGATTTGCGGATGCTGGACAGCCTGAATACATATGGGAATTCCCTAACAAACAGGCATTCCCCACATGTATTCAGGCTGTCTAGCAACTGCAAATCATGCAGCTGCGTCAACAGAAACGAAATCTCCGAGCACGCCAAAATACTCATAGGACACCCGAGCATGCTCAGGAAAACCTGAGCAACGAGTATACTCGCTCATCGCTAGTGGGGAACCTTTTTTATGCTAGGGGCGATTTGAATATTTCTACCATCACTTGAGGGCCATACAAAATTTTCAACTTGAAATTTATCCTTTTATATTTGGTCAATTATTTAATTAACTCACCCCTAAAGTGATGGCTGGAGCTGCTTCTCTTTGATACGGCTGTGATGTTAGATGGTATTGGGTATTGATGATGTTGCTACTTACAACTGCTTTTCCAGTTTTGCACAGGACTGGAGTGCAGGTGACTCTTTGCAATGAATTTTAAAAAGAACTTGCAATCAATAAATTCTGAACACAGATGTACATTGCACTGCAGGTCTCCTCACAGGGGAAAATCATTGCTCACATTACATTTATAGAACTTAAGCAGTGCAGAGCCTGCAGTATTAATATCACATATGAGACACTGAGACTGCTCTACTGTACATACAGTACATAACATAGGAGACATTGGAGCTGCAACATATACATCACATAGGATACGGTGAAGCATAAAAATCACAGGAGACGCTCGGCATGTTCAGTGGGGAAAATAAGTATTTGATACTCTGCCGATTTTGAAAGTTTTCTCATCTGCAAAGAATGGAGAGGTCTGTAATTTTTATTTAGGTAGACTACAACTGTGAGAGACAGAATCTAAAATAAAATCCATATTATAACATTGTATAATTTTTACATAATTTATTTACATTTCATTGCATGGAATAAGTATTTGATACAACAGAAAAAGTTAATATGTGGTACAGAAAACTTTGTTTGCAATTACAGAGGTCAGACATTTCCTGCAGTTTTTTACCCAGTTTGCACACACTGCAGGATGGATTTTGGCTCACTCCTCCATACAGATCTTCTCCAGATCTTTCAGATTTTCGGGCTGTCGTTGAGCATCATTCAGTTTTAGCTCCTTCCAAAGATTTGCTATTGGGTCCAGGTCTGGAGACTGGCTAGGCCACTCTAGGACCTTGAATGCTTCTTATAGAGCCATTCCTTAGTTGCCCTGGCTGTGTTTTTCAGGTTATTGTCATTCTGGAAGACCCAGCTGTGATTCATCTTCAATGCTGTTACTGAGGGAAGGAAGTCATTGGCCAAAATCTTGCGATAAATTACCTAATCCATCCTCCTTTCAATACTGTGCAGTCGTACTTCCCCTTTGCAAAAAAATCACCTTCAAATTATGATGTTTCCCCCATAATGCATCACAGTTGGAACGGTGTTCTTGTAGTTGTACTCATTCTGCTTCTTCCTCCAAACACAGCTAGTGAAGTTGATACCAAAAAGTTTTGTTTTGGTCTTATCTGACCACATGACAACATGACCTTCTCCCAAGCCTCCTCTGGATCATCCAGATGGTCATTGGTGAATGGACCAGGACATGTGCTGGCACGAGCAGGGGTCCTTGCTTGCCATGCAGGATTTAAAACCATGATGGCTCAGTGTATTACTAACGGTAATGTTTGAGACTGCGGTCCCAACTCTCTTCAGGTCATTGACCAGGTACTCTCGTGTAGTTCTGGGCTGATTTCTGAATTTTCTCAGTCATCCTTACACCATGAGTAGAGATGTTTCATGTAGCCCCAGATAAAGGAAGATTGACAGTCATCTTCCATTTTCTAATAATTGCGCCTTCTCAAAAAGCTGCTTGACTATTGTCCTGTAGCCCATTCCAGCCTTGTGCAGGTCTACAATTTTGTTCCTGGAGTCTTTGGATAGCTGTTTGGTCTTGGCCATAGTGGACAGGTTGGAGTGTGATTGATTGAGTGTGTAGACAGGTGTCTTTTATAGAGGTAATACGCTCAAACAGGTGCAATTAATACAGGTAATGATTGCAGAGTAGGAAGGCTTCTTAAAACAAACTAACAAGTCTGTTAAATCCATAATTCTTGCTGGTTGGTAGGTGATAAAATACTTATTTCATGCAATAAAATGCAAATTAATTATTTAAAAATCATAGAATGTGATTTTCTGTTTTTTATTTTTAGATTCCGTCTCTCACAGTTGAAATGTACCTACTATAAAAATTACACACCTCTCCATTCTTTGTAGGTGGGAAAATTTGCAAAATTGGCAGTGTATCAAATACTTATTTTCCCCACTGTACATCACAAGAGACACTGGGGCATGTACATCACAGGAGATGTCCTACTCCGCCTGTCTACGTCTGTTGGACATTCCCTCGGGCCACTCCAACTACCTGTTTCTAGGGGGTCATCTACCATCTACCCAAGGTCAGTCCTGGAGTATCACCTGAACCACCTTCCTTGTCTCTCCTCGGATCTGAGTATCGTATGCTGCTGTGTATCCGTGGTCAGATGGAGTGAGGCTCCTAGTCACGCCCCTCCTGGTCTTCGCTTGGCTCCTGCAAAGTGGTTCCACCACCCAGCCCATTACAGAAAAACAAAGAAATTAGCATGTAAGCATGGCATAAATATTGTGATAAATAAATATGTAAATAAAATTACAAACAAGTGATGCACAGGACAGTAATGGGAAAAAAAGCTACAGTCAGTATAATAAAGGACAAATACAATCCCACCATGGAAGCCCAGTTTAGCCAAAAATGTATTAAAATTACATGTGCTTTACTAAAGGCGTTTTCCCATGAATAAAAGTACATTTTAATCTATACATCTTGGAATAATATTATGTTCCACAATTGGATGTGTTTAAATAAAAAGTTCATGTGCTGAAAATGTGCCCCTGCTATGTACTCTGTAATGGCTGTGTCTGATCGTACCAGGACATGATCTGATCATGCCACACCTCATGAGCAGGGGAGGGAAAAAACTATACATACAGAACAGCAGGGGATCACAGTTGATTTTTTTTGTGAGGTAAAACATTTCACTTCCTGATTTTAAACAATGTTTTACATCAAAGAAAGACTCAGCTGTGATTCCCTGCAGTAATAAATGTATACTCTTTTGCTTCCTCCCCTTGCCAAGATCTGTAGTATGATCAGACCATGTCCCTTTGTTAAATTTTTTTATGAGGCACTCCACTTGGTGCTTTCAAGGGATATGGATAACCCTCCTTATAGTTTTTTTTCTGGCTTTGCACTGTGGGCACAGCCTTTATGATTGTAGAAGGACCACAACTATATTTTGTTAATTTTTTATGAGGCACTCCACTTGGTATCTTGAAGGGTGTATGAATGACTTTGCTTGTAATTTTTGTCAGGCTTTGCACTTAGTGCATAGCCTTTATGAATCTAGGAGTACCAGTATATGACAATTTGAAAATAATGTGCATCAGGCACTCCTTTATGTCTAATACAGGGTATCTGAGTCCCTCTTCCATCTAATTTTTGGCAGTTCTTGCTTTCATGAATTAGACTGAAATTTCCAATTTTTTAAATAAAAAAATTAAAATAGAATGCAAATAGTTCTATCTTGCTGTTCAGCCCTTTGGGATCAAGGTATCCAAGGTGAAAATCCATTTACTTTCCGTGCGTGACATTAGGGCTATATGATTCCCCTTCGTCCACAGTGGTAGAACAATGACAAATCCTGTGACATCCATGCAACAGGTATCACTATTATGGTGTTCAATAAAATGTTTGGATAGTGGATAACCAGTAAATTTGTTATTGATGTTTCTGATATGCTCATTTATTCTAGTTTTGAGTGGCCGTTTACTAATGTCATGCACAGAAATTAAATGAATCTTCAGCTTGGATACATTGATCCCCAAAGGGCTGAACAGCGAGATAGAACTGTTTGCATTCTATTACGGTCAGCTGATTATAATGGACGGATATAAAAGGACCCTTGATGTCAGAAAGGACCATCCCTTACGAAGGAAACTGGGTTTTCTGAAACTCGTTGGATACTTCTGGGTCCTTTCTGCTATCTGTACCATCCTGCAGCCAGCGCTGATCACGTGTTGTCACGTGGCCTCCTGCGTCACGCCAGGTCCTATTCCTACTATCGCTACCAGAGAGGATACAGTTACCGATCGCGACTACTGGGTTCTCTGGACTGCCTGCTGGACGCACTGCTACCGAAGGTCAGAGGAAGAGTTTACCGCCCCAATCCGATCCTGTGCAAGGTAACCACCTGCTACACGCAGGTCTTTCATCGGACTGTTCTCTCAACTGACTAATCACTCACTACGCAGGAGCTGTAACCGGCCAGACCAGTCTCAATGTACGTTCTGAGTGTCTGGAAGATTAAAACACGCTTTCTGGAGCTTATCTAAACCTTACTCAGTCCATCAAATTTGCAACTGTGGACTATATATCAACATATACAGCAATATGAGTGTTCCCATACCAGTGCTCCGGTTTAAGTGTTTATAAATTTTGGGTGGATCTTAACCCCTTAGTGACAGAGCCAATTTGCAGCTTAATGACTGGGCCAATTTTTACAATTCTGACCACTGTCAATTTATGAGGTTATAACTCTGGAACGCTTTAACGAATCCAGCTGATTCTGAGAATGTTTTTTCATGACATATTGTACTTGACGTTAGTAGTAAAAAATTTTTTATATGGCTTGCATTTATATATGAAATAAGCGGAAATATGGCGAAAATTTTGAAAATTTAGCAATTTTCAAACTTTAAATTTTTATGCCCTTAAATCAGAGAGATATGTCACACAAATTTCTTAATAAATAACATTTCAGACATGTCTACTTTACATAAGCACAATTTTGGGAACAAATTTTTTTTGTTACGAAGTTATAAGGGTTAAAAGTTGACCAGCGATTTCTCATTTTTACACCATTTTTTTTAGGGACCACATCACATTTGAAGTCACTTTGAGGGGTCTATATGATAGAAAACTCCCAAAAATGACACCATTCTAAAAACTGCACCCCTCAAGGTTCTCAAAACCACATTCAAGAAGTTTATTAAGCCTTTATGTGCTTCACAGGAACTGAGGCAATGTGGAAGGAAAAAAATTGACATTTAACTTTTTTGGCAAAAACTTTACTTCGGAATCAAATTTTTTTATTTTCACAAGTGTTAAAAGAAAAAATGAACCACAAAATTTGTTGTGCAATTTCTCCTGAATACGCCGATACACCATATGTGGGGGTAAACCACTTTTTGGGCGCACGGCAGAGGTCACAAGGGAAGGAGCGCAGTTTGACTTTTTCAACGCAGAATTGGCTGGACGCCATGTCGCGTTTAGAGAGCCCCTGATGTGCCTAAACAGTGGAAACTCCCCACAAGTGACACCATTTTGGAAACTAGACCAAAAAGGAACTTATCTAGATGTGTGGTGAGCACTTTGAACCTCCAAGTGCTTCACAGAAGTTTATAACGTAGAGCCGTGAAAATAAAAAATCATATTTTTTTCCACAAAAATGATCTTTTTACCCCAATTTTTATTTTCCCAAGGGTAACAAGACCCTAAAAGTTTTTGCGCAATTTGTCCTGAGCATGCTGATACCCCATATGTGGGGTAAACCACTGTTGGGTGCATGGCAGAGCTTTGAAGGAAGGAGCGCCGTTTGACTTTTTCAACGCAGAATTGGCTGGACGCCATGTCGCGTTTGTAAGGCCCTGATGTGTCTAAACAGTGGAAACCCCCCACAAGTGACACCATTTTAGAAACTAGACCCCTTAAGGAACTTATCTAGATGTGTGGTGAGTACTTTGAACCTCCAAGTGCTTCACAGAAGTTTGTAACGTTGAGCCGTTAAAATTAAAAATCATTTTTTTCCTCAAAAATTATTCTTTAGCCCGCTATTTTTTATTTTCCCAAGGGTAACTGGAAAAATTGGACCCCAAAAGTTGTTGTGCAATTTTTCCTGAGTACGCTGATACCCCATATGTGGGGTGGAACCACTGTTTGGGTGCATGGGAGAGCTTGGAAGGGAGGGAGCGCCATTACGTAATTCAGACTTTGATCGAATGTTCTGCGGGCATCATGTTGTGTTTGCAGAGCCCTTGATGTGCCTAAACAGTAGAAACCCCCTGCAAGTGACACCATTTTGGAATCTAGACCCCTCAAGGAGCTTATCTGAATGTGTGGTGAGCACTTTGAACCCGTAAGTGCTTCACAGAAATTTATAAACGCAGAGCCGTGAAAATAAAAAATGATTTTTTTCCTCAAAAATGATTTTTTTAGCCAGCTATTTTTTATTTTTCCAAGGTTAACAGGAAAAATTAGAACCACAAAATTGGTATGCAATTTGTCCTGAGTACGCTGATACCCCATATGTTGGGGTAAACCACTGTTTGGGCGCACGGTAGGGCTCGGAAGGGAGAGAGCGCCATTTGACTTTTTGAACGCCACGTCGTGTTTGGAGACCCCCTGATGTGCCTTATAGTGGAAACCCCTCAATTCTAGCTCCAATCCTAACCCCAACACACCCCTAACCCTAATCCCAACCCTAACCCTAATCCGAACCCTAATTGTAACCCTAACCCTAATTGTAACCCTAACCCTAATTGTAACCCTAACCCTGATTCCAACCCTAACCCTAATTATAACCCTAACTCTAAGGCTAGATTCATATTGCGTTTTACCAGCCCGTTCAACACATAGCGTTGACGGGCTGGTAATGGTATAGCATAACGCGTTATGCTATACCCGCTAGCGCAGAGGAATCAGCAGATGGTTCATCTGCGCTAGCGGTGACGGAGCCCAGACGCTGCAGCCCGCATCCTAGGCTCCGTCACTAAATGACGGCACGTCGCGAACGCATGCCGCTTTACCTAACCCTAATGCTAACCCTAACCCTAATTGTAACCCTGTCCCTAACCCTAATTATAACCCTAACCCTAATCCTAATGGAAAAATAAAAGTAAATACAATTTCTTTATTTTATTATATGTCCCTAACAAATGGGGTGATAAAGGGGGGTTATGTAAGTTTTTTTTATTTTGATCACTGTGATAGTTTATCACAGTGATAAAAATCTACTATTAGAGAATGAATGGAATCATTCATTTTTTGAATCTGCTGCCAGGCAGATTCGGCGGGCGCACTGCGCATGCATCCGCCATTTCTTTTTACAGGATGAAGAGGACGGAGGATCGGAGGACAGGGGGCGCTGCAGGAGCACAGAGGGGACATGGGGAACACCTTGAGGTACCGGGGGGGATCAGGAGTCCTTGGGACCCTATTTCTCTCCACTCTGATGTGCGATCACATCAGAGGGGAGAGAAATCACTTGCAGGATTGCGTCTTTTTTTTTTCTTTTGCGATAGCCATTATAGGGTTAATAACTGCGATCGCAAAAGCAGGAGGACTGGAGGGGACCCTAATTATGTTCTCTGGTCCCCCCCAGAGAAAATCCAGCTGGGCGGGCGCACTGCGCACTGCGCAGGCGCCCGCCATTTTCTTTGCCGGTAAAAGACGCCCAAAGCTCGGGGAGGCATAGGAGGCCTGGGGGACACCGGGAGGCACGGGGGGCTGATCGGGGTTCCCGGGGACCCCATTTCTCTCCTGATGTGCTATCACATCAGAGGAGAGAGAAATTAAAGGGAAAAACGTTTTTTTTTTGCGATCGACATTATAAGGTTAATAACGGCGATCGCAAAAGCGGGGTTGGTAAAAACTGACCCGAATCATGTTCTCTGGGGTCTCGGCTACCCCCAGTAGCCGAGATCCCAGAGAAAATTCGACTCTGGGGGGCGCTATAGGCTTTTTCCACAGCGCCGTTAATTAACGGCGCTGTGCTTTAATTCCCCTTAATGACCACCGTTAAAAGGCGTATCGGCGGTCGTTAAGGGGTTAAAAGACTGGGTGATAAATAATTTGCCAAACTGGTGCCCCTGCGAGCAACAAAGCGGCAACCAGTTTTAATAATGTGTCTCAATTTATCGTCTTGGTTTCCGTGAAAGCCGCATTATTGCCACCCGTTTATATGACAGAGGATATAATCATTATGATGTTAATCAGGCGTTCCATAAAGTTTTAAAAACAGAGATTTTTCAAGTCTGCAAAAAAACAGATGGATTCCAATGATTCATTTATTACTTTCTCGACTCCTTTCAGTCCCCAATTTAACCAGATAAGGGAAATTGTGAAGAAATATTTACCTATTGTCAACCAAGACGATAAATTGAGACATATTATTAAAACTGGTTGCCGCTTTGCTGGTTCCAGGTGTAATGTCTGTGTATATGCCAAGGATAAAACTAAATTTATTTTTTCTTATCAAGGTTTTTCTCAGCCCTTTGTTTCTTTCATGAATTGTGACAGCCAATTTGTTGTCTGTTGTATTTGTTGTACGATGTGTAAAATACAGTATATCGGCTGCACAATACGCAAGATCAAAAAGAGAGTAGCTGAACTATAAAAAATATTGAAACAAAAAATGCGGCTTATTCTGGAACAGCGAAATATTTTTATACTGAGTCAGAGTATTACTTGTACTGAAAGGTGACTTCACATCTCAGAGACATAGGAGAGTTTGTGAATACAAATTGATGGTGACCTTTGACACTCTCAATGCTGGAATGAACCTGTCACATGGTTTTATGGCCTATTACATCAATTAAGGAATTTGCTTCAAAGACCCTGTGATAACACCACAAAACATTATCAGACCTCAATCAGAGGGCAATAAAATTTTCACACTCCTTATCTATGAACTAGTCCAATATTTATTGCCACAACTGTTCATCCCTCTCCCATAATGACAGTTCTGCTTCACGTCACTTGTCTCATCTATTGCCTTTTTTTCTGTGCTGTGTTGTGTACAAATATGTGATTCTTCAGATTTGGTATTAGTCCTAGCCTGATGAAGAGACCTGAGCAGTCTCGAAAGCTTGCAGTTTGTTACCATCTTTTCAGTTAGCCATTAAAAGGTATCAACCACTGAGGACTCTCAACTCTAAATATTTTTCAGAGTAATATGGACACTTTTGCATTTTATGGTCTAGAAAGAGTTAATACTCCGGTACGTGGGGGAGATAGACAAAAATTACTTCATATGCGAGAAGCATTTTGGATTTTGAAGCTCGACACCAAGTTCCCTGGTGGTATGAATTTTAGAAATGATCTGTATTATATTTATTGATATAGTATTTGACGGTTCTGTCTCATGTTTTTTTTTTCTATTCAGTGTTGCCACTTTAATGATTAATTGCAGTGTTTTTCTAATTGGCTCCTTGCCACTATATTATTCTCTTGTATTTTCTTTTTAATTACCTATGACTAAGGGTGTTTTCAGCGCACCAGAAACGCGTCAGGTGTTTTCACATTTTAAACTGGCATATTAGCCGAATAAAGTTTATTATTTTAGAAGGTTGGTGTGCGTACATTTTCCCTTATTCTATAATAATTGATTCTCCAAGAATCAAATAATGTTCCTTCAGTCTCATGACTTGCTGAGAGGCTATGCAGTACTGTATAGCCTCATATGGGGTATTGCAACATTCAGCAGAATATTTTTGGCAGATTTTGGTGCCTTGTTTATCAATTTTCTCTTGTGAAAATGTAAAATCTGGGTGTAAAACAATTTTTTTGTGGTAAAAATGTATTTAATTTTTCTTTACCGCCTACTGGTATAAAATTCTGTGACACACCTGTGGTGTCAATATGATTACTGCACCCTTAGAAGAATTCATTGAGAAATTTAGTTTGTAAAATGGGGTTTCATATGTGGGGTTCTGCTGTTCTGGCACCTCAGGGGCTCTCCCAGTAGGTCATGGTACCTGCAAACCATAACAGCAAAATCTGCACTATAATATAGTGCTCCTTCCCTTTTGAGCTTTGCATTGTGCCTCAAAAGTATTATTTGACAACTTATAGGGTAATGGCGCACTCAAGAGAAATTGAGTAATACATTTTACTGTTCATTTTCTCCTGTAACCCATTTTGAAAACTACAAACTTGGGGTCAAGGCAAAATTGTAGTTGAAAAAAATAATAATATTTCATTTACTCAGCCCAATGTTATACAAGTCTGTTTATCTCTTGTTAAAAATACTCAGTACTCCCCTAAATGAATTTCTTAAGATGTGTAATTTCCAAAATGGGGTCACTTGTGGGTGTTTCTGCATTTTTGGTATGTCAGGGGCTCATCAAATGTGACATGGTGTCCGTAACCTATTCCAGCCAAAATGGTGCTCCTATTGTGAAGACTCTAGGGGTTGAAGGTGCTAATTACATGGTACCATTTTGAGACACATTCTGATTTATGGGAGGCAGAATTAACAAAAAACAGCAATTCAGGATTTTTTTTGTTGGGGTGTTTTATGTCATTCCACTTGTGGTAAAATTGATAAGGCAGTTTTATTCTTTGGGTTTGTATGATTACAGCGATAACAGTTATATTTTTTTATGTTTTGGCGCTTGTACAGAATAAAAACTATTTTATAGAAAAAAATATTATTTTTGCATCGCTTTATTCTGAGAACTATAAATTTTTTATTTTTCTGCTGATGGAGCTCTATAATGGCTTGGTTTTTGCTCGTCAAGATGGCATTTTCAGTAGTACCATTTTTATTTATATTTGTGTTTTTGATTGCGTTTTGCTCAGGTTACTTTTTGTTCGGCAGTATGATGATAAAGCATTGTTTTTTGCCTTGATTTTTTCATGGTGTTCACTAAATGGGTTAACTAGTGGGACAGTTTCATAGGTCGAGTCGATCTGGATGCGGCAATATCAAATATGTGTACTTTTATTATTATTTTTTTTTCATAAAAATATTCATTCATGGGTATAATTTATTTAGATTTTTTAATACTATTTTTGGACTTTTTAAAAATATTTTTACTTTTTTTTAACTTCTTTTTAACTTTTTTACTTTGACCCACTATGGGACTATCATTTTTTCCAGGCTGATCACTTGTATAGCATGGGGATGCAGCAACATCTCTATGCTATGCAAACTGTCAGCACTGACAGGTTAAGTTGCTGATCATACTCTGAGCATGATCAAGCAACTTTCCTAGCTATGGTGACCCAAATGTCATCATAATGACATCAGGTCACCATGGCAATGATGGGGACCCCGCATGACGTTGCAGGGTCTCCGATCCAAGGACAGAGGGGCTGTCATCCCTCTGCCTGCTCACAAAATATTGCAATAGAGTTCGATTGCAGAATTTAGGGGGTTAAAGTGCCGGGAGCAGTACTGGTCCGCTCCTCGCACTGAGTGCTGGGTGTCAGCTGTCAAAGTTAGCTGACAACTGGTGGCGATTGAGTGATGACAGTCCGTATGTGTACAAAATCACCAGAACGTATTCAAACGCCCCAGGTCAATAAGACCCAGGTCACAGGGACATATGGATACGTCCAAGGTGGGAAAGGGCATAAAGTCGACAAATCTATTTGAAGGCTTTTTGTGGGATGAGCAGTAGTTTTAATGAAGACATTCTCTTTTCTATATAAGTCAGTGAAAAACAGGGAAAATATTTAAAGTAGAGGTAAATATTTAAAAAAATTAAATTCTCCCATTGTGTTTTTTGTGTTTTGTTTTTACAGCAATCATTATGTGTTTAACCCCTTAGTGACAGAGCCATTTTGCTGCTTAATGACCGGGCCAATTTTTACAATTCTGACCACTGTCAATTTATGAGGTTATAACTCTGGAATGCTTTAACGAATCCAGCTGATTCTGAGATTGTTTTTTCGTGACATATTGTACTTCACGTTAGTGGTAAAATTTCTTTGATATGACTTGTGTTTATTTATGAAAAAAATGGAAATATGGCGAAAATTTTGAAAATTTAAAAATTTTCAAACTTTAAATTTTTATGCCCTTAAATCAGAGAGATATGTCACACACATTTCTTAATAAATAACATTTCCCACATGTCTACTTTACATCAGCACAATTTTGAGAACAAAATTTTTTTTTATTACGAAGTTATAAGGGTTAAAAGTTGACCAGCGATTTCTCATTTTTACAACACCATTTTTTTTTAGTGACCACATCACATTTGAAGTCACTTTGAGGGGTCTATACGATAGAAAATATCCAAAAGTGACACCATTCTAAAAACTGAACCCCTCAAGGTGCTCAAAACCACATTCAAGAAGTTTATTAACCCTTTACGTGCTTCACAGGAACTGAGGCAATGTGGAAGGAAAAAATTAACATTTAACTTTTTTTGCAAAAACTTTACTTCGGAACCAAATTTTTTTATTTTCACAACTGTTAAAAGAAAAAATGAACCACAAAATTTGCTGTGCAATTTCTCCTGAATAAGCCGATACCCCATATGTGGGGGTAAACCACTTTTTGGGCGCACGGCAGAGGTCGCAAGGGAAGGAGCACCATTTGACTTTTTCAACGCAGAATTGGCTGGACGCCATGTCGCGTTTGTAGAGGCCCTGATGTGTCTAAACAGTGGAAACCCATCACAAGTGACCCAATTTTGGAAACTAGACCCCCTAAGGAACTTATCTAGATGTGTGGTGAGCACTTTGAACCTCCAAGTGCTTCACAGAAGTTTATAACATAGAACAGTGAAAATAAAAAATCATATTTTTTCCACAAAAACAATCTTTTCACCCCAATTTTTATTTTCCCAAGGGTAACAAGACCCCAAAAGTTTTTGTGCAATTAGTCCTGAGCATGCTCATACCCCATATGTGGGGGTAAACCACTGTTTGGGTGCATGGCAGAGCTTGGAAGGGAAGGAGCGCCGTTTGACTTTTTCAATGCAGATTTGGCTGGACGCCATGTCGCGTTTGTAGAGGCCCTGATGTGTCTAAACAGTGGAAACCCCCCACAAGTGACCCCATTTTGGAAACTAGACCCCCTAAGGAACTTATCTAGATGTGTGGTGAGCACTTTGAACCTCCAAGTGCTTCACAGAAGTTTATAACGCCCGGGCATGAAAATAAAAAGTCATATTTTTTCCACAAACCTGATCGTTTAGTCCCCAATTTTTTATTTTCCCAAGGGTAACAGGAGAAATTAGACCACAAAAGTTGTTGTCCAATTTGTCCTGAGTACGCTGATACCCCATATGTGGGGGGACCACTGTTTGGGCGCACGGCAGGGCTTGGAAGGGAAGGAGCGCCGTTTGACTTTTTCAAACCAAAATTGGCTGGAATTTAAATTGGACGCCATGTCGCGTTTGGAGAGCCCCTGATACGCCTAAACAGTGGAAACCCCCCACAAATGACACCATTTTTGGAAACTAGACCCCTTAAGGAACTTATCTAGATGTGTGGTGAGCACTTTGAACCCTCAAGTGCTTCACAGAAATTTATAAACGTAGAGCCGTGAAAATAAAAAATCATTTTTTTTCCTCAAAAATGATTCTTTAGCCCGCTATTTTTTTATTTTCCCAAGAGTAACAGGAGAAATTGGACCCCAAAAGTTGTTGTGCAATTTTTCCTGAGTACGCTGATACCCCATATGTGGGGTGAAACCACTGTTTGGGCGCATGGGAGTGCTTGGAAGGGAAGGAGCGCCATTTTGTAATGCAGACTTTGATGGAATGTTCTGCGGGCGTCATGTTGTGTTTGTAGAGCCCTTGATGTGCCTAAACAGTAGAAACCCCCTGCAAGTGACACCATTTTGGAAACTAGACCCCCATGGAGCTTATCTAGATGTGTGGTGAGCACTTTGAACCTCCAAGTGCTTCACAGAAATTTATTAATGCAGAGCCGTGAAAATAAAAAATCATTTTTTTCCTCAAAAATGATTCTTTAGCCCGCTATTTTTTTATTTTCCCAAGGGTAACAGGAGAAATTGGACCCAAAAAGTTGTTGTGCAATTTTTCCTGAGTACGCTGATACCCCACATGTGGGGTGAAACCACTGTTTGGGCGCATGGGAGTGCTTGGAAGGGAAGGAGCGCCATTTTGTAATACAGACTTTGATGGAATGTTCTGCTGGCGTCATGTGTTTGAAGAGCCCTTGATGTGCCTAAACAGTAGAAACCCCTGCAAGTGACACCATTTTGGAAACTAGACCCCCCAAGGAGCTTATCTAGATGTGTGGTGAGCCACTTTGAACCCCCAAGTGCTTCACAGAAATTTATTAACGCAGAGCCGTGAAAATAAAAGATCATTTTTTTCCTCAAAAATGATTTTTTTAGCCAGCTATTTTTTATTTTCCCAAGGGTAACAGGAGAAATTAGAACCCCAAAATTGGTGTGAAATTTGTCCTGAGTTCGCTGATACCCCATATGTTGGGGTAAACCACTGTTTGGGCACACGGCAGGGCTCGGAAGGGAGCATTATTTGAATTTTTGAACGCCACGTCGTGTTTGGAGACCCCCTTATGTGCCTTAATAGTGGAAACCCCTCATTTCTAGGTCCAACCCTAACCCCAACACACCCCTAACCCTAATCCCAACAGTAATCCTAACCTAAATCCCAACCCTAATTCCAACCCTAATTGTAACCCTAACCTTAATTGTAACCCTAACTCTAATTGTAACCCTAACCCTAATTTTAACCCTAACCCTAATTGTAACCCTAACCCTAATTCTAACCCTAATTATAACCCTAACCCTAAAGCTAGGTTCATTTTGCGTTTTACCAGCCCGTTCAACACATAGCATTGACGGGCTGGTAACGGTATAGCATAACGTGATCGCGTTATGCTATACCCGTTAGCGCAGAGGAATCAGCAAATGATTCATCTGCACTAGCTGTGACGGAGCCCAGACGCTGCAGCCCGCGTCCGAGGCTCCGTCACTGAATGATGGCACGTCGCGAACGCATGCCGCTTTACGGCATGCGTCGCTATGCGCCCTCAAATGGGGGTGAAGGGCAGCATTAACAGACTGCGTTACACCGCGTTATACCGCGGTGTAACGCAGTCTGTCTAACGGACTGCCATAACGCAGTATGAACCCAGCCTAATCCTAACCCTAATTATAACCCTAACCCTAATGCTAACCCTAATGCTAACCCTAACCCTAATTATAACCCTAACCCTAATTATAACCCTAACCCTAACCCTAATGGAAAAATGAAAATAAATATAATTTCTATATTTTATTATATGTCCCTAACTAAGGGGGTGATAAAGGGAGGGTTATGTACTGTTTTTTTTATTTTGATCACTGTGATAGTTTATCACAGTGATCAAAATCTACTTTCTGGAGAATGAATGAAAAAAATTTTGAATCTGCCGCCAGGCCGATTTGGCGGGCGCACTGTGCATGCGCCCGCCATTTTTTTTACAGGAAGAAGACCAGGAGAATCGGAGGACAGGGGGACCTGCCGAAGGACACCGACAGGTACAGGGGGGTTTCGGGGAACCCTAATTCTCTCCCCTCTGATGTGCGATCACATCAGAGGGGAGAGAAATCTTTTTTTTTTTTTTGCGGTCGCCGTTATGCTGTATAGCGGCGATCGCAACACCGGGATCGGTTAATACCGACCCGGATCATGTTCTCTGGGGTCTCGGCTACCCCGGTAGCCGAGACCCCAGAGAAAATTGCCCATCCCCCCAGCACATCGCGGCGGGCACACTGAGCATGTGCCCATTTTCTCAATGGTGGCGGCACCGGGCCACATGGGGGTCACGGGGACCCTTTTTCTCTCTCCTCTGATGTCCGATGACATCAGAGGAGAGAGAAATTAAATGGCACAACATTTATTTTTGTTGTTGCGATCGCCGTTATAGGGTTAATAAGGGCGATCGCAACATCGGTGTCGGTAAAAACCGACCTGACTTATGTTCTCTGGGGTCTCGGCTACCCCCGGTAGCCGAGACCCCGGAGAAAATGTACCTCTGGGGGGCGCTATTCACTTTTTCCACAGCGCCGTTAATTAACGGCGCTGTGGTTAAAGTACAATTAACCCCTTCCCGACCTTTGACACAGCGTAAATTCCATGCAAAATAGAGTAAGTTTAATTAAACAACCAAACGGAATGAGGAGCACAATTAATCAAAGCGACAAAATGAACATAACAATAATCAAAGCGACAAAATAAACATGACGTTTCGACTCTCCCGAGTCTTTTTCAAAAGCCGCTATATAAAAGAGAAAAATGACAATAAATGAATAATACAATGGAAATAAATCAATAAATAAACATACACAACATAACAGAACATAAGATAATAAATAATACAACTAAATTTCCAAAATGTGCTAGGAAACATGCTGATACCATGAAGACAAACAAGCACCAACCGTATGGCGAAAGTAGGAACAGTGAAGAAGAACGTGGTAATAGGAACTTACCCAAGATATGAGAGAGAGAATAACACTAATAGATAGCAATTGAGCATAATTTTACCTGAAAATTGTTTCAGAAGAAGAATTTATTAGGAAATTAATAATTATCTATATCAAAAAGAGGACAATTGGTGGGAAATATTGTTAGATTAGGTAAGACGCTGTAAAGGGTCAACACTGGTGAGGGATGTATGGTGGTAAATACCTGTTATATTAGAGTAATCAAGAACCAAAATTAGAAAGGATGACTCCCCAAGAGTATGGCCTGAAATATAGGAATATGGAAGGAGTGGGAAATAAGAATAAGATAATACAATTGTAAAGAGAGTAGGAAAATATGCAGTTTGCACCTATCAACATAAATACCTGGGTGGTTGTAGGTAAATATATGGACAGTAGTAGCTTTCAAGTGGATAAATGTAGAATCTGTTGGGAGTAAATCAATGAACTAAATGAAAAAATAATAAAAATATAAACCAGACTAACTGGGATCATGGAATTACCTCAAATATGGGCTGCCTACTAAAAGTGTGTAAACAAAGCCCTGTATTTCGGGCGCTATCTTAAAAGTAAACCAGGTACCACTGAGCAGGAATTTGCAAAGCCGCATGATACCGAGACTAGCTCTAATATTCTTTCCCAAGTCACCAACTCTACCGAGTTCCTTAAGACACCAGCAGTTGATTTAAGGACACGTGACTACGAAAGAACGAGACGAAAACTGGTCTCCTTTGACCTGCATTGCACCACCCTAGCCGCGGATCAGCAGCAATATCCGCCGCGGATCAGCAGCAATATCCGCCGTGGATCAGCAGCAAAATCCGCCGCGGACCCGCAGCAAAATCCGCCGCGGATCAGCAGCAAAATCCGCCGCGGACCCTCAGCAAAATCCGCCGCGGATCAGCAGCAAAATCCGCCGCGGATCAGCAGCAAAATCCGCCGCGGATCAGCAGCAATATCCGCCGCGGATCAGCAGCAAAATCCGCCGCGGATCAGCAGCAAAATCCGCCACGGATCAGCAGCAAAATCCGCTGCGGATCAGCAGCAAAATCTGCCGTGGATCAGCAGCAAAATCCGCTAGGAAAAAAAAAAAAATTCTTTATTTTTTTATTTGTCCCTACCTATGATAAAGGGGGGGTTCATTTACTTTTTTTTATTTTGATCACTGTGACAGTTTATCACAGTGATCAAAATACATTTTAGAACACTGGGGGGCGCACCGCGCATGCGCCGGCCGGCGGGCGCACTGCGCATGCGCCCGCCATTTTCCAAGATGGCGGCGCCCATGAAGAGGCCCGGGCGGACGCCGGGACCGATCCAGGGACATCAGTGGACCGGGAGAGGTGAGTAGGGGGGTCGGAAGGTTAGGGGGGGATAGGAAGGTGGGGGCAGCGGAGCAAAGGAGGAGGGGAGCAGATAGTGACGGCGGTGACCGATCACCACCATCTTTTGGTGGCGGCGGTGGCCGATCGCCGCCGTGACTACGTGTGGGGGGGTCAGGGCTCGGTGTCCAGCCATGGCAGATGCTATTGCAGCATGGGCCATGGCTGGATTGTAATATTTCACCAATTAAATTGGTGAAATATTACAGATTGCTCTGATTGGCTGTTTCACTTTTAACAGCCAATCAGAGCGATCGTGGCCACGGGGGGATTAAGCCAACCCCCTGTGGTGAAGCACAAAGGGTCCTGTGCCTGCGGGTCGGGTGACCTTTGAGTGACCCTGGTCTCCCGGCCCGCAGGAACGCGATCCTTTCATGACACAGGGTATGCGTCATAGGTCGGATTGGCACCGACTTTCATGACGCATACGCTGTGTCAAAAGAGGTTAAATGGTGTGCACTCGAATATAATAATGGCGAGGTGCTAGTGTCATGGAATAAATCCCAATCTAGTAATGTATATAGCACTGCACTCTCAAACGGGAATTCCATGCAAAATAGAGTAAGTTTAATTAAACAACCAAACGGAATGAGGAGCACAATTAATCAAAGCGACAAAATGAACATAACAATAATCAAAGCGACAAAATAAACATGACGTTTCGACTCTCCCGAGTCTTTTTCAAAAGCCGCTATATAAAAGAGAAAAATGACAACAAATGAATAATACAATGGAAATAAATCAATAAATAAACATACACAACATAACAGAACATAAGATAATAAATAATACAACTAAATTTCCAAAATGTGCTAGGAAACATGCTGATACCATGAAGACAAACAAGCACCAACCGTATGGCGAAAGTAGGAACAGTGAAGAAGAACGTGGTAATAGGAACTTACCCAAGATATGAGAGAGAGAATAACACTAATAGATAGCAATTGAGCATAATTTTACCTGAAAATTGTTTCAGAAGAAGAATTTATTAGGAAATTAATAAGTATCTATATCAAAAAGAGGACAATTGGTGGGAAATATTGTTAGATTAGGTAAGACGCTGTAAAGGGTCAACACTGGTGAGGGATGTATGGTGGTAAATACCTGTTATATTAGAGTAATCAAGAACCAAAATTAGAAAGGATGACTCCCCAAGAGTATGGCCTGAAATATAGGAATATGGAAGGAGTGGGAAATAAGAATAAGATAATACAATTGTAAAGAGAGTAGGAAAATATGCAGTTTGCACCTATCAACATAAATACCTGGGTGGTTGTAGGTAAATATATGGACAGTAGTAGCTTTCAAGTGGATAAATGTAGAATCTGTTGGGAGTAAATCAATGAACTAAATGAAAAAATAATAAAAATATAAACCAGACTAACTGGGATCATGGAATTACCTCAAATATGGGCTGCCTACTAAAAGTGTGTAAACAAAGCCCTGTATTTCGGGCGCTATCTTAAAAGTAAACCAGGTACCACTGAGCAGGAATTTGCAAAGCCGCATGGTAATAGTAAAATGATGGTAAGAAAAGTAAAGTACCGGCATCCTAAAAAGTGAAGTGTTGCATGAAATTACCTTGCACGATTTGTGGCAGCGACGCTCCCGCGTCTTGCTTGTTTGCAGCGTGCTGCAGGAGTGAACAAGCCGGGTATAAATGCCGGCAGGTATCGCCGGACCGGATGTACGTCATCCGGACCGGAAGTGCCATAGCTAATAATAGAACTGTCACTGCGGCTGCGCAATGAGCGCTAGAGCCGTGAGTCATGTACTGTGAACTGCGCATGCGTTGTGTAGAGAAAGGGGAACGGATGTAACAGAGGGAAGAAGGATAAGTATAACAGAACTGTCAAAGAAATCAGATTCTGAAAAGAACAACGAGGGGACAAATTGAAAGATACGGACAGTAAATTAAGGAACTAGTGGATGGGAAAGAAAGAGAAAATATGAAAATAAAAATATGAAAAATAAAAAATAAAAATAAAGAATAAAATCAAGAATAAAAAATACAAAATGAAGAATAAAAATTACAAAAATTAAATAATAAAAAATCAAAAATCAAAAATGAGAGAAATATGCTGAAATGATAGGGAACCCCTTAATGACAAGGGGAGGAAATATATACATAGTGGGGAGCATGGTATTGAAAATTTGGTAGAACTATACACTCACCAGTGTTGATTTGAGTCAGCGAGTCTGAGAAAAATGGGAGACATTATTAGTCAAAATATGAAGTAATATATAAACCACATGTGGTCAAACAGACCAATCAATTTCACGATTTAAACCTCTTGGTGCTAGTGTGTCCAGGGTATAAATCCAAAAGGTCTCTCTGCGTTTGAGTAATTTGATATGGTTCCCACCCCTGCGTGGGCGTGGAACGTGCTCTAAAACTTGAAACTTAAGTTGTGCGACCGTGTGGTGCAATTTGGCGAAATGATCCGGCAATGGTAGCCACGTTTTTCCACAGCGTATAGTGGACTTGTGTCCGGCTATTCTATCCCTGATGTGCTGTGTGGTCTCACCCACATAGAGGAGACCACAGGGGCATTTGATGACATAAATTACGAAGTTAGAGTTGCACGTAAAATAGCCATTAATAGGGTATGATTTACCTGTACGTGGATGTGACACACTCTCGGATTTAATAACGTTCGAACAGGCCGCACAACCAAGGCACGGAAACGTACCCTTACGTTGGGTATGTAGTAGTTTCTGTGTTGCTATTGGGTGGGAGCTACCAATGTCTGCCCTCACTAGTCTGTCCTTAATATTAGTAGGTCTTCTGGTACTAATCAAAATAGGATTCTGAAAAACAGTGATATCAGGATATGACTGGGACAAGAGGGACCAGTGTTTTTTAATTGTAGCATAAATTCTGGGCATAAAAGGATGGTGCGTATGAACGAATGGTATTCTTTCAAGGGGTTGTCATGGAGGGGGAGGGGATAAAGGAGACCTTGCCAATGTAATCTCTTTGTCAAGTAGTTTACCCGGATAGTGTCGTTCCTTGAATTTATCCGCCATGGATTGAAGTCTGGTATCGCGTGTTGTAGGATTAGTCACGATACGTGTGACTCGTTTAAATTGAGAGCGAGGTAAACTATTCTTTGTGGACTTTGGATGACAGCTCGAGTAGTGCAGCAGACTATTACAGTCTGTGGGTTTGGTATAGAGATCAGTTGTCAAACTCCCTTCTTGGTCTTTAAGTACCACAGTGTCAAGAAATGGGATACGTGAGTCGTCATAGTGGATAGTGAATTGTAGTTCGGTAAAGATTGAATTAAGATAGTGAAAAAAACATAGTAGGGTGTCCGACGAGCCATTCCAGGTGAGAAAAATATCATCTATGTATCGATGGTAAAGTGACACATGTTGTAAAAAGAGTGTATTATTGTACATATGTTCAGACTCAAAGCAATCCATATATGCGTTAGCATAAGCCGGTGCTACGTTTGATCCCATTGCGGTCCCCCGCTTCTGTACATAGAAGGTATCTCCAAATAGAAAGAAATTCTCATGTAGCACCAATTGAAGAAGGTCTAGACTGAAACGGATGGAATTAGGTGATAGGTTAGATTTATCTAACAGTAGTTTAGTGGCCCTGATTCCCTTGTCGTGAGTGATAGACGTGTATAGGCTACACACATCCAATGTAACCAATAAACTTGTTGTAGGTACAGTACCTAATTGTCTAATGATGTTAAGGAAGTGTCCTGTATCTAGAAGGAAAGACCTTGTTTCCTTGATAAGGGGTGTAAGAATCTTTTCCAGATAAATGGAAAGTGGGGCTAGAATTGAATCGGTAGAGGCAACAATCGGTCTACCGGGCGGATTGCTGAGATCTTTGTGGATTTTTGGTAAGGTGTAGAAAACTGGAGTGATCGGATGATCGTTTCTCAGAAAGTTAGCGGTTTTGGTATCGATAATGCAATTGTCCAAAGCTGATTGAATAAGATCGTGTATTTTGATTCTAATCATGGGGGTGGGATCTCTGGGGACCACCATGTAGGTGTCTGTATCAGTGAGTTGTCTGACAATCTCACGGCGATATTGGGTTTGGTCCATCACCACGATGGCGCCCCCCTTATCTGCTGGTTTGATCACAATCTCTGAGTTGGAACGTAAGGAAGTTACTGCTTGTCTCTCCTCTGGGGAGAGGTTCGAGTGAGTAGGAAAGAAGCCTAACCTCTGTTGGTGGGATAGTGACTTCACCTCACGATCAACTAAAGAAATAAAGGTTTCCACCGGGTGATATATGTGTGGTGGGGAAAATGAACTAGGATTGCGGAGACCCAAGTTAAGGATAGATAATTCAAGAGGAGGGTGAGTAGATATGTCCAAAGGTGACTTAGAAAAATGTGTCTTAAGTCTTAAATTCCTATAGAATCGTTGTAGGTCTTGTTCCAACTGAAAAGAGTTCCAGTTCGGGGTTGGACAGAATGATAATCCTTTTTGGAGGACCGAGAGTTCTGTTGGTGCAAGGGAGTAGCTGGAGATGTTTATCACCTGATTGGGTAGCCTACCTGCGAACGAGTAGTCATTCTTTCGCTGCGATCTTCTTGTGCGCTTGTAGCCTGGTGACCTCCCCTGTGGCCTCTGGATAAAAAATGTGGTCGGTATGATCCTGTAGAGGATTCGCTGCCCGAGCTGAAGGATCCCATCCTTTGGTGAGCCCGTGGTCGTCGCCAATTGCCCGATCCGGTAGAATCGTTCCATTTGTACACTCTGTTTTGGGAATAATCCTCGTGATCCCTCTGAAATTTAAGTCTCTTGCGTTCTTGAAGTACCTTTTGGTGTTCCGCAATAATTTTGTCCGTTATACTTTTCAAATTAGTCCAGTCCGTGGAGGACAAAGCATTACTTAATTGGGTTTCAATAGATGCAATATTGTTACGGGTCTCAGTAATCTCTTTTTGCAGGAACTCGATTGTCAGAATAATAATATCTAATGAGCATCTATTCAAAATCTTTTGATATTTTTCACAGAATTCCTTATTCTCAGAGAAAAGGGTAGGGCGTAAATGGCACCTAAGACCCCGCGGGATCTTACTCTGTCGGTGATATTCGGCTAGGGTGGTGCAATGCAGGTCAAAGGAGACCAGTTTTCGTCTCGTTCTTTCGTAGTCATGTGTCCTTAAATCAACTGCTGGTGTCTTAAGGAACTCGGTAGAGTTGGTGACTTGGGAAAGAATATTAGAGCTAGTCTCGGTATCATGCGGCTTTGCAAATTCCTGCTCAGTGGTACCTGGTTTACTTTTAAGATAGCGCCCGAAATACAGGGCTTTGTTTACACACTTTTAGTAGGCAGCCCATATTTGAGGTAATTCCATGATCCCAGTTAGTCTGGTTTATATTTTTATTATTTTTTCATTTAGTTCATTGATTTACTCCCAACAGATTCTACATTTATCCACTTGAAAGCTACTACTGTCCATATATTTACCTACAACCACCCAGGTATTTATGTTGATAGGTGCAAACTGCATATTTTCCTACTCTCTTTACAATTGTATTATCTTATTCTTATTTCCCACTCCTTCCATATTCCTATATTTCAGGCCATACTCTTGGGAGTCATCCTTTCTAATTTTGGTTCTTGATTACTCTAATATAACAGGTATTTACCACCATACATCCCTCACCAGTGTTGACCCTTTACAGCGTCTTACCTAATCTAACAATATTTCCCACCAATTGTCCTCTTTTTGATATAGATACTTATTAATTTCCTAATAAATTCTTCTTCTGAAACAATTTTCAGGTAAAATTATGCTCAATTGCTATCTATTAGTGTTATTCTCTCTCTCATATCTTGGGTAAGTTCCTATTACCACGTTCTTCTTCACTGTTCCTACTTTCGCCATACGGTTGGTGCTTGTTTGTCTTCATGGTATCAGCATGTTTCCTAGCACATTTTGGAAATTTAGTTGTATTATTTATTATCTTATGTTCTGTTATGTTGTGTATGTTTATTTATTGATTTATTTCCATTGTATTATTCATTTATTGTCATTTTTCTCTTTTATATAGCGGCTTTTGAAAAAGACTCGGGAGAGTCGAAACGTCATGTTTATTTTGTCGCTTTGATTATTGTTATGTTCATTTTGTCGCTTTGATTAATTGTGCTCCTCATTCCGTTTGGTTGTTTAATTAAACTTACTCTATTTTGCATGGAATTCCCGTTTGAGAGTGCAGTGCTATATACATTACTAGATTGGGATTTATTCCATGACACTAGCACCTCGCCATTATTATATTCGAGTGCACACCATTTAACCTCTTTTGACACAGCGTATGCGTCATGAAAGTCGGTGCCAATCCGACCTATGACGCATACCCTGTGTCATGAAAGGATCGCGTTCCTGCGGGCCGGGAGACCGGGGTCACTCAAAGGTCACCCGACCCGCAGGCACAGGACCCTTTGTGCTTCACCACAGGGGGGTTGGCTTAACCCCCCCCGTGGCCACGATCGCTCTGATTGGCTGTTAAAAGTGAAACAGCCAATCAGAGCAATCTGTAATATTTCACCAATTTAATTGGTGAAATATTACAATCCAGCCATGGCCCATGCTGCAATAGCATCTGCCATGGCTGGACACCGAGCCCTGACCCCCCACACGTAGTCACGGCGGCGATCGGCCACCGCCGCCACCAAAAGATGGTGGTGATCGGTCACCGCCGTCACTATCTGCTCCCCTCCTCCTTTGCTCCGCTGCCCCCACCTTCCTATCCCCCCCTAACCTTCCGACCCCCCTACTCACCTCTCCCGGTCCACTGATGTCCCTGGATCGGTCCCGGCGTCCGCCCGGGCCTCTTCATGGGCGCCGCCATCTTGGAAAATGGCGGGCGCATGCGCAGTGCGCCCGCGGCCGGCGCATGCGCGGTGCGCCCCCCAGTGTTCTAAAATGTATTTTGATCACTGTGATAAACTGTCACAGTGATCAAAATAAAAAAAAGTAAATGAACCTCCCCTTTATCATAGGTAGGGACAAATAAAAAATAAAGAATTTTTTTTTTCCTAGCGGATTTTGCTGCTGATCCGCGGCGGATTTTGCTGCTGATCCGCAGCGGATTTTGTTGCTGATCCGTGGCGGATTTTGCTGAGGGTCCGCGGCGGATTTTGCTGCTGATCCGCGGCGGATTTTGCTGCTGATCCGCGGCGGATTTGCTGCTGATCCGCGGCGGATTTTGCTGCTGATCCGCGGCGGATTTTGCTGCTGATCCGCGGCGGATTTTGCTGAGGGTCCGCGGCGGATTTTGCTGCTGATCCGCGGCGGATTTTGCTGCGGGTCCGCGGCGGATTTTGCTGCTGATCCACGGCGGATATTGCTGCTGATCCGCGGCGGATATTGCTGCTGATCCGCGGCGGATATTGCTGTTGATCTGCGGCGGATTTTGCTGCTGATCCGCGGCGGATTTTGCTGCTGATCCGCGGCGGATATTGCTGCTGATCCGCGGTGGATATTGCTGCTGATCCGCGGCTGATTTTGCTGCGGATCCGCGGCGGATTTTGCTGCGGATCCACGGCGGATTTTGCTGCTGATCCGCGGCTGATTTTGCTGCTGATCTGCGGCTGATTTTGCTGCGGATTCGCGGCTGATATTGCTGCTGATCCGCGGCGGATATTGCTGCTGATCCACGGCAGATTTTGCTGCTGATCCGTGGCGGATTTTGCTGCGGATCCGCGGCGGATTTTGCTGGGATCCTCGGCGGATTTTGCTGGGGATCCTCGCGACGTGCCGTCATTCAGTGAAGGAGCCTCGGGCACGGGCTGCAGCGTCTGGGCTCCGTCACCGCTAGCACAGATGAATCATCTGCTGATTCATCTGCGCTAGCGGGTATAGCATAACGCGATCGCGTTATGCTATACCGTTACCAGCCAGTCAACACTACGTGTTGAACGGGCTGGTAAACGCAATATGAACCCAGCCTTAGGGTTAAGGTTAGCATTAGGGTTAAGGTTAGAATTAGGGTTAGGGCTGGAATTAGGGTTAGGCCTCATACTCACTGGTGCCGATAACGGATGAAAATCAGACGATAAAAATCGGATGCAAATCTGACCAATGTTAGTCAATGGGTGAGTTCTCATTAGCGATTTTTTTCTCATCAGATATTGGTGTGAGAAAAAAATCGCAGCTTGCTGCGATTTGATGCGATTTTGGGATGAAAATCGCCAATGTAAGTCAATGGGTGCGATTAAAAAACGAACAGCACTCGCACCATGCACGTGCTGTCCGATTTATATACACCAGTCTCCTTTGAAAAGCTGGTAATTCATCCCGGCTACTGTAAAATCACACTGACAGCTCACAAAACAGTAGATACATACACATAGAATACATATATATATATATACATGTCATTGTAACACATACATATATATATATTTATAGTTCTTACACTTCTACATACTGTAATAGCTGCTAATTCAATTGCCGGCTTTTGTGAAATCACAGAAGCCGACATGAAATGATACATTGTTTCCACACAGTTAACCATGTCATTTCCTGTATTTTGATATATGGTTTGAACTTACAATTACATGAGTGTAGTTGTACAAAATTTCAGACATGTAGGGTTAATTAAAGGTGTACATTCGTTGAAAAAAAATGCGTGGGCTCCCGCTGTATTTTCTCCACCAGACAGACAAAGCAAGCGAATGGGGGCAGATAATAATAGCCTACATTTTTTTTGTGCCCCCCTGGCTACTAACATCTGCCCCAGAAACCCCAGAAAGGGCAAATCTATAATTAGATTTGCCCTTTCTGGCACTTTGCCCGTCTATTCCCATTGCCCTGTAGCGGTGGCGAATGGGTTAATAAGGCGTTAATGTCACCTTAGTATTGAAAGGTGACCTTAAGGCAGGTTAATAATTGAGAGCTGTCAATTAGACAACTATCAATTATTAATCCTATTGAAGTAAATAAAAAAACACAAACACACTTTAAGAATAAATAATTTTAATGAAATCAAAACACATATTTTTGACCATCTTTTATTTCACTCTTAATCCGTTCTAAGCCCTTGTTCTTCTAAAATAAATATAAAATAATAAAACAACACTATTCTTACCTATCTGTCGATCTGTCACGTCCCACGATGTAATCCTTCACAAAGGGTTAACTAGCAATCAGATAAGCAGCGCAAGTAATCCTGCGTGCTCATCTGATAGCTCCTGAATGAATGAGCTTATCTCCTGCCGACAGGAGAGGATGTGATTAATGAATGAAGCTTAATTGATTGTATCCACTTTCACATTAGGTCAGGTCACTGAAGTGAAAGTGGCAATAAATCAATTAAGCTCCATTCATGAATCTATTCCTCTCCTTTCACTGGGAGAGTAACTGATTCATTCATGGGGTTTCAACTTGGAGACAGCATTAGCTCTCTGCAAGCTGTAACCTGTTAACCCTTTCTGATGGATTACACCGTGGGACCTGACTGTACATCGGATTGGTAAGAATAATTTTGCTTTTTTATTTTATTTTTATTACAGGAAATGGTTTTAGCAGGAAAATAAAATATGGTCAAAAACTGTGTGATTATTTCATTAAACTTATTTTTTATTAAACTGTGTGTGTTTGATTTTTGTATCATACAATAGGATTAATAATTGATAGTTGTCTAATTGACAGCTCTCAATTATTAACCTGCCTTAAGGTCACCTTTCAATACTAAGGTGACATTAACGCCTTATTAACCCATTCGCCACCGCTACAGGGCAATGGGAATAGATGGGCAAAGTGCCAGAAAGGGCGAATCTAATTATAGATTTGCCCTTTCTGGGGTGTCTGGGGGCAGATGTTAGTAGCCAGGGGGGGCACAAAAAAATGTACCCTCCCTAGGCTATTATTATCTGCCCCCACTCGCTGGCTTTGTCTGTCTGGTGAGAAAAATACAGCGGGAGCCCACACATTTTTTTTCAACAAATTTACACCTTTAATTAACCCCTACATGTCTGAAATTTTGCACAAATACACTCATGTAATTGTAAGTTCAAACCATATATCAAAATACAGGAAATGACATGGTTAACTGTGTGGAAACAATGTATCATTTCATGTCGGCTTCTGTGATTTCACCAAAGCCGGCAATTGAATTAGCGGCTATTACAGTATGTAGAAGTCTAGGAACTATAAATATATGTATATATATATGTCACAATTACATATATATATATATATATATATTGTACCATTTTTAGGGGATATAGCTCTAGGATCGCTGTCTGGGTAGACAGAATGGCACGAAAACAGTTCATTCAGACAGCAGTTCTGGTGTAAAACTGGCCGCAACCAGCTTTATTAAAGTTCACAGCAAACAGTTAAAAATAAATCATAAACAGAAAACCTGGGCTTGTCTAGCCACTAATTACACATAGATCGATTTCCCTGTCTCTCCGGGTCCAGACTCTACCAGTCTGTGCCCAAAACAACACACATGATATATGTTACCAGTATGGAGCTTCACAGATACTCCTCCTTGTGTCTGAAGGCCCCTTCAGCGTCCAGACTTGAGAGAGATCCACTCCTATTCAGCCGCTATTCGCACGGATTCTCACTGAGACTACTCCTGTGTCCGGGGTACCTCCTGCACCCAGACTGAGATAGCTCACACTTCTGGAGATGCTTCTTGTACCGGGACACCTCCCTGTGTCCAGACTGAGCGTGCTCCCACTCCCGGAGACTGCTTCTTGTGCCGGGACACCTTCCTGTGTCCAGGCTAAGCCAGCTCCACTCTTGGAGACTGCTTCTTGTGCCGGGACACCTTCCTGTGTCCAGGCTAAGCCAGCTCTCTGATTGTGTTTGCAGACACCTACTTCTGGTCTCCTAATTAAGACCTGAGTAGTTTCAGGCCTGAGCTGCAAGTGTGTAATGAATGTAAGGTGTAGTGACCTTTCTCTACCACTAGGTTTACAAAGCCACACATTTCCCTTATACCTAGGTGAAATGTACACCCCATTCACCACACATTCCTTCACTGTCTCACATATCCCCTCCCTCTTCTCCAGACCGGAGGGCTGGTCATCCAGACCGGAGGGCTGGTCAACAATCCAACAGAGACAGTGAACTCTGGACCAGTCATGGCCCTCATCAGCTTCATCTTCACTACTGTCATTTGTATCGTCAACTGAGTCATAGCCAACATCAGCTTTCTCTTCATCTGAAGCATCCGCACTACCCTGTACCCTCCCAGGCCTATACTCTCTGCGGGCCTCGGGTATCCTGCACGGTTTCATCTTGACCCTAGGGCCGGGCTCACTGTCAGTGTTATACAATTCATTTTCATTCATATCCTGCTCACTGTCAGGGCCATACAATTCATTTTCATTCACATCTTGATCTGGAACCTTAGTTAACATGTCATCCACAACATTAACTGCACCATCTGGTCCCTCAAGTATGTGACTATGTGACAACCCCAGCACTATACTTCTATATAGTTCAGGTACTAGGAGCTGACTCACGACCTCTCCCTGGACTTCAGTGTCCCTATACAATAGGCTATTGTCCATGGCAGCATGAGGAAACCTCTCCTCAGAGCCAGGCTCCTGGGAAACCTCATTTAGAACAATCATATTTTCCTGTGCCGTTTTAAGAGTGGGGTCTCGCCACTGCTCACTCTTAAAATTGTCACAGGACACAGGCAAGTCAGGGACACTCGGTTCCCGAGAACCACCATCCTCGTCTCCCAACATCACCTGCAAAGGAATTTCATCACTATCACAGTCATCATTATTATCAATATCATTATCATGACTATGATCAGTATCATCATCACTATCATGATCATCATCACTATCATTATCAGCATCAGCATCATTATCATGGTCATCATCATTATCATGATCATCATCATCATTATCATTATCATCATCATTATCACATAAGTTTAACGGCCCACTAGCATTGTGTTCCTCCCCTTGTGACTGCGCACCCTCAATAGGAGCTTCATCACACTGTCCATCAGAAACATTTTTCCCCCAGAGATCCTTAGACTGGGGAAAGTCATTACCCAATATGACGGGTTGCACCAGGTTCCTCACTACCCCCCTTCATATGAAACCTCCCCGAGTTTGGGGATCAAGTCCACGGCAGTCTCTGGGTAGACTTTGGTGTCTCCATGGATGCACACCACACTCAGGTGCTTATCAGGGATAAAGTCTCTATCAATCAGGCTGTCACATACGGAAGTCACTGGACTCTCTGAGTCCAAGAGGACCTGTGCTGGGCAGTCATTTACAACCACCGGGGACACCTGTGGTTCAATCTCTTCGGCTGAGGTGGACACACACACAGGCTCTGCGCAGGGAGAGAGGGATCTGCCAACATCACAATACATAGGCTCCCCCTCTATTGGACAGTTGGCTGCAATTTCACGACATCTCCAACACTGTCCATCACACCTCTCCACCCACATGTCCCTTCGGGCCTGAACCCGCTTATCAGCATACCCATGTCCCCAACAGCTGGAACGCTCTTACCGCGAGAGTTCAGCGTCCGGGAACTCTGAAGTGACGACCTCTCAGATGGCTGGTCACGGAGACAGTCTTTGCTGGCGAAGGCCTTCTCCATCAGGCTGACCAGACGATTGGCGTCCTGGTGGTCTCCTTGTCCGACCTCTGGCTGTACCTCAGGAGGACATGCTCGGGTGTAGCGGTTCACTATCACCTCTTCAACCATGCCGACACGACGGCCGACGTCAGGCTCCAACCGCTTCTTTACTACAGGCAACGCAGGTGCCTTCACAACATTCCTCTGGGTCGTGGTGCTAAGAGCTGCAATCTGCTCCAACAACTGGTCATACTCCTGCTGGCGCTGCAGGTACTGCCGCTCCATGCTCCTCTGCAGGCTCTGCTGGGCCTGTACCAGGTACTCAACGAGCTCCCTCATACTGCCGGACTTATCTGTTTCAACCACGGCAGTCTTATGTTGCACATTAACTTGTGCCATTTGTTCAAACAGCGCCTCCATGCTGTCATCCATGCTGTCAGACTTCTCTGTCTTAACAACGATAGTCTTCACTCAAGACATACACACTCTACAGTCTTTTCCATAGAAAAATTCAGCTCTGCTGTGCAGACACTTTTTTTTTTTCTTTGCAAAGTCTATTAGGGCTCCTGTCTCTTTAAGACTGCTCCAAACAGACGTTTCTGCTGACACACTTTTTTTTTCTTTCTCTGCTGCTATTTCAACAGACTTCACCTTTATTGCTGTCTCCAAGCTACTGTGCTGCATGCACACTCCAGCACTAACTGTATCAGCCCCTGCGCTGCCCGCATTCTCCACCAATTGTACCATTTTTAGGGATATAGCTCTAGGATCGCTGTCTGGGTAGACAGAATGGCACGAAAACAGTTCATTCAGACAGCAGTTCTGGTGTAAAACTGGCCGCAACCAGCTTTATTAAAGTACACAGCAAACAGATAAAAATAAATCATAAACAGAAAACCTGGGCTTGTCTAGCCACTAGGGTTGAGCATTCCGATACTTCCGATACCTGAAATCCAATGTAAGTCTATGGGAACAAATATCGGAAGTACTTCCGATACTTACTTCCGATATTTTGTTCCATAGACTTACATTGGATTTCAGGTATCGGAAGTATCGGAAGTATCGGAATGCTCAACCCTACTAGCCACTAATTACACATAGATCGATTTCCCTGTCTCTCCGGGTCCAGACTCTACCAGTCTGTGCCTAAAACAACACACATGATATATGTTACCAGTATGGAGCTTCACAGATACTCCTCCTTGTGTCTGAAGGCCCCTTCAGCGTCCAGACTTGAGAGAGATCCACTCCTATTCAGCCGCTATTCGCACGGATTCTCACTGAGACTACTCCTGTGTCCGGGGTACCTCCTGCACCCAGACTGAGATAGCTCACACTCCTGGAGACGCTTCTTGTGCCGGGACCCTCCCTGTGTCCAGACTGAGCGTGCTCCCACTCCCGGAGACTGCTCTTTGTGCCGGGACACCTTCCTGTGTCCAGGCTAAGCCAGCTCTACTCTTGGAGACTGCTTCTTGTGCCGGGACACCTTCCTGTGTCCAGGCTAAGCCAGCTCTCTGATTGTGTTTGCAGACACCTACTTCTGGTCTCCTAATTAAGACCTGAGTAGTTTCAGGCCTGAGCTGCAAGTGTGTAATGAATGTAAGGTGTAGTGACCTTTCTCTACCACTAGGTTTACAAAGCCACATATTTCCCTTATACCTAGGTGAAATGTACACCCCATTCACCACACATTCCTTCACTGTCTCACATAATATATATATATATGTATTCTATGTGTGTATATGTATTGTTTCTATTCTTTATTAAAGCTGTCAGTGTGATTTTACAGTAATGCCAGGGATGAATTAGCGGCTATTATACTATGCAGAAGTGTATGACCTATATATATATATATTATATATATATTAGATGTATATATATATATATATATATATATATATATTATATATATAATTATTTGCTTTTTGTGAAAATTTTTTTGTTACAATGTGATTTTTACATGACTTTTTACATAGAGATAACTGCTCTATGTAAAACTTCATGTTAAAATCGCATTGCATACAATGGAAAACTGATGGAAAACTGACAGAAAACGCATGGTGTGATTTAAAATCGCATCAAAATCGCATGCCTTTTTACAACAAATGTACCGTTTTTTTCCTGCAGAAAACGGACCGATTTTTTTCCAGCCAGTGAGTATGAGGCCTTAGGGTTGGAATTAGGGTTAGGCTTGTGGTTAGGTTTATGATTAGAGTTGGGATTAGGGTTAGGGGTGTGATGGGGTTAGGGTTATGGTTTAGCGTTTGTAGTTAGGGTTTTTTTTGGTGTGTGTAGGGTGTTAGGGTTGGGGTTTGGGTTGGAGTTAGAATTGATGAT
>JARQOD010000004.1:124052386-124105557 GCA_033576555.1 Oophaga sylvatica
ATAAGCCCGGTTAATAATGGAGAGGTGTCAATAAGACACCGATCCATTATTAATCCCAAAGTTTTTAAATGTTTAAAAAAAAGACAAAGCAAGAAAAAAGTCTTTTAATGAAATAAAAGAGACAACACAGTTTTCATTAATTTTATTGTACTCTCATTCCTGCGACGCCATCGATCTCCTGTAAAAAAAGAAAAAAAAACAAACCAACAGTATACCACCTGTCCGACGCAGTCCATAACGACAGTCCCACGACGATCCAACTCTGCTACATCGCAATGACAGGCAGAGCCTGTCATCCCGGCGCAGCACAGCTGATTACCTGCTTCCCCGGCGGTGACGTCATCGGACTGACTGCTTTACGGCCGGGATTACCCAGCAGTCACTGCAGTTATCGCGAGAAACTGCATGTGACCGCCGGGGAAAGAAGATTGCGGCCATCAAGCAGTCCAGGACGTGACCGCCGGAGATCTTCTGCCAGGTAAGTGCCGCTGACTCCTGACAGACCCGACCGACGGACACTGACAGTGACAGTGACAATCCCGATTCCGGTATCCGATATGACGAAAATATCGGAACTCGGAATCGGAATTCCGATACAGCCAATATCGGCCGATACCCGATATTTGCAGTATCGGAATGCTCAACCCTATTCAACAGTTATCAAGAGGAGTAAGAGTCCTTCTCTCAAGCTTACAATTTATGAGGTAATAGAGGAGACACAAAAGGCAAATGGTAAAATGTTCTTGTATGGTCCAGCTATCAATATAACAAATAGAATCTCACATTTAGTTTACAGAAGCACCAGCGACCTTCAAAGCTCTCCCCCTATTCCAGGACCACAGCAATTATTCAATTTAGGGAAAACAGGAGGAGCACAGAACAAGAGGACTGCATCTTGTGCCTCCTTTTCTTGTAATGCCTGCTTCTGCAGAGGCTGGAGTTGTGACCACTCTCCCTCCCAATCTCCTCATGTTCTGACAGCCTCTAGTGATAAGAAGAGAGAACCTAGCTCATATACACAATACAGTGCATTGACTCTGTAAGGCTACCACATGCTTGCTGAAATAGTCATGAATAATTGAATCCCCTTTCAAACAGAGGATTCAAAGTGATGGACTTCCCGATCCCCACCTTTTTGCTGTGCCCCATACAGCTGGCTGCACAGGTAGTGTGTACTCCCTTGATAAAAATAATATTTTCTAATGTCCAGCTGTAGTTAACCCCTTAACCCTCAAGGGTGGATTGCATGTTAATGACCGGGCCAGTTTTACAATTCTGACCACTGTCCCTTTATGAGGTAATAATTATGGAACGCTTCCATGGATCCTGGTTATTCTGACATTGTTTTCTCGAGACATATTGTACTTCATGATAGTCATAAAATTTCTTTGATATGACTTGCATTTATTTGTGAAAAAAATGGAAATTTGGCAAAAATTTTGAAAATTTTGAAATTTTCCAACTATGAATTTTTATGCCCTTAAATCTAAGAGTTATATCGCACAAAATAGTTACTAAATATCATTTAACACATGTCTACTTTACATCAGCACAATTTTGGAATCAAAATTATTTTTTCTTAGGAAGTTATAAGGGTTAAAAGTTGACCAGCGATTTCTCATTTTTACACCACCATTTTTCTTTTAGGGACCACATCACATGGTCACTTTGAGGTGTCTATATGATTGAAAATACCCAAATGTGACACCATTCTAAAAACTGCACCCCTGAAGGTGCTCAAAACCACGTTCAAAAAGTTTTTTAACCCTTCAGGTGCTTCACAGGAATTTTGGAATGTTTAAAAAAAATGAACATTTAACTTTTTTTCACAAAAAATTTACTTCAGATCCAATTTTTTTTATTTTCCCAAGGATAACAGGAGAAACTGGACACCAAAAGTTGTTGTGCAATTTCTCCTGAGTATGCTGACACCCTATATGTGGGTGTAAATCATTGTTTGGGTGCATGGCAGAGCTCGGAAGGGAAGGAGCACCGTTTGACTTTTCAATGCAAAATTGACTGGAATTGAGATCAGACGCCATGTTGCATTTGGAGAGCCCCTGATGTGCCTAAACAGTGGAAACCCACACAAATGACACCATTTTGGAAACTAGACCCCCCCAAGGAACTTATCTAGATGTGTGGAGAGAACTTTGAACCCCCAGGTCTTTCACTAAAGTATATAATGCCAGGGGTGAAAATAAAAAAATCATATTTTTTCCACAAACATGATGTTTTAGTCCCCAATTTTTTATTTTCCCATGGGTAACAGGAGAAATTGGACCCCAAACGTTGTTGTCTAATTTGTCCTGAGTACGCCCATACCCCATATGTGGGAGAAAACTACTGTATGGGAACACGTCGGGGCTTGGAAGGGAAGTAGTGACGTTTTGGAATGCAGACTTTGATGGAATATCTGAGGGCGTCAAGGTCGCATTTGGAGAGCCCCTGATGGGCGTAAACAGTGAAAATCCCCCACAAGTGACCCCATTTTGGAAATTAGACCCCCCAAGGAACTTATATAGATGTGTGGTGAGAACTTTGAACCCCAAGGTGTTTCACTAAAGTTTACAATGCCTGGGCGCGAAAATAAAAAAATCATATTTTTTCCACAAACATGATCTTTTACTCCCCAATTTTTTTATTTTCTCACAGGTAACAGGAGAAATTTGACCGCAAAAGTTGTTGTGCAATTTGTCCTGAGTACGCTGATATCCCATATGTGGGGGAACGACTGTTTGGGCACACGGCAGAGCTTGGAAGTGAAGAAGCGCCATTTGACTTTTCAATGCAAAATTGGCTGGAATTGAGATCAGATGCCATGTCGCATTTGGAGAGCCCCTGATGTGCCTAAACAGTGGAAACCCCCAATTCTAACTCCAACCCTAACCCCAACACACCCCTAATTCTAATCCCAACCCTAACCATAACCCTAACCACAAACTTAACCCTAACACACCCCTATCCCTAATCACAACCCTTTACCCTAACTTTAGCCCCAACCCTAACCCTAACTTTAGCCCAAACCCTAAACCTAACTTTAGCCCTAACTCTAATGGGAAAATGGAAATAAATACATTTTATTTATTTTATTATTTTTCCCTAACAAAGGGGGTGATAAATCGGTGTTTGATTTACTATTTATAATGGGTTTTTATAGCGGGTTTTTATTTGGCAGCTGTCACACACTAAAAGACGCTTTTTATTGCAAAAAATAGTTTTTGCATCACCACATTTTGAGACTTAAAATTTTTCCATATTTTGGCCCAAAGAGTCATGTGAAGTCATGTTTTTTGTGGTATGAGTTGACATTTTTATTAGTACCATTTTCGGGCACATGACATTTTTTGATCACTTTTTATTGCGATTTTTGTGAGGCAGAATGAACAAAAACCAGCAATTCATGAATTTGTTTTTCGGGGGCGTTTATACCATTCCACGTGTGGTAAAATTGCTAAGTCAGTTTTATTCTACAGGTCAGTACGATTACGTTGATACCTCATTTATATTTTTTTTTGTTTTGGCGCTTTTATACAATAAAAACTATTTTATAGAAAAAATAATTATTTTTGCATCGCTTTATTCTAAGAGTTATAACTTTTTTATTTTTTCGATCATGATGCTGTGTGGCAGCTTGTTTTTTGCGGGACAAGATGACGTTTTCAGCTGTACCATGTAAATTTATATCCGTCTTTTTGATTGCATGTTATTCCACTTTTTGTTCGGCGGTATGATGATAAATATGATGATGATATTTTTTTTTGCCTTGTTTTTTTATGGTGTTCACTAAATGGGTTAACTAGTGGGACAGTTTTATAGGGCGGGTCGTTAGGGATGCGACGATACTAAATATGTGCACTTTTATTGTTTAGATTTTTTTTAATTAAAATATTTATTTATTAATGGAATAAATATTGTTTTTTTAATTATTATTTTTTTTATTTAATTCTTACTTTTACACTGTGTCCCACTATGGGATGCTCATTTTGTGCAGGCTAATCCTTATATGGCATGCAGATCTGCTCATTTTAATTTGAGGATTTTACAGATATTGTGATATATATTTTCAAGTACACCATCATCACCAGTTGTATATCGATTTAATAATACATGCAACTTGTATTTTTTAACAAACCCACTGATTTTTTCAAACTGTTATATTGAAGTCATTGTCCCTAACTCTAGATTTACAGAATATATTCAGATCGTCATTTCTTCCTCCCCTTTTTCTGTGCTCCATACATTGTGTGATGTTTCACTTTATATACAGCTCTGGCAAAAAATTGAAGAGATCACTGCAAAATTTTCAGTTTGTCTGATTTTTCTCTTTATAGGTATATTTTTGAGTAAAATGTAAATTGCTCTTTTATTCTATAAACTGCTGACAACATGTCTCCGAATTTCCAAGCAATTATATTTTGTATTTATTTTCAGAAAATGAGAAATGGTCTAAATAACAAAAAATGCAGTGCTTGCAGGCCTCAAATAATGCTAAGAAAACAAGTTTATAATCATTTAGAAACAACAATACTAATGTTTTAACTCAGGAAGAGTTCAGAAATCAATATTTTGTGGAAAAACCATGATTTTTAATCACAGCTAGAGATGAGCGATATTGCCCGAAATCGTATCGGAATTCCGATTTCCGATATTGGGAAAATATCGGATATCGGAATTTCCGATTTCCGATATCAAAGCAAGTCAATGGGAGAAAAAAATCGGAATTACAAAATGACCAGTACAGTGCTATATAATGGATAAAATGGAGGGAAACACCTCGGGATAATGGTGAAAGAGTTTGCAGAGGCAGAGGAGCAAAAAAATCGCTAGAAAAATGCATAGAGCGAAAACTGTAGCAAGAAAACTGGTCGCCATCTTCTAATTCAATTGCCGGCTTTTGTGAAATTACAGAACCACCCGACATGAAATGACTCATGGTTTACATACAGTTAACCACGTCATTTCATGTAGTTTGATATATGGTTTTCACTAACAATTACATGAGTGTATGTGTGCAAAATTTCACACATGTAGGGGTTAATTAAAGGTGTAAATTCGTTGAAAAAAATTCAACGAATTTACTCCTTTAATTAACCCCTACATGTCTGAAATTTTGCACACATACACTCATGTAATTGTTAGTGAAAACCATATATCAAACTGCATGAAATGACATGGTTAACTGTATGTAAACCATGCGTCATTTCATGTCGGTTCTGTAATTTCTCAAAAGCCGGCAATTGAATTAGCGGCTATTATACTATGTAGAAGTGTATGACACATATATATATATATTTGTGTCACAATGACATGTATATATATATATATATATCAGGTGTAAATTCGTAGAAAAAAAAAGCGTGGGCTCCCGCGCTATTTTCTGAACCAAACAGACAAAGCCAGCGAGTGGCGGCAGATAATATTAGCCTAGGGAGGGTGCATTTATTTAGTGCCCCCCTGGCTACTAACATCTGCCCCCAGCCACCCCAGAAAAGGCAAATCTATAATTAGATTCGCCCTTTCTGGCACTTTGCCCGACTATTCCCATTGCCCTGTAGCGGTGGCGAATGGGTTAATAATGGGTTAAAGCCACCTTGCTTTTGGAAGGTGACTTTAAGACAGGTTAATAATTGAGAGTTGTCAATTAGACAACTATCAACTATTAATCCTATTGTATGAAATGGTTAAAAAAAACACACACATATTAATGAAAAATCATTTTAATGAAATAAATACACAGTTTTTGACCATCTTTTATTTTACTGGTAATCTTCGATTCCCTTGTTCTCCTGAAATAAAATTAAAATAATAAAGCAACATTATTCTTACCTATCCGACGCACAGTCAGGTCCCCCGATGTAATCCTTCTGAAAGGGTTAACGTTTACTTCAGGGACCGCAGCTAATGCTGCCAGCCTCGCAGTAAACCCCCGAATGAATCATCTCTTCTCCCAGCTGACAGGAGAGGAAGTGATTAGTGTGGAAAGATTAATTGATTGCTTCCCACTTTCACTTCAGGTCAGCGGGGACACCGCACAGCATCAGCGACGTCAGCGGGAATCCCGGCTGACGTGAAGTGAACTGATTAGCAAAAATAGAGGATCCCCTCGAAAGAAAAATGGCGTGGGGTCCCCCTATTTTTGTTCACCAGCCAGATGAAGCAGACTACTGAGGCATGGTATTTAAGGATCCAATGTCAATGAACCTTGCAAGCCTGATAATACCAGGCCACAGCAATCTGTTTATCTTGGTTGGTTAACAAAAAAAGGGGATCCCCTCAAAAAAAAATGGCGTGGGGGTCCCCCTATTTTTGTTAACCAGCCAAGTAAAAAGCAGACTGCTGCGGCCTGGCATTAAAAGACTATCAAGGCCCATGGATTTTGGCCCTCAACAGCCTAAAAATACCAGGCTGCAGCAGCCCCACAATTGGCGCATCCAAAGATGCGCCAATTGTGGCATTTTACCCAGATCTTCCTACTTGCCCTGTAGCGGTGGCAAGTGGGGTAATAAGGGGTTAATGTCACCTTTGATTGAACGGTGACAATAAGCCCCGTTAATAATGGAAAGGCGTCAATAAGACACCGATCCATTATTAATCATAAAGTTTGTAAATGTTTAAAAAAGACACAGCCAGAACAAAGTCTTTTAATGAAATAATACACAACACAGTTTTCATTATTTTTTATTGCACGCTCATCCTGCGACACCATCGATCGCCTGTAAAAAAACAAAAATAATAAACCAACACAAATACTCCCTGTCCGACGTAGTCCAAAATCACGAGTGTCCCACAACGAGTCCAGCTCTGCTACATCTGGATGACAGGCTCAGCCTGACATCCCGACGCAGCAGAGCTGCTTACCGGTGGAGATTCCCCGGCGGTGACGTCATCTGTGTTTCTCACGGCCAGCTGTCGCGAGAGTACAGCTGGCCGAGATGTACTGGGTAATCTCAGCCAGCTGTACTCTCGCGATAGCTGGCCGTGAGAAATACAGATGACGTCACTGCTGGGAATCTCCACCGGTAAGCAGCTCTGCTACATCTGGATGCCAGGCTCAGCCTGGCATCCAGATGTAGCTGAGCTGGACTCGTCGTGGGACACTCGTTATCTTGGACTACGTCAGACAGGGAGTATTTGTGTTGGTTTGTTATTTTTAGTCTTTTACAGGAGATCGATGGCGTCGCAGGATGAGCGTGCAATAAAAAATAATGAAAACTTTGTTGTGTATTATTTCATTAAAAGACTTTATTCTAGCTGTGTCTTTTTTTAAACATTTACAAACTTTATGATTAATAATGGATTGGTGTCTTATTGACGCCTCTTCATTATTAACCGCGCTTATTGTCACTGTTCAATCAAAGGTGACATTAACCCCTTATTACCCCACTTGCCACCGCTACAGGGCAAGTGGGAAGATCCAGGTAAAGTGCCACAATTGGCGCATCTTTGGATGCGCCAATTGTGGGGCTGCTGCAGCCTGGTGTTTTTAGGCTGTTGAGGGCCAAAATCCATGGGCCTTGACAGTCTTTTAATACCAGGCCGCAGCAGTCTGCTTTTTACTTGGCTGGTTAACAAAAATAGGGGGACCCCCACGCCATTTTTTTTCGAGGGGATCCCCTATTTTTGTTAACCAACCAAGATGAGCAGACTGCTGTGGCCTGGTATTATCAGGCTTGCAAGGTTCATGGATATTGGATCCTTAACAGCCTTAAACACCATGCCTCAGTAGTCTGATTCATCTGGCTGGTTAACAAAAATAGGGGGACCCCACGCCATTTTTTTTTCGAGGGGATCCCCTATTTTTGCTAATCAGTTCACTTCAGGTCAGCCGGGTTTCCCTCTGACGTCACTGATGCTGTGCGGTGTCCCCGGCTGACCTGAAGTGAAAGTGGGAAGCAATAAATTAAGCTTCCCACACTAATCACTTCCTCTCCTGTCAGCTAGGAAAAGAGATGATTCATTCGGGGGGTTTACTGTGAGGCTGGCAGCATTAGCTGCGGTCCCTGCAGTAAACGTTAACCCTTTCAGAAGGATTACATCTGGGGACCTGACTGAACACCGGATAGGTAAGAATAATGTTGCTTTAATATTTTATTTTTATTACAGGAGAACAAGGGATTCAGATGGAGTAACAGTAAAATAAAATTTGGACAAAAACTATGTGTCTTTATTTCATTAAAATCATTTTAAATTAATATGTGTGTGTTTTTTTAACCATTTAATACAATAGGATTAATAATCGATAGTTGTCTAATTGACAACTCTCCATTATTAACCTGGCTTAAAGTCAACTTCCAATAGCAAGGTGGCTTTAACCCATTATTAACCCATTAGCCACCGCTACAGGGCAATGGGAATAGACGGGATAAGTGCCAGAAAGGGTGCATCTCATTATAGATGTGCCTTTTCTGGGGTGGCTGGGGGCAGATGTTAGTAGCCAGGGGGGGCACAAAATAAATGCACCCTCCCTAGGCTATTATTATCTGCCCCCACTCGCTGGCTTTACCTGTCTGGTTGAGAAAATAGCACGGGAGCCCACGCATTTTTTTTCAACGAATTTACACCTTTAATTAACCCCTAGATGTCTGAATTTTTGCACACATACACTCATGTAATTGTTAGTGAAAACCATATATCAAACTACATGAAATGACATGGTTAACTGTATGTAAACCATGAGTCATTTCATGTCGAGTGGTTCTGTAACTTCACAAAAGCCGGCAATTGAATTAGCGGCTATTTTACTACGCAGAAGTGTATGAACTATAAATATATATATATATATGTCACAATGACATGTATATTATATATATATATATATATATATATTATGTATTCTGTGTGTATATATCTAGTCAGCAATTCTTCAGCTCCTGATTGGCTCCACGGAGCGCTCAGATGCTGACGGATTATTATGGGATTTCCGTCGATGTGAAAAAAATATCGGAATCGGAAATCGTAATTCCGATATAGCAAATATCGGGCCGATTCCGATATTGCAATATCGGAAAGCTCATCCCTAATTACAGCTTTCATGCATCTTGGCATGCTTTCCACCAGTCTTTCACACTGCTTTTGTTTGACCTTATGCCATTCCAGGTACAAAAATTTAAGCAGTTCTTCTTTGTTTGATGGCTTGTAACTATCCATCTTCCTCTTGATTACATTCCAGAGGTTTTCAATGGGGTTCAGGTCTGGAGATTGGGCTGGCCATGACACCTGCCCTATTCCAGCCTTGCTGAAACATCCCCAGATCATCACCGATCCTCCACCAAATTCCACAGTGGGTGCAAGACACTGTGGCTTGTACGCCACTCCAGGTCTCCGTCTAACCATTAGATGACCAGGTGTTGGGCAAAGCTGAAAATTAGACTCATCATAGAAGATTACCTTACTCCAGTCTTCTATGGTCCAATCCTTATGGTCCTTGGCAAACTTCAGCCTGGCTCTCCTTTGCTTCTCATTGATGAAAGGCTATTTTTCTAGATTTACATGACTCGAGCCCTGCCTCTAGGAGCCTGTTACGAACTATTCTTGCCGTGCACTTCACTCCAGCTGCCATTTGCCATTCTTTTGTAGGTTACTTGATGTCATCCTGCGGTTGCTGAGTGACATTTGAATAAGATGACGGTCATCCCGGTCAGTGGAGAGTCGTTTTCACCCTGTGCTGGTCTGTAGCTTTGTTGTCCCCAATGTCTGCTGCTTGACCTTGTTGCAATGGACTGCCGTCTTAGAAATTTTAATGATGGAGGCAACATGACGCTCACTGTATCCCTCTGCTAGTAAAGCCATAATTGAGCCCTTCTTTTCCTCACTCAAGACTTTTCTTTTCAACTCCTTTGACATGGTTAAAGTTATTCTTTCATTCATATTACTTTTGGGATATTACTAGCACTTTTTTGCATTCAGCTTGTCCTATTGCAAGAGGATTGTGAACACCACAGCATGTTTTTTTTTATACTTCCCTTCATTAATAAGATTTGGTTCAGGTGATCCCCTAATCAGAAGCACATTAAGTAGAATGAGGTGCACTCTGGTTGGAATTCAACTGACACTGGAATAGAATGGCTGTCAGACATGTAGAGAAGATGATTTTTATAAAACTGTGCAGTGGTCTCTTAATTGTTGCCAGAGCTGTATTTTCAGTAAAAAACCTATTGGGTACAAAATTGGAAGCTTTGCCAGTGGGTTTGCAGCTGGTGAATATTAATTATTTTGCTCTTTTGGATATTTTCCACTTGTTGAGTGGCTTAATGGTTTATATAAAAGCATGAAAATTCTGCAAGTTGTTTTTGATCCAACAGAGATAATATGAGAGATATGTTTGAAAACACTCTCAGGTGGATGACGGTCTGTTGAATGTTTTAAGGAAAGAAGTTATGTTCTGTACATTCGTCATGACTTGTTATTGAGCTAAAATTGAAAATTTACGCAAAGTTCTATTAACTGGAGATGTAGACTATTAACCTGAGCCTGCCTTTTTAATCGTCTGTTTACTAGATTCCATGCTCTTAAAGAAGCATTTAATGACAGGCTTAGATTGGTAAATGGACAGTAGTTTTACATTTTATTACTGAAATAAGCTCATATATGTTTATACACGTTTTTCTGATTCCTAGTGAACCTTTTAAGTCACAATATTGGGTTAGAGATTTGTTGCATAAAAATATAATGGACATACATTCACCAATCATAACATTAAAACCTCATGTTTCATTGTGTATTTTTTTTTTTCATTTCAAAATACCTCAAAGCCATTAAAGGGAACCTGTCATGTCTTGAAACGCTATTAACCTGCAGATATAAGGTTAATCTGCATATTAGTAACGTTCCAATCTTGTCCAGAAGTGCGGATTTCTGGAAGAAAATTAACTTTATTCCTCCCCCAGTGACAGCGGCTTTCAGTCATATAGGCGGACTGGGCAGTTACATTCATTGCACACTACAGAGTGTGTGATACTCCAAGTAAGCCACAGAGTATTGATTGACTGCCTACTATACAGTGCAGATCAATCTGGCAGTGAAAGTGCTGGGGCGTGCAAACAGCCGTCACTCAAAATGAGCTGGATCAAGTGGAAGGTGGCCAAAAATTTCTTCCCCAGGTAAGAGATGCAAATGCACATGATGTTCCATAGAAAAAACATGTTCAGAGTAGACCAGGTCAACTTTTTATCATCGGTCATTAGTTATGATATTTATGTACCCAATGTAGATAGTGTAACGGGTCAGGGAGGCGGAACCTCTGAGCTTTATTATACAAGGAGGCTTTCCTTGTAAAGGAGCGGGTGGCGCCCGGGGAGACGGACAGGAAGTCACGGCAAGTGACAGGGACAGTCTTTGGACAGACGGGAAAGAGGTCACGGCAAGTGACCGGGGCAGTCTCTGGATAGACAGGCAGGTAGTCACGGCAAGTGACCGGGGCAGTCTCTGGATAGACAGGCAGGTAGTCACGGCAAGTGACCGGGGCAGTCTCTGGATAGACAGGCAGGTAGTCACGGCAAGTGACCGGGGCAGTCTCTGGATAGACAGGCAGGTAGTCACGGCAAGTGACCGGGGCAGTCTCTGGATGGACAGGTATATACGACCTGAGATGGTGGAGCCTCCCGGTAGGCTAGCAGGCAGATGACAGATGAACGCCCCAAGTGAGCAGGCGAGAGTCTCTGGAATAGACGATGGTCACCGCATGTGACGTCCGAACCGCCGGGTAGGTCTGCAGGCAGATGGCAGATGAACGCCCCCAAGTGAGCAGGCGAGAGTCTCTGGAATAGACGATGGTCACCGCATGTGACGTCCGAACCTCCGGGTAGGTCTGCAGGCAGATGGCAGATGAGCGCCCCCAAGTGAGCAGGCGAGATTCTCTGGAATAGCCGATGGTCACCACCGGTGACGGCCGAACCTCCAGGTAGTCTTGCGGACAGGTAGCAGACAGCAAACTGGCAGGAGACGGGCAGGTAACTGGTAACGGAACCTGAGGGCTGAAGCAGAGTAAACAGTGCAACAACATTGCTCGGGCACCTCCATTAAGGAGGGAGTACTTTATATAGGGTGGAGTCCTCCGGCATTGGCCGGGGACCTTTTTTGAAAGATGCGCACGGCCCCTTTAAGAGCGGGGGAGCGCGTGTGGCACGCACCCTAAGTCCAGCAGCAGGGAAGGAGTGCGTGACCCCAGCAGGGCGGAAGGAGGACGCCGAGCGTGGGTAAGGGGGGCGACGTCCCTGCCTGGCAGAGGACGCTGGCGCAGGGGAACAGCGTCCCTGCCTGGCAGAGGGCAGGGACGCCGGCGCTACAGATAGTGGCCAAGGTTCAACATTGGTGCTCTTAATATTCTGCAGTCCTGCCGCCACATACACATTAAGCTATGATGCACTGTGTGTTCTGATACCTTTGTATCCTGCAGAAATGGACTTCTTCTGTGCGGCGGTTACCACAATGTCAATGGAATTTCTGGACTTGCTTGCAATTACCTTACTCACAGGACAGACTTACCTCATAAGTAAGGAAGGCATTGAGTTTCTAATTTCAAATTTATACCCAAAAATGACACACACAGGGGTCTACCGACACAACAGCTATTCTCCCAGTTACGACAGAGCAAGGCCTTTGGTGCTCACTAGGTCTCAGAATGTCATGACTCTTTGAGGTCTAATCGGTTGTCTTGAATGAAGACTACTGAAAATTGACAGTAGACAGAGAGAGAGCTGTGGAGTGAAAGCGGTGACAGGGCAGAGGTTGATATGTGTATTTTTAACCCTATGTTTCTTATCTCGACAGACCTCAGTATTTAATAAAGATCATAAATATCTTTAAATTGTAAATTTTGCTGACATTGAATAAATTTGTTGGAAATAAAATTTCCTGGCTGAATTAAAATTTGGACAGATTTGCTCATCGCTGGTTATGATTTATAGTACTTGCAATTCAAATGGTTTTCTTTTCCATCACATATAGTTTTGTTTTGTAATATTTTAATGAACCTCAAAATGGTTGTAAATTAAAACACAATTTTTTTCTTTTATAATATTTTATTTGTCCCTCTTCCCACTGTAACTGACTGTGGGAACAGGGTCAAAATGTCAGGTTCACTTCTCTAGTCTCTATTCGTTTCTCTGCAAAGGAAATATGTTAAATGAGAAAGATTTGGCCTTTACAAAATAATGACAGATTACACTTACTAGTATTTCACTAGTGGCAAAAATAGTGTAAATCCTTTGTGATTATAGATATTTAAGAAAAAAACAAACAGAAAAACAACAAATCTTACATGCTTTTAGATATTTTTTGGCTTTCTCCATGTAGAATAACTTATGAGACAGTGTTCAGGGCATTACAAATGCAGTTATACCATATATGTGTAGTTTCTGTCTTACATCATTTTTATTGCAGCTACTTTAAGGCATTTGGTCACTGTTATTAGTCCCACTATGTAACTTGATTAAGTGATCATTTAAGTACCTCTATCAGAGGCTAGCTAGGGTTTTGGTTTAGGGGGGCGAAACTTCTGAGTGGGCCCCTGTTATGGTTCGAGTTCCCGCTGCTGCACAAGGGGAGTCTCGAACCCGTCTCACTGCGGTCTCCCATTCATCTCTGGCCGCAGTGGAGCCTGCTCAGCAAAGACGTCGGTCCAGGCGTCTTGCCCACTCCTCTACTGTGCAGTGACTTGCTGCTGCCTTTCCTGGATCTGCTATTATAGCCAGTGCTGGAGCAGCCGTCTTTGAGACAAAGTCCTGCGTTTTCCCATCTGAGCATGCCCAGAGTGAGATCTCTCATTGGAGATCAGGGGTCACATGTTCAGGTGCTGCAGCGGCTCTTATTGGTCCGCCAGGAAGGTCATGTAGCTACATGTGTTTGTAACAGTTTCTCATTGGTCCTTGTTCCTGGAAGGTCCTGTAGCTGTTGCTATAAAAGGGTAGCATGGCTGGGCCGCCATGCGCTAATATCAACCATTGTATGCTATGCGCCAGTGTGATCATGCGTATGTGTGGTTAGGGACCCGGCTGAAATAAGCCACTAGAATACCGACTTAATCGGTGAGGAGTTTGGTATGGTAGCTGGCCAGGGTCGGTGTCCTAGATGCTCTAGATTACCGGCGTAACCGGTGAGGAGTTTTGATTGCCGTATTCAGGGTCTGGCGTTCAGACGCCATAGATTGCGGGTGACTCCCGCGAGGACATTAGCACATGATCACGCGTTATGTACGCTTAGCACTTAACTGTGTACCTGAGAGCCTGACAGGACACATCACTTTTCCTCAGCGGCCCTGCGACGTAACAGGGTTTGCTTTCGACGCTAGACAGCGCCCTAGCGTTTTACTTTGCGGCTCACTGAAGTTAAGTGAGTTTGCACCTATCGCCATATAGCGCTGTGGCATTTCCGTTAGCGTCTCTGGGTATTAACAGAGTTCGCACTTACTGCCACAACGCGCTACGGCGTTTATTTTAGCGACTCTGCGGGATAACAGAGTTCGCTACTTTCGCCATTTTACTAGCAGCAGGTTCCGCCTGCACGGTGGACCCCGGGCTGCGAACGTACCTCTCTACCTCTTATATTTGGTGCATTCCGCAGACCCTAACATAATATTAGCGCCAGGGTCTGGCTGGTAAAGTGGCGGATGACCAGCGTCTACTACGGGACATCCAGCAGCTGGAGGGTAGGTTGGCGGCTCTTGAGTGCACAACTTCAGCTGTGGATGTTACCGCAGTCGCTGTTCAGGCTGCTAGCGTGGCTGCAGCCAGTGTGTCCACTGCCACCTCTGCCCCCACAATATCCCACCTCCCGCTTCCAGACAAGTTTGCTGGTGACAGCAAGCAATGTCGGGGATTCGTGAGTCAGTGCTCTATACAACTCGAGCTTCTGGCTGCACGTTTCCCCACGGATCGGGCACAAGTGGGCTTTATAATTTTGCTTCTGTCAGGCAGAGCGTTGGAGTGGGCCACCCCACTGTGGGAGCGTGACGACCGTGTGGTGCGGAGTGCTCCTCGTTTTCTGGAGGCTCTAAAATAGGTCTTTTTAGGACCTCAGGTCACCCACGATACGGCGCTACAACTGCTGGCATTGGCACAGGGTTCGTCTTTGGTCAGTCTGTTTTCCGTCCAGTTTCAGACTCTGGCCTCAGAGCTAGACTGGTCGGATAAAGTACTCATTCCAGTCTACTGGCGAGGACTGGCTGATCATGTTAAAGATGCTTTGGCTACCAGGGAGATTCCCGCCACACTGGAGAAGCTTATCGTCATATCTACCCGCATCGACCTTCGTTTTCACGAGCGGAGGTTGGAGCGGTCCCAGTGTAGACAGAGGTTCCGGCTGGCTCCCACCTTCGCCAGACCTCTGGAATCTTCCAGCCAGGCGCCCGACTCCCATGAGGCCATGGAGGTTTCTCGAGCGGGACCTAAGTCCCGGGCCGCTCGAGTTCCCGTGGTCTGTAACATCTGCCAGCAGTTAGGACACTATGCCAACAAATGTCCACAGCGGTCGGGAAAACGGTCGCGTCTAGTGACCTTGGGAGGAGGTTCACTAGACACTGCGGCATTTTCCACCAAGTTGTCCTTTAAAGGGACAATTACAGTAGGTCCATCCACGCTCTCCGCTGAGCTCTGTGTGAATTCCAGAGCCGAGGGGAATTTCATGTCCTCTGCATTTGCTCTCTGCCACACTATACCTCTGGTGATGCTCGCCCAACCGGTGACTGTGCGAGTAGTGAATGGATCAACTCTGCCCTCCCAAATCACCCACCAGACGATCCCTCTCACTTTATCTATGTCCCCGTCCCATCAGGAGAGTATTTCTTTTCTTGTCCTGCCCGAGGGAATAGACGAGGTTTTGCTGGGAGTACTTTGGCTCCTAACCACTCTCCCCATATTGAGTGGTCCTCTGGGAGGATACTGGGTTGGGGTGATTCATGTAGAGGCAGGTGTATCAGGGAGTGCGTTCAGGTCACCACCACAGAGATACCCGTAGATCTCACTTCTCTTCCTAAGTGTTATTGGGCATATGCAGACGTTTTTCCAAGAAGGCGGCGGAGACTCTTCCACCTCATCGCCCCTACGACTGTCCTATTGATCTCTTGCCTGGAGCAGAACCTCCTCGGGGGAGAGTATACCCCCTCTCGCTCCCTGAGACGGAGGCCATGTCCCAGTACATTCAGGAGAATCTGGCAAGAGGGTTCATTAGGAAGTCGGTGTCACCAGCAGGGGCAGGGTTCTTCTTTGTGCAAAAGAAGAACGGAGAATTACGTCCATGCATTGACTACAGGGGTCTTAACGCCATCACCGTCAAGAATAAGTACCCGTTGCCCCTAATCTCTGAGCTCTTTGATAGGCTCCGAGGAGCAAGAGTATTTACCAAGCTTGATCTACGTGGTGCCTATAACCTAATTCGCATCCGTGAGGGGGACGAGTGGAAGACAGCTTTTAATACCAGGGATGGGCATTACGAATACCTGGTGATGCCCTTCGGGCTCTGTAATGCTCCCGCTGTTTTCCAAGACTTTGTCAATGATATCTTCCGGGATATGCTCTCTACCTCTGTGGTAGTCTATCTGGATGATATTCTCATCTTTTCACCAGATATAGACTCTCACCGGAGGGATGTCAACAAAGTCTTCGACCTCTTACGGGCAAACTCCCTCTATGCCAAGCTGGAGAAATGTGTGTTTGAGCAGGAGTCTTACCTTTTCTGGGCTATATCATCTCTGCCCAGGGATTGGCTATGGATCTGCCAAACTACAGGCTGTAATGGACTGGCAAGAACCCATTCTCTTAAAGCGGTGCAGCGCTTTATGGGGTTCATTAATTATTATCGCCAGTTCATTCCCCATTTCTCGACTTTGGTAGCTCCCTTGGTAGCCCTCACCAAGAAGGGAGCAAATCCCAAGTTGTGGTCTGAGGAGGTCTCCAAGGCGTTCTCTTCCATCAAGTCGCATTTTGCCAGTGCTCCCATATTACATCGCCCTGATGTTGATAAACCGTTTGTTTTAGAGGTGGACGCCTCTTCTGTTGGTGCTGGAGCAGTCCTATATCAAAAAGATGGTCAAGGTCGGAAGCATCCCTGCTTCTTCTTTTTTAAGACCTTTACACCAGCAGAGAGGAATTATTCCATCGGGGACAGGGAGTTGCTGGCTATGAAATTGGCCTTCTCAGAGTGGAGACATCTTCTGGAGGGAGCTCGTTTTCCCTTCCAAGTCTTCACCGACCACAAGAACTGGGTATATTTGCAAACGGCTCAGCGGCTAAATTCTCGCCAGGCCAAATGGTCCCTATTCTTCTCTCGGTTCCATTTCACCCTCCATTTTCTCTCCGGTGAGAAGAATGTTCGGGCCAACGCTCTCTCTCGCTCCTTAGTGTCATCAGAGGAGGAGGATGAGGAGCCTCGGCTTATTGTCCCTGAAGAAAGCCTGAGAACTGTAGCCCCGGTTTCGCTAGAGTCTGTGCCTCCGGGCAAGACTTTTGTGCCCACTAATTTGCGACCGGAGGTACTCTCTTGGGCACACTCGTCCAGGGTGGGTGGACACTTTGGGGCAAAGAGGACAACTGAGCTATTGGCGAGGACATACTGGTGGCCACATATGGTCCGTGACGTCAGGGAGTATGTTCAGGCGTGTGTCTCCTGTGCCAGGAACAAGTCCCCTCGACAACGGCCAGCTGGGTTACTTTTTCCTTTGCCGGTGGCAGACAGGCCCTGGGAGATGGTCGGGATGGACTTTGTGGTGGGCTTACCCAAGTCTCGGGTTGCACTATCATTTGGGTGATCACCGACCACTTCTCCAAAATGGTGCACTTAGTGCCGCTACCACGGTTACCTTCCGCACGGGCCTTGGCAGCATTATTTATTAGACACATCTTCCGTCTACACGGTATGCCAGACAAGATTGTCAGCGATCGAGGTCCCCAATTTGCGTCTCGGTTCTGGAGAGAGTTGTGTCATCTACTCTGCATTGAATTGAACCTCTCCTCTGCATATCATCCCGAGACGAATGGGTTGGTAGAGAGGGCCAACCAGACCTTGGTCACCTACTTGCGACATTTTGTCTCTGCCAGGCAGGATGACTGGGCATCTCTGCTTCCGTGGGCGGAGTTTGCGCTAAACAATGCTGTGGCTGACTCCACCGGACAGACCCCATTCCTCTTAAATTACGGCCAGCATCTGCGGGTACCGGTGCCCATGCCCGTTGCTTCCGCTGACTCCAGGGTGGCAGACTGGGCTGTGGAAGCACGGGACATATGGGACCTCACCCAGGATGCCATTCAGGCTTCCAAGGAAAGGATGAGGTCTTCTGCCGATGCTCATCGGCGTCCCGCTCCGACATTTTCTCTTGGCGACCTAGTGTGGCTCTCCGCCCGAAACATCAGGCTACGGGTGGAATCCACTAAATTGGCACCCCGCTATTTGGGTCCCTTCAAGGTTCTCGAGCAGGTGAACCCTGTGGTTTACCGTTTGGCCCTTCCGCCTCGCCTTGGTATCTCCGACACCTTCCATGTATCCCTCCTAAAACCCGTGGTCATCTCCCGGTTGCCTGAGTCATCTGCAGGGACGTCGGATTCGTCTTCGGACGACTACGAGGTGAATGCCATTGTTGGGTGCAAGGTGGTACGAGGCAAAAAATTTTATTTGGTGGATTGGAGGGGTTATGGGCCTGAGGATAGGTCCTGGGAGCCTGCCGAGCATGTTCATCGCTCCGCAGCTCATCGCTGCCTTTGAACGCAGCGAGGCCCAGAGAAGGGGGGTAATGTTAGGGTTCGATTTCCCGCTGCTGCACAAGGGGAGTCTCGAACCTGTCCCTCTGCAGTCTCCCATTCATCTCCGGCCACGTGGAGCCTGCTCAGCAGAGACATCGGTCCAGGCGTCTTGCCCACTCCTCTACTGTGCAGTGACTTGCTGCTGCCTTTCCTGGATCTGCTATTATAGCCAGTGCTGGAGCAGCCGTCTTTGAGACAAAGTCCTGCGTTTTCCCATCTGAGCATGCCCAGAGTGAGATCTCTCATTGGAGATCAGGGGTCACATGTTCAGGTGCTGCAGCGGCTCCTATTGGTCCGCCAGGAAGGTCATGTAGCTACGTGTGTTTGTAACAGCTTCTCATTGGTCCTTGTTCCTGGAAGGTCCTGTAGCTGTTGCTTTAAAAGGGTAGCATGGCTGGGCCGCCATGCGCTAATATCAACCATTGTATGCTATGCGCCAGTGTGATCATGCGTATGTGTGGTTAGGGACCCAGCTGAAATAAGCCACTAGAATACCGACTTAATCGGTGAGGAGTTTGGTATGGTAGCTGGCCAGGGTCGGTGTCCTAGATGCCCTAGATTACCGGTGTAACCGGTGAGGAGTTTTGATTGCCGTATTCAGGGTCTGGCGTTCAGACGCCATAGATTGCGGGTAACTCCCGCGAGGACATTATCACATGATCACCCGTTATGTACGCTTAGCACTTAACTGTGTACCTGAGAGCCTGACAGGACACAGCACTTTTCCTCAGCGGCCCTGCGACGTAACAGGGTTTGCTTTCGACGCTAGACAGCGCCCTAGCGTTTTACTTTGCGGCTCACTGAAAAGTGAGTTCGCACCTATCGCCATATAGCGCTGTGGCATTTCCGTTAGCGTCTCTGGGTATTAACAGAGTTCGCACTTACTGCCACAACGCGCTACGGCGTTTATTTTAGCGACTCTGCGGGATTTACAGAGTTCGCTACTTTCGCCATTTTACTAGCAGCAGGTTCCGCCTGCACGGTGGACCCCGGGCTGCGAACGTACCTCTCTACCTCTTATATTTGGTGCGTTCCGCAGACCCTAACAGCCCCTAACCAGAGAACCTCAGCAAATGACTGTGCTGTTGCCAAAAATAATCTATATATAAAAAGACCAATATTGATATCACCGCCATATGGTCAGTGGTAAATAATACCAGTCCTACAGAACAAATAATAGATTACAGCAGAGTTACAGATAATGACCCTCCCACCTTTGCACTGGTGTCATTTTGTTCCTTGTGCTTAGTGCTTTCTAGTTGCTTTATTCAAACATGAGCGACACACTCAGATTAACTCCCACTGAGCGTGTGCTGTTCCTTTGGGTTATATCCCGATGTTTTGGGGAGCCATATCCTGTGATAGCAGATCCCAGAAGGCGCAGAAGAATGTGAGTACATCCACTTTTGACAAGAAGGATAACTAAAGGGCATTTTCACCGCCTATATTTGTCACTGCGTTGCCATGGAGATAAGTTTTTCCAATATTGTCGAATGAGCATAGCTACCTTTGATACATTGCTTGACATTGTGCGCCCTGGGATCACATTTCAGGACACCAGGATGAGAAAAGCAATTTCTGCAGAGGAACGCCTTCTCCTAACAATAAGGTATGTGTGTCAACGATATGTTGATGATGTTTGCCTCGACATAGTCACTTTGCAAGTGTTGTAGCACACGTATTGTACACTTATAATGTGAGTAATGTATTTCTCAAGCTTACCTATCTAAATTATTAGCTTTGGTCTATTCCACAAAAGGCATGGCTTGTAATATAATTTACAGCATGTGTGCTCTAAGAAACTGAAGCATTGTAAGTGTTGTGAATGCTGTGTTTGTTGTTTTTGTTGCTGATGTCTCCATGTTCTATGTTATTTGTGTGTTCCAGGTTCCTTTCTACTGGCATGTCCTACGCTGCTCTGCACTTAGAGTTCTTAATAGGGCGATCAACAATTTCAGGCATTGTGCGGTCAACTTGTGTGGAAATTTGGAGCAGGCTACATCAAGACGTTATGCCTGAGCCAAAAATGAGGGACTGGTTGAGGATAGCACAGGGTTTTGCCGAAAATTGCCAGTTTCCACACTGTATAGGAGTCCTGGACGGCAAGCACATACGTGTTCGTAAACCTCCTAACTCAGGCTCCCAATTCTTCAATTATAAACAATATTTTTCTGTAGTTTTGTTGGCCTTGGTCGACACAAACTACAGGTTTATAATTGTAGACATTGGGGCCTATGGAAGGACTGGAGACTCAAGAGTCTTCAATACTTCCATAATGGGTAGGCGGATACGCAATAACCAACTGGACCTACCACCAGCAAGTCAACTTACAGACTCTATTCCAGAACGTGTGCCTTATGTTATAGTAGCGGATGAGTCATTTCAATTAACCCATAATGTTATGAGGCCATATCCCCGTCGCTATCTCACCCATCGACGTAGAATATTTAATTGTCGCCTGTCACGTGCTCGACGGCTGGTGAAGTGCACATTTGGAATTCTTTGTGCTAAATGGCGGGTACTTCAATCTGCAATTCAACTCAATGAAGACAATGTTAATGTGGTCCTCAAAGCATGTGTGGTCCTACATAATTTTTGTAGAATCCATGAATGCTCCTCACAAGATGTGGGTGACATAGCCTCTGTGAATGTGTCTATGCCTATGTCACCACCCATCCATCCCCATCGTCCACCTTCAGGCCTAAAAGTACGTGATGTGTTCACTCAATATTTTGTGTCCCCTGAGGGTGCTCCTGCCTGGCAAGAGGAGGCATTATTACACATGTAGTGTGCCTATGTTGCTCTGTCATAAAGATATTTAGGCTCACTTAATTGTATATGTTGTGTTGTTTTGGTGTCATGTTGTGTGTAAGTTACGCAGCCCATCACGTATTGAAATAATCACATACAATCAATGCGACTTAAACAATTTTTTTATGTATTATGTCATGTTTAGTCGCTGTAAACATAATGCAAAAGGACTAATGTGTCCTAATCTTTTTTCAACATATTTGCTGCTAAATTGGCAGCAGTAAAACAAAGTACAATGTTAATAACTTAAAACAAAAACATAATAAATACATTACACCTATAACTGGTGGTAGGTGTGGGGTGGTGAAGGTGGAGGGCCAGCTTGTGAGGGCTGGCTATACTGCTCTCCAGCCACTGTGTCACCATGAGTGGTGGCTGACTGTGTAGTTTGCTGGCTGCTTCTTGCTTGCTCTGGATGGGGGTTTGGGTAAGGGAAGGTTGGGAACTGTTGTGGGTAGTCATAATATGACTGCCCACTTACACTGTAGCCCCTAAAATGCTCATGTCGACCATACCCATGTTGTGGCCAACATTGAACATTGGGTATGGTCGAGTGGGCATATTGAGAATGGCCACTCTGTCCCATCTGTGGTAGCTGTTGTGTTCCACTTTGGTAGGACTCAGTTTGAGGAGGAGGAGTTGGTCTCTGTGGTCCACAAGGAGGAGGTGGAGGAGGAGCATGATGATGAGGAGGAGTCTGATCAGAGGCTGATGCAGACTCCCCTTGCTGGCTTCCGAACAAACGTAAGAGATTTTAATTTGAACGTTGCCACCTTTCCAGTAAATCTAGTACGTTGTTTGGGATCATTTGGTGGGGTTCCTGCATCCAGCACAATTTGTAGGCCAGCTCTGATCCGCAGTCTGTGCTGACGGGGAATGGCCCTGAGGTACCGAGCCAGACTGCGTCCAAATGCCTCCTCCCCATCATCATGGGCAACAGTGGACAAGTAGTCAAGAACTCCTCTGTCCACCTGCCTCCTTGTGGCAGAACCAACTCCTTCTCTTCTACGCCTGGGTCGCCGTGACACAAGTGCTGGAGGCGAAGCCACATCCTGTGGCCTACCAGGGCTGCTGCTGAGGGGAGGGTCTTGGGACTCTAGAGGCAAGCTCTCTGACTACACTGGTGGTGGTGGTGGTGGTGGTGATGCTGCTGCTGCTGCACTTGCTGATGATGATGGGCCAGCCTCCTCAACATCCCCCACGGGGTCAATCACTGCCTCTGAGTCAGAAGCTGGCTCTCTCTCCGTAAGGTTTGACTCCATGCTAGAGAAGAAAAAATTTTGATTACAATTTATACAAAAATATAGCAATACAGTTTCTACAGACATTAACTTACGGTCGCACATCCATAGCTGGGGCAAGAAAATTCAGTCTATCATAATATACATATTTGCGTTTACTGGTTGCTGCTGCCCCACTGTGCCCCCTCAGCTGTCTCTCTCGCCTGTAGCAGTCTCTACAGCTGCGCCAACGCCTTGTAACATCTGACACTGAAAAAGTAATGGATACAAACAAAATTATACTTATCTGCCCTTGTAATGTAGTAAAAACAGAAGTACCGTACACCAGCAATATTATCCTTTTTTGGCGTGTTAGGGGTACACAACAGCACTACAAATTGTATGTAGCTAATATAACAAGTTAATATTACAAGGGTTCATACATACAAAGCTCTATGAGATATGTGTCACAATAATGACCATTTATTTGGGACACAGCAATGGCATTAACAAAAGGGACACATATGAAGTACTTCACCTACGCATTTATTGCATATGCAAACATTTTTAAGCTTAAGTAGGCGACCATTACAGTTGTATGTAAATATTAGAATGTGCTTGGAGTACTGACATAGCACTGGGGGTTTGAACAGTCATAACTGTTGTTTTGGGCACATTTCTGTTTCACATATAAGGGTAGAGGGACATTATTAACACATTGTTGTTGGTACATACTGAGTAGTCATACAGTATTGTAAGCGTTTTCATTATGTTACTTACTGATGTGTTCTTGGTCCTCCCTAGACCTGTCGCCAAAATCCGGAAACATCTGGGAACATATTCTCCGCCAAGCCGCATCCTTCCGCGACCGGTTGGAATAATTGGGATCCCGCTGGTCCCAAAGTTCTGGTCTCTCCTGGACCAGAACGATCAACATTTCCACATTGATGTGACTGGCCATGGTTCTGGACTCCGTGGAGGCGGTTTCCTGTTTGGGTTTGAATTTTCGTAGCCTAATTAGCATGTCAGCCCTTCCTGACAATTATCCTGATGCAATTTCCTTGCACCTGGACTAGTGGTGCGATTTAATCACAAGTCACACGTGCGGTCCGTTTGTAATCCGATTTTTCATCGCTCCCATAGACTTGCATTGGCGATAGTCGACCCACATGCTGCGATTGCACTCGGACGATTAAAATGAACCACAAAAAATCTGATACTGGGAGCTGCTCCATAGATTAACATAGGTCAGACTGCAATGCGATATTTCATCGTATTGCAGTCGTCCGATTTTGTCGCCAGTGTGACGCCGGCCAAAGACACGTTTCACTTCTCACATTTTCAGCACTGTCACCATCTATCCCCAACCTGCACAAACTCCTCATCCTGCTGATACCCCAATACTGAGCCGCTGCTGCCATATGTGTCCCTATTACTGCACCTGATACCCCAATACTGAGCCGCTGCTGCCATATGTGTCCCTATTACTGCACCTGCTGTGTGGTTTTGTGTGACCTCTAAATTCTTAAGCACCCCTCTTTAATATAGTAATGCCAGGTGCAAGTGCCCTAGAAAACAGTTCTCACATTGTACCCCCTAGAATGTAATAATGCCCTGTGTGTGCCCCTTTGACAGTCACAGTAACCAGAATTCCCCTATAACAATAAGTGCCCACTTTACATTTAATAATGTCCCGAGTCTCCCCCCTGTACAGCTCCCCTATACACCGTATAATGCCCCTCACTATATATATATATATATATATATATATTGACCCCTTAATATCCCCAAACTATTAAAAGGGAATCTGTCATCCAATTTTTGTGATATCAGATAAAGATATCACTGAATTGTGCGTCCCATAAGTAATCTATAGGTACCTATCATATCTCCTGACACCCCAGTTTTGATGTCAAAATACCTTTGTAAAGTTCGTTTCTCAGTATGCAAATACATGCGGTCCGGTCCGATGGGTGGTGTTTATTCTCATTCCCCCACCGCCTCCTGTCTTGCCCTACGCACTTCTTCACGTCCGTTTTCCGCGCTTTCGCTTTGAAAAGGCCCCATCGCGCGTGCGCAGTGTGCTTTGTCTAACAGTGGGCAAAGCATAAAATCAGTACTGCGCATGCACCCCTATAGGCAGGCTCTATATAGTAATGCACTACCCCATAGGCAGCCTGTATATTATAATGCAGCCCCCCATAGGCATCCTCTATATTGTAATGCACCCCCATAGGCAGCCTCTATATTATAATGCACCCCCATAGGCAGCCTCTATATAGTAATGCACCCTCCATAGGCAGCCTCTATATAGTAATGCAGCCCCCCATAGGCAGCCTCTATATTGTAATGCACCCCCATAGGCAGCCTCTATATAGTAATGCGTCCCATAGGCAGCCTCTGTATTGTAATGCACCCCCATAGGCAGCCTCTATATGGTAATGCGCCCCCATAGACAGCCTCTGTATTATAATGCACCCCCATAGACAGCCTCTGTATTATAATGCACCCCATAGGCAGCCTCTGTATTGTAATGCACCCCCATAGGCAGCCTCTATATAGTAATGCACCCCCATAGGCAGCCTCTATATTGTAATGCGCCTTCATAGACAGCCTCTGTATTGTAATGCACCCCATAGGCAGCCTCTATATAGTAATGCACCCCCAGAGGCAGCCTCTATATAGTAATACAGCCCCCATAGGCAGCCTCTATATAGTAATGCACCCCCATATGCAGCCTATATATTGTAATGCACCCCTATAGGCAGGCTCTATATAGTAATACACTCCCCCATAGGCAGACTCTATAGTGTAATGCACCACCCATAGGCAGACTCTATAGTGTAATGCACCCCCATAGGCAGCCTGTATATTATAATGCACCCCCATTGGAAGCCTCTATATTGTAATGCACCCCCATAGGCAACCTCTATATTATAATGCACCCCCATAGGCAGCCTCTATATTATAATGCACCCCCATAGGCAGTCTCTATATAGTAATGCATCCCCCATAGGCAGCCTCTATATTGTAATGCACCCCCATAGGCAGCCTCTATATAGTAATGCAGCCCCCCATAGGCAGCCTCTATATTGTAATGCACCCCTATAGGCAGCCTCTATTTAGTAATGCACCCCCCATAGGCAGGCTCTATATTGTAATGCACCCCCATAGGCAGCCTCTATATAGTAATGCACCCCCATAGGCAGCCTCTATATAGTAATGCAGCCCCCCATAGACAGCCTCTATATTATAATGCACCCCATAGGCAGCCTCTATATAGTAATGCACCCCCCATAGGCAGCCTCTATATTGTAATGCAGCCCCCCATAGGCAGCCTCTATATAGTAATGCACCCCCCATAGGCAGCCTCTATATAGTAATGCACCCCCATAGGCAGCCTCTATATAGTAATGCAGCCCCCCATAGGCAGCCTCTATATAGTAATGCAGCCCCCCATATGCAGCCTCTATATAGTAATGCACCCCCATTACAAAAATAATAAATCCAGTACTCACCTCTCTTACTCCCGGCTCCTGCGCTGCTCACTTCTGCTTTCCCTCTCAGCGTCTGACAGCGGGCACCGGGCAGTGACATCATCGCGCCCGCTGTCAGACGCTGAGAGGGGATCAATGCGATGCCGATTGATTCTCCCTGCTCTGCCGCAGAATGTAACTGTATCGGCGCGCTCTGCATGCCGATACAGTTACAGTAGCGTAGCTTCGGGTGGACCCCCGCCCCCTCATCCCCCCAGGTAGCTACGCTACTGACCTCTATTATATATTATATATTATTCCTGTCAATCACAGTCACCCTATTAGGCTCCAGCTACCACCAAAATGTCAGAATCCCTAGGTGCTAATGGGGTTATAAAATTACAACTACATCTAAAGCTGTCTTATAGGTAGGTCAACATGCACAGGATTCCTCATCCTTACATAACATTTTTGCTTCTTTGACATTTTTCTTATATATAAAACACTCCAAAAAACCATTGAACATTTTTTCCGTATTCAATTACTCATCCATATACTATTAAATGCTCTCATCTTATTGCATCTCGCTATGTGGAAACCACTGTCACTCTTTATGTGTATGGTAATGAAGTGTCTTTGATATACATACTATCACATGCACTGTGTATTCACAAGGTGGAAAAATATACACTTTAGCTTTTATATTTTGCTCCTGTCACTAATTACACTCTGGATATACCAGTACGGCATGTGAAGGGATGTTATCTCCTCAAATGAGTGCGTGTAGCGCAAGTGTGTCTGGTCTGTTTACCATCTTCTCAAGTCTAACGTGCGCAAGTCTTCAACATGTCGCAATCCGGAGCATTTATGCGCCCAGTTATGACGCGTGCTGGTCACTGATGTCACCGTGATGCTTACTGTGACCCGCAGCATCATAGAGATTGCCAGGAGTGATGTTAGTTCTGGCAGGGACATACGTACACATGTGCCATTACCTGGGGGAGGTATACTTAATGCCCAGTTTAGACACACAAAGCAGCATGGCCCATTGAGGAAGCCGATGTGAAACACGCATTGTGGCTGGTGGCATATTGTGGGTAAGAGCCATGGACATGGTGGGATTTGTTTATAGTGGGTTTGATTCTAGGCACAGGCTTATTTATTTATTTAACTCATTTATATAGCGCCATTAATTCCACATTCCACATTCCACATTCCATTAATTCCACAGCGCTTTACAGACATTATTGGCACTGTCCCCGATGGGGCTCACAATCTAAATTCCCTATCAGTATGTCTTCGTAGTGTGGGAGGAAATCGGAGTACCCGAGGAAACCCACGCAAACACGGGAGAACAGATGCAGATGTTGTCCTTGGTAGGATTTGAACTCAGGACCCCAGCACGGCAAGGCTGCAGTGCTAACCACTGAGCCACCATGCTGTTCTGGCCTGGCCTAATAAGCCGTGGCTTATTATGAAGTATCCATACCTCCCCCACTTCATTAGTGTCTCTTAGGTTTACATAAGCACTATGCACTTTATTACTGAGAAAAAAGCCCATTTGATGTAATGCAGATGTACATGTCGCTCTCTACCTGATCTTGTCTCTGAATTGTCTCTATAGCTGACTTATTTTTTGCTTACATGTACTGATATATGTATTAAGTCAATTCAATAAATGTATAATTTTTTATACATCATATTTTAGACATATTGCTGTTTTCTTCAGTGTATTGATCAGTATTGGGGTGCCCTTACTCTATTCTGCACAGGGCCCTCCCACATAGGTATAGGACCCTTTTTGCCGACTTTTAGTTATGGTTTCTGTTATGGTCTTTATTCTTATTTCATACTCTGCGGTATATTTTGATGTTATTTAGTATTTGCAAACAGTGTTGAAACATTTTTCTGTATTTAATTGCTAATTCATATACTAGTACATTCTCTGTGGCACATTAAGGAGTTATATAACAGTCCAAAAATCTGTTGAATTTTTTTTCTGGATTCAATTATTCACTCATAGAGTATTATGTGCTTTGCAGTACATTTCGGTGTTATATAACACTCCCAAAAAGTGTTGAAGCATTTTTCTGGATTCAATTACTCACCCATAGAGTATTACGTGCTCTGTGGCACATTTCTGTGGCATAGAACACTCCAAAAAAGCATTGAAACATTTATATGGGTTCAATTACTCATCTATATGAGTATATGAGTATTACGTGGTCTGTGGTACATTTGTTTCGATGGCATATAGCAGTCTAAAAAAGTTTTGAAATTTTTTCTATATTCAATTACACATCTATATACTTGTAAGGTTCTGTGTACATGTTCCTGAAACTCAGTTTGTTCGTCAGCCATTTTACTTTCTGTCTTGCTGCAGCTATCTTGCCCTCAGTCAAAATGGAGTTTCCAGCTTGCATGTTCCCGCCCTGATTCTCTCCTTTTGCTTCTTAAGCAGCCACAGCTGAGCAATCAGTGCTTCAGAATCTAGCCTGCAGTGAACCTGTGACCTGACTCCTAAAGCCTTGGACCTTGTACTCCAGCTATTCCTACTGAGGAACTCTGAAGCACTTGTGGACTCTGAACCCTGCTCTTTGAAAGACCCACGTTTGCATGGACTTACGGTAACAGAGAAGAAGATCCTGAACCTGTTGTGGAGAGTGATTGCTGAGCTTAGATTACTCTGGCCTGCTGTGTCTCCTGCTTCTGTGTCTGCAAACTGTGTGACTATTTTTGCCAACTTGTATGAAGTAATACAAGACTTTCTATATCAAACCTGTGTCTCATGTATTTTCATCGCACCCAAGCACAAGACGCTATATGAACTGTACTACATACATTACAAGATTCTGAAGACAAACGTTAGTGTCTGCTGGGTCTGGAAAGGCTGTGTTCTGCTGTAACTGTGGATATCGGATGTCCGGTTGTACTTTCTGTGATGACAGTGGTTGTGACTTCTCACAACCATTCCAGGTGAGCAATTCCCTTAAGTGTTTTTTTTTTCTGCAGTGTTACCACAGGTAAACACTATTGTTTTTTTTTTTTTTCTCTTTTTTGTCTGCTGTAACTGTGGATATCAGATGTCCGGGTGAACTTTCTGTGATGATAGTGGTTGTGACTTCTCACAACCATTCCAGGTGAGCAGTTCCCTTAATTTTTTTTTCTCTCTGCAGTGTTACCACAGGTAAACACTATTGTTTTTTTTTTTCTCCTCTCCTCTTCTTCCAGTACTCCTGTCTTAAAAGATCTGGAAAATGGAGGCCCGCATAAAGGAACTTTGCGGAGTGACTGATAATATCCTTGCAGATTTGCAGAATATAAAGACCCGTTTTTCAAGCCTACAGGACCTCACTAATCACAATTTGCAAGTGTTTGGACAGACTGCCCAGGATTTGCGAGCCAGGATTGAGGTTCTAGAGGAGCGAGTCCAGGCTCCTGCCGTAGCCCCGAGTTCTGGGATTCCCAAGTTGCCCCTTTTCGTTTTGGCGGTGAACGTGAGAAATTCAGGGGATTTATTAATCAATGCAATCTTTTTTTTTCTGCACATGCTTCACAATTTCCCACTGAACGATCTAAGGTGCTTACTATAATTATGTTGCTTACCAACAAGGCTTTGATGTGGGCAAACCCTCTGATTGAGACTGAGGATGATTGTTTGAATCACCTTGATGCTTTTATTTCAGCCATGGGGCAGGTGTTTGATGACCCCAATCGAGGTGCAACAGCTGAAGCAGCCATGTTAGCTTTGCGCCAAGGTAAGCACTCGGTAGCTGAATATGCCTTGGATTTCAGGAGATGGGCCCTTGATACCACCTGGGACAGTTCCGCCAAAAAATCTATTTTTCGAAAGGGGTTATCTCCACTGATTAAGGATGAACTTGCTCGTTCCGACCCACCCACTGCGTTAGGTGACTTTATTAACTACTGCATCCGTATTGATACTCGTTTGACTGAACGCAGGCAAGAGAGATGGTTCGAAAGCAATCGCACTAACCTTTTCCTACCTTCCTCTCCAGCTAAGGAACCTTTGAGTAGGATTACACGGGAACCTGAACCTGAACCCATGCAGGTAGACTCTTTACAACGACGGGTTAGTGATGCACGCAAGGAACATTGTTTTAAGGAGAATCTATGTTTCTATTGTGGTAAGTCAGGGCACTTCATTATAAACTGCCCCAGCCGTTCTCGTAAGACTACTGCAGCACTCATTCATTGTGAGTGTTGCGAGAGGGGATCTGTCAGGTCCGAGCCTCAGGCTCCAGAGAGATCTGCAGCAACAGATCTTGATTTCTCGGACTTAAACTCCGTTACCTCTGAGGACGTTGACTGTGTAAACGCTGCCATTTTTCAAGTTTCCTCAGCGGTGTCCCAGCTGAGTTGTAAGAAAAACAATTCTCATTGCTTTCTTTCCATCAAACTCTGGGTTGACTCAGCTTGGGTGTCTAGCTCTGCTATGATCGACTCAGGGGCAAGTGGAAATTTTATGGATGTCTCCTTTGCTCTGAAACAGGGGATACGTTCAGTGAAGAAGGCTACTCCAGTACAGATGGAAACTGTGGATGGCTCCCTGCTGACCTCTGGACCAGTGGATCAGGAAACAGAGCCTTTGAGGGTTCTTATGGGTAAAGATCATCAAGAGAAACTGTCCTTTATGCTTATCTCTTCTCCCCACTTTCCCATTATTCTAGGGCTACCATGGCTGCAGGCTCAGAATCCTATCATTAACTGGGAGACCAAGGAATTACACTTTCCAGAGAAACAGATGAGTCCAAAAGTTTCAGCTTGCTCTGTTCCTAAAGGAACCATGTCAGTCCCTGAACTACCAGCTGTATACCAGGACTATGTGGATTTATGTGACAAGAAGAACGCTGACCAGCTTCCTCCTCACGTCCATATGATTGTCCAATTGAATTATTGCCTGGAGCAGAGATACCTTTTGGTAAGATCTACCCCCTGGCGGGGCCCGAGCTAAAGGCTTTAAAGGATTACACAGACGAAAATCTAGCCAAGGGCTTCATACGCCCCTCTTCATCTCCTGCAGGTGCACCCATCTTCTTTGTAAAGAAGAAAGATGGATCTTTGAGACATGCGTAGACTATAGGGAACTCAATAAGGTTACTATTAGAAACCGTTATCCATTGCCTTTAATCCCTGAGTTATTGGAGAGAGTGCGACATGCCAAAATTTTCTCTAAACTAGATCTTCGTGGGGCCTATAACTTAGTCCGTATTAGACCTGGGGATGAATGGAAGACTGCATTCAGGTCACGCTATGGACACTTTGAATATCTAGTTATGCCTTTTGGTCTGAGTACCGCCCCAGCCACTTTCCAACACTTGGTGAATGACATCTTCAGGGATCTCCTAGATACATTCGTGGTAATTTATTTGGATGATATTCTAATTTTTTCTAACTCCACAGAGGAACATCATGGACATGTGAGAATGGTCTTGGAACGTCTAAGACAAAATCATCTTTACATCAAACTTGAAAAGTGTGAATTCCATAGGACCGAAATTCAATTTCTGGGGTATGTACTGTCTACACAAGGAATTAGTATGGATGGAAGCAAAACCCAAGCCATCAAGGATTGGCCAAGTCCTAGAAATGTGAAGGAGGTACAGCGCTTCATCGGGTTTGCCAACTTCTATAGACGTTTCATTAGAAATTTCTCTGAGGTAGTGTCACCTATCACCCAACTTACCCGGAAAGAGTCTAGGTTCTCCTGGACTCCCCAAGCCCAGGAAGCATTTTCCCGTCTAAAAGATAAATTTACCACTGCACCTATCCTAGTACATCCCAACCCCGAGCTTGCCTTCATAATAGAGGTGGATGCTTCAGACTGTGCCGTTGGAGCTATACTCTCTCAGAGAACAGGTGAGAAGAATGTCTTGCATCCCTGTGCCTTCTTTTCCCAGCAGTTGTCTTCGGCTGAGAGGAACTACGATGTGGGCAATAGAGAGTTGTTGGCCATTATTGCCGCCTTCAAAGAATGGAGACACCTTCTTCAGGGAGCTGCACAGCAAATAGTCGTCCTGACAGACCATCGTAACCTTGAGTTTATCAGGTCGGCTAAGTGCCTGACTCCTCGCCAGGCTCGCTGGAATCTTTTCTTAAACCAATTTAATTTTATCATTTCTTATAGACCAGGATCGCGCAATGGAAAGGCTGATGCACTCTCTAGGATTTACTCAGCAGAGACACGTCCAATTACTCCTCCTAAGACTATTCTTCCTGACTCTAGATTCCTAGGAGTAATTCATAATCAAGACCTACTTAAGGACATCAAGGAAGCATACCATGCGGATTCCTTTTTGGCACAACCCCCGAGGGACGTAAGTCTTGTCTTTAAGAATGGTGTGTGGATTCAGGGACAACGCCTGTATATTCCTGAAACAGTCAGATTGAGAGTATTGCAACTCATTCACGATTCCAAGATAGCTGGGCATAGAGGAATTCTAAAGACACAGGAATTTCTTTCTCGTTTCTTTTGGTGGCCCACTTGCAGGAAGGATGTTTTAAACTATGTCACTTCATGTGAAGTCTGTGCAAGATGCAAAACACCTCGCTCCTCACCAACTGGTCTGTTACAGCCTCTTCCCACCCCGTCCCGCCTGTGGGGATCCATTTCTATGGACTTCATTGTGGAGTTACCAACCTCTCAAGGGAAGAACACCATTCTAGTGGTGGTTGACCGTCTAACAAAAGCAGCTCATTTTATCCCTTGTGTCGGCTTACCCACTGCAAAACAGACATCAGATTTGATGATTAAAGATGTGTTTCGCTTACATGGAGTACCGGATGAGGTTATTTCGGATCGAGGGGTGCAATTCACTTCTAGGTTTTGGCAAAATTTCTGTGCAGCATTGGACATTAAAGTAAACCTTTCTTCTGCTTTTCATCCCCAGACTAATGGACAGACCGAACGAACCAATCAAACCCTGGAGCAGTATCTCCGCTGCTTTATCTGCCACCTACAGGATGATTGGGTGGATCTACTTCCATTAGCTGAGTTCTCGTATAACAACTCTCAGAGTGCCTCCTCTAAGCAGTCTCCTTTTTACTCTAATCTAGGTTATCATCCTAACATTCTACCACGATTTCCCATAGAAACGCCTTTACCAGCAGTGGCTGAAAGAATCACGTCTTTACAGAAGAATATGGATCTTCTAAAGGAGAATCTGGAATCAGCTCAGGAAAGGTACAAGAAAGCAGCAGATAAATTTCGTAAACCTGCACCAGCTTTCAAGGTAGGAGACTTGGTCTGGCTGTCAACCAGAAATCTTAAGTTAAGGATTCCATCGTCTAAGTTGGGACATAAGTACATTGGACCCTATAAAATCAGTAAAATTATAAGTGCCGTTGCTTGTCGTCTTCAACTGCCCAGAACTATGAGAATCCACCCTGTCTTTCATGTATCCCTACTAAAGGCTGCGACACCCAATACGTTTCCTGGACGTTCTTCTCCTTGCCCAGACCCAGTGCTAGTCGATGGTCAGGAAGAATTTGTGGTGGAAAGGATTTTAGATTCCAGGTTGTATAGAAATCAGTTACAATATCTGATTAAATGGCAGGGCTACCCAGTGGAGGACAACTCATGGGAACCAGTCAATAACGTTAATGCTCCTCGCTTGCTCCGTCAGTTTCATCAGAGGTACCCACACAAGCCTGGTCTGAGGTCATCCGGAGGTTGTCCCTAAGGGGGGAGTAATGTAAGGTTCTGTGTACATGTTCCTGAAACTCAGTTTGTTCGTCAGCCATTTTACTTTCTGTCTTGCTGCAGCTATCTTGCCCTCAGTCAAAATGGAGTTTCCAGCTTGCATGTTCCCGCCCTGATTCTCTCCTTTTGCTTCTTAAGCAGCCACAGCTGAGCAATCAGTGCTTCAGAATCTAGCCTGCAGTGAACCTGTGACCTGACTCCTAAAGCCTTGGACCTTGTACTCCAGCTATTCCTACTGAGGAACTCTGAAGCACTTGTGGACTCTGAACCCTGCTCTTTGAAAGACCCACGTTTGCATGGACTTACGGTAACAGAGAAGAAGATCCTGAACCTGTTGTGGAGAGTGATTGCTGAGCTTAGATTACTCTGGCCTGCTGTGTCTCCTGCTTCTGTGTCTGCAAACTGTGTGACTATTTTTGCCAACTTGTATGAAGTAATACAAGACTTTCTATATCAAACCTGTGTCTCATGTATTTTCATCGCACCCAAGCACAAGACGCTATATGAACTGTACTACATACATTACAATACTATTATGTGCTCTGTGGTACATTTTGGTGTTCTATAACACTCCAAAAAAGCATTGAAAATTTTTTATTTATGCAATTACTCCTCCATATACTATTCAATGCTTTTTTGGAGCATTATATAACATCAAAATATACCACAGAGCATGTAATACTCTATTGAAGAGTAATTGAGTATAGAAACACGTGATACATTTCAGTGTCATATAATATAAACTCCAAAAAAGTGTTTCTGTATTCAATTTCTCATCCATATACTATTACATGCTCCGTAATATATTTCGGTGGCATATAACACTCCAAAATAGCATTAAAACATTTTCTGGACTCAATCACTAATCCATAGAGTATTATGTGTTTTGCAGCACATTTCAGTGTTATATAAGACTCCAAAACAACGTTTAAATTTTTTTCTGTGATCAGTAACTCATTCATATATTATTATTTGCTCTGTGGTACATTTCAGTGGCATATAACACTCTAAAGAAACAGTGAAACATTTTTATGGATTCAATTACTCATCTATAGAGTATTACATGCTCTGTGGTACATTGTGGTGGCATAAAGCAGTCTAAAAAAGCTTTGCATTTTTTTTCTATATTCAGTTACTCATCCATATACTATTATGTGCTCTGTGGTACATTTTGGTGTTATATAACCTTCCAAAAGACCATTGAAACATTTTTCTATTACTAACCCATAGAGAATTACATGCTTTGTGGTACATATCAGAGTTATATAACACTTCAAAAAAGCAATGAAAAATTTTTGTATTCAGTTACTCATTCATCTACTATTACATGCTCTGTAGTACATTTCGGTGTTATTCAACAATCTAAAAACCATTGAAACATTTTTCCTGATTCTATTACTCATCTATAGACCATTACATGCTCTATGGTACATGTCAGAGGCATATAACACTCCGAAAAAGCATTGAAACATTTTTCTGCATTCAGTTACTCATCCATATACTATTAAGTGCTCTGTGGTACTTTTCGGCATGATATAACAGTCCAAAAAAGCATTGAAAAATGTTTCTGCATTCAGTGACTCATCCATATATTATTGCAAAAAAGCATTGAAACATTTTTCTGGATTTAATTACTAACCCTTAGAGTATTGCATGCTTTGAGGTACATTTTGGTGTTAAATAATACTCCAAAAGAGCGTTGAAAAATGTTTCTGTATACAGTTTCTCATCCATATACTATTATGTGATTTGTGGTACATTTCATTATAATATAACACTCCAAAAAAGAGCTTAAAAATTTTCAGCATTTAATTACTCATCCATATAGTGTTCCGTTCTCTGTGGTACATTTCAGTGGCATACAACACTCCAAAAAAGTGCTGAAACATTTTTATGGATTCAAATACTCATCCATAAAATATTACATGCTCTGTGGTATGTTTTGGTGTTATATAACACTCCAAAAAGCCTTGAACCATTTTCTGGATTCAATTACTCACAAAAGGGTATTACCTGCTCTGTTGTAGATTTCAGTCTTATATAACACTCCAAAAAGTGTTGAAAATTTTTTCTGTATTCAATTACTTCTCCAAAGAGAACTACATGCTCTGTGGGTGACAAAGATGGCATAATCACTCGAGACTCCTGAGGGAGTGACCGAAGGAATATCAGAGCCGTAGGAAGCTGGCCCGTGCAGGAGGCAGGAGCCTGTGGTTCAGAACCATCCGCTTTTCCAGAATCATCAATGCCCAAACTCAGACCTGAACCAAGGCTGCAGCCTTCATTGCTTAGGTTCTGGTGTACTGTGGACGGGAGAGACAGAATTTAAGAACTGGAATCTGGTGAGCAGATTGTGGTGCCTAAGCTGGTTAAAAGAGACAAGGAGGGGAGCCAGGACCAGGGCTGGGGAAATGCTAGCATGCTCGCAAGGTAAGGACAGTTGGCATCCCTGGGGAGTTCATTATGTACAAATGGTAGTAGAGAAAGGGGTCTAAATAGGGGACCCGTCATCACATCTCGGTCAATTATTGAATAATAAAGACAGAACACTTGTCTTGAAGGCTCCTCAAAGAGGCTCGAGACTGGCTACCAACCCCAGGAGATCAGACTGTCCTAGTGATTCCCCACTTCCTATGCAGGAGCAGTCAATGGTGCAGGTGAAACAGGTGTCTGGCACACATTTCTATATGCTTCGGGCTCCGGCACTACCTAAAGCCAGGTAATTTAAAGCACAGGCACCTGAGAAACAGGGTCCAGGAAGCAGGTAAAGGCAGTGCCTCCAGCCTCCGGAGGAAAGAGAAGAATCAGACACCTGAAGAGGATTACTGTATTACTCTCCTTATTATATTTTCCTGGCTTCGCACTTCCTGCAAAGATTTTATGAGTGTAGAAGTATGTCAACTGCATTTTTAAATATTTACATTCAAAACATTTTCTGGGTTCAATTAGTCATCCATACAGTTTCACGCACTCTGTGTAAAATTATGGTGGGTTAAATTTTTAAAAACTGCTTGGTCCAGTACATTTCACATGCAAATATTTTTGTTCCAAAAAATGAATATAGTCATACATACTGTAGAAACTTTTTTGTGTGAAATTTCTTTGGTTTGAAATATAAATCTAAAATGGCCTGCTAAGTAGAAATGAGCAAAAGCTTCAAGGTAAGGTTTGGTTCAGTTCTATTTGCTGAATGTACCCACACCCCATTAGATTCCATGGGTTGCCAAACCAAGCGAATACACAACACCTTAAAGGGTGACAAAAAGCTTCTCAAACTGCTAAAATTAGGGGCAGACGCCATGAAAAGTGACATCAATTCACCCACATTAGAAAATTGCGAATGGCACAGCAGCAGTTAGCCATGACCCATCAGGGTCTGGCGCAGCATTAAAAGCTTGAAATTGAACTTTCAATAAGGACTTGGTGGTTAAGGGTGCTGTGTAAGCCTTCTTAGTTGGGAGACCTGATACCTCATGCAAAACCTCCAATTTTTTTTTTTTCCAGCCACACTCAGATGGTACAAACATCAGTTTCATACAGTACTATTGGTACAAAAATATAAGGAAAGTAACACAGGTTGTTGACTCATCAATTGACCCACAGAAGAACCTGTTATAATGACACAGAAGCAGTCAGCCATGGCCCTTGCAAGAGATATCAGTGTCTGGCCCAACATTAACAGCTTGGAACTGAATATTCAATGAGGACCTCATAGCTAAGGGAGCGGTGTAAGCCTTCTTAGCTGGGAGAACTGATATCTCATGCAACACCTCCAATTTTTTTTTTTTACTCCAGCAGCACTCAAATGGCACAAATATCAGTTTCATGCAGTAATATTGGTAGAAAAATGTAAGAAAAGTAACACAGGTAGTTGACTGAAAGTAAATGCAGGCCTGCCTGTCTGGGAGCCCTTCTTGCACAGGCAACCCACCAGATGGAGACCCAACTTGGAGTCTCCACATTTCAAAAAAATATGTCACACACCAATAAAGTGGAATCAATTTGCACAGACTAGAAACAGTATTACATGGTAAAGGCCTCTGACACACCTTCTACTACAGACAACCCACCAGATGAAAATCCAACTTGAAGTCGCCACACTTCAAAAAATGTCACACACCACTAAAGTAGCATCAATTTCCACAGAGTAGAAATATTATAATAGACCTTTTACACACCTTCCACAGGCTGGTCTAAAAAATGTGTGAAACAACTCACGGAAATGCTTATGTCACTTACACTGCTGCTGCTGCTAATGTTTTTGTGATGACGCTTTGACGTTCCAGGGTTGGACATCTAGAACTGGGATGCATGCTGTGTGACTGTCTTGTGGAAAACCACTTTTAAGATTGTCTTCAAGTGTGTTTCGTTACTCTAGCATACACGCATCCCTTTCCGGTGGGGGGGAGGCATCTGGCTAAATTTACTCTTGTACCATGGATCTAGCAGTGTGGCAACACCGTAGTCAACACTATTTCTAACCCTAAGAATACGGTCATCATGTTGATGATAGTGCAGTAAGAAAGCGCTCATGTGTCGGGCGCTTCCATGAGGTCCAAGTCCATGATGTGTTGGTAGTGGGGAAACACTCAAGGTTGCTTCCTCTGTTCCCTCCCACCAACCACAGATAACAGAGAGGGGATCATTATCCTCTTCACCTCCTGACTGTTGTGTCTCCATCTTCTCATCCTCCTCCATTTGTTTCTTGGCTCTTGCACCTCCACTAACAGTTTGTCTGGTACCTTGAGCCCCCCTAAATTGCTGAAAGCCACACTCTCATGGCACACGCATGTGCAACGACAGCCTGGAAATTGGAGATATTGTTAACCCTTCCACATCCTCATCTGCTTCCACCTCTTCCTCTGGGACCATCACATCCTCACTCAGACTATTCAAAGTGTTCTCCAGCATGCAGATGACCGGAATAGTGCTGCTGATGACGGTATCATCAGCGCTAACCATCTTAGTAGCCATTTCAAAACTGTGCAGAAATGTGCAGAGGTGTTTCATCTGTGTCCCACTCCGCAAGCATGATATGAACCACGTACAGACTGTGTTGGACCAGGCAATCAAAAGGATATACTGCAACAGGGTTGATGTCACAGTCGCTTCAACATGTGCAGATTGGATTTCCTCTGTGTTGGAATTTTGCAAAAGAAATGGTTAACCGATAGGCCAAAAGACCTCTGTAGCAATGCAAGTCGATGACCTATGGGGTGCTATCGTCGGAAATTAGCTTTCTGCAGCAGTGCATCCAGACCAGCATAATGGCAGAGAATTGCTGTACCACCAGGTTGAGGATGTGAGCCATGCAAGGCACATTTGTGAGGTTACCACAGCGTAGGGCCCCCACCATATTTGCACCATTATGCCAAACGGCCTTCCCTGGCTCCAGGTTCAATGGAGACAGCAATTGCTCTAACTTGGCTTGGATAGCTTTCCACAACTCTTGAGCTGTGTGACTGCAATCTCCAATGCATATTAATTTGAACACTATCAGTTTGCGGTGACTAGAATTGTGCGACTTTCACTTTTTTCGGGTCGAGTCGGGTTTCATGAAACCGACTTTCGCAAAAGTCGGGTTGAGCGAAATCGGCCGACTATCTGGAAAAGTCGGTGGTTCGGCCGAAACACGAAACCAAATGCAAGTCAATGAGGAAGCAAAGTCGGCAGGGAGTGGAGGACAGTAAACACACCTACAGTGCTCATTTTCAGAGCTGGCAGGTGGCTCAGCCAAAGAGCGGTGCCGGCGCGGGATTCAAATCCCCCGCCAAAGCCGCGTCGGCACCGCTCATTGGCTGAGCCGCCTGTCGGCTCAGCCAATGAGCGGCGCGGGATTCAAATACCCTGTCGTGCGGCACCGCTCATTGGCAAATCCCCCGCCATTGACTGAGCGGTGCCACCCGGATTTGCTATGTGTGTGTGTGTGCGAGGCTGTGTGTGTGTGTATGCAGGCATCGTCCAAAGGGACTAAAAGTCCCATCCGACTATACCTGCTACACTATCAGTGAGTGACACATTAGCCAATGATGGGACAGTAGTAGTCCAATCATCCGGCTAATGTGTTGAATGTAAAAAAAACATACATTACATACACAACATACAGAACATACAACATATAACACATAACATACGCATAACACAGAACATACATAATACATACAACACATAACATACAGAACATACATATAACATACAACACATAACATACATATAACACATAACATACAGTACATACATATAACACATAACATACAGTACATACATACAGTCCCTGACAGAAGTTATGTCGCTTATCCATGTTATGTAAATCAAAGCTTATAACCTGACGTTAAATTCATCTATTGGTTTTATAAATTACTCTTTTGAAAGCTGAAACCCTCCCAAATTTGGTTTAGGTTAAGAAAATAAATTGGCATCAATGCTGAAATATTGATCATTTAATGAATATAGAATGGTCAGATTTTGGCAAGACAAAAGTTTTGTCACCTGGTCGTATAATGCACCAAATCCTAGTTTACATCCTCACCAGTGCTCAGTAAATGATCGGTTAATTAGTGGGTGTGTATAAAAAGAAACCCAGCACCCCAGACCTTCACTTGAACTGCAATTTGAGCTCTGACAACATGCCAAAAATCCACCCTGTGACCAAATCCTTGATTATCAAGAGGCTGAAGACCAGATCCACTGCAGAGGTGGCTGGCACCTTTGGTGTGTCTCAGCGTCAAGTACAAAGAATTAAAAAAAGATTTGAAGAGACTGGAGATGGGTTTGACAAGCCCAGGTCCGGCAGACCCCACAAGACAACTGGTCAGGAGGAACATTTGTTTGTTAGAAAATCCAAAGCAAGCCCCTCTTCCACTGCAGCAGAGCTCCAACAGGCCTGGTCACCTCAAGTCCCTGTGTCAACTAGAACAGTTTTTAGGATTCTGTCTTGAAATGGCCTCCATGGTTGAATCAGTGCCCAGAAGCCAGCACTAAACAAAAGGCAAATAAAAAACCATGTGGCATTTGCAAAGTCCCACAGCCTGCTAAACAGGATGCTGGAAAAGTGGCAGAAGGTGGATTTCTCTGATGAAACTTCAGTAGAATTACACCACAGCCGCCGCAAATACTGCAGGAGACCTACTGGAGCCCATATGGATCCAAAATACACTCAGAAAACAGTTAAAATTGGTGGTGGAAAGATCATGGTCTGGGGTTAAATTCCGTATGGGGTGTGCGAAACATTTGCAAAGGTGGAAGTCAATATCAATAGCCTAAAATATCAAGAAGTATTAGCTATCTCTTACATTCCAAATCATAAAAGGGGTCAATTTTTGCAGCAGGATGGTGCTCCATCACATACATCCATCTCTAGAACAAAGTTCCTCCAGGCCAAAAAGATCAAGGTGCTCAAGGACTGGCCAGCCCAGTCACCAGACATGAACATCATTGAGCAAGTTTGGGGTAGGATGAAAGAGGAAGCTTGGAAGACAAAACCAAGGAATCTAGATGAAATCTGGGAGGCATGTAAGACTGCATTATTTGCTATTCCTGATGACTTCATTAATAAATTGTATGAATCATTCTTGAACCGCATGGATGCAGTCCTTCAAGCTCATGAAAGTCACACAAAATATTAAATATGACTCTAATAGCACCACAACTTCATTCACCAATGTTATGAAACATATATTTGTATTTTAAGATAATTATTTGTTTGAATATCACATTACTTTCTGTGGGCGACAAAACTTTTGTCTTTCCAAAATCTGACCATTCTATGTTCATTAAATGATCAATATTTCAGCATTGATGCCAATTTATTTTCTTAACCTAAACCAAATTTGGGAGGGTTTCAGCTTTCAAATGAGTAATTTATAAAACCAATGGATGAATTTAACGTCAGGTTATAAGCTTTGATTTACATAACATGGATAAGCGACATAACTTCTGTCAGGGACTGTATAACATACAACACATAACATACATATAACACATAACATACATATAACATACAACACATAACATACAGAACATACATATAACATACAACACATAACATACATATAACACATAACATACAGTACATACATATAACATACAACACGTAACATACATATAACATACAACACATAACATACATATAACATACAACACATGACATACAGAACATACATATAACACATAACATAAAGAGCATACAAATAACACATGACATACAGTACATATATATAACATACAACACATAACATACATGTAACATACAACACATAACATACATATAACACAACATACAGTACATACATATAACACACAACACGTAACATACAGTACATACATGTAACATAACATACAGAACATACATATAAAACATACAACACATAACATACATATAACATGCAACACATAACATACAGAACATACATATAACACAACATACAGAACATACATATAACACATAACATACAGAACATACATATAACATCTAACAGATAACATACAGTACATACATATAACATACAACACGTAACATACATATAACATACATATAACACATAACATACAGAACATACACATAACATACAACACATAACATACAGTACATACACATAACATACAACACATACATACAAACATACACAAACATACAACACATAACATACAGTACATACACATAACATACAACACATAATATACAGAACATACACATAACATATAACATACAGAACATACACATAACATACAACACATAACATAGAGTACATACTCACCAATCACCTATTCCCTGATGCCATCGTCTCCTGTAATATAAATAAAATAATAAAGCAACCTATACATCACCTGTCCGCCGTAGTCCAGATAATAACGAGTGTCCCACGACTATCTCCGGTATAGAACGCTGACATCGGGTGATGTCAGCGCTCTACTCCACCCCTGCGATGCACTGACTTCAGACGCCGGGAGACAATGACGTCACTTCGTTCATTTTCTCACTGGCAATGCTGGGTGAGAAAATTCCCACGCAGCATTGCCATAAAGTGAGAAAATGAACTCAGTGATGCACTGCAGGAGCCATTGTCTCTTGTCAGTGCATCACTGGGAGGCCCTACAGAGCAGTGGCATCACCTGATATCACTGTTCTATAGGGGAACTGTCGTGGGACATTCGTTATTAATTGGACTGTGTCGGACAGGGAGTATACGGTTGTTGTTTTTTTTTTACGTTTTATTACAGGAGATCGAGGGCGTCGCTTGGATATGAGCGTATAATAAAGGTATGAAAACCGTGTTGTGTTTAATTTCATTAAAATACTTTATTCTTATGCGTGTGTTGTTTTTTAACCCTTTATTAATATAAGATTAATAATGGATAGGCGTCTTAGTGACGCCTCTCAACCGGGCTTAATGTCACCTTACAATAGCAAGGTGATATTAACACCTTATTACCCCATATCCCACCGCTACAGGGGAGTGGGAAGAGAGGGGCTAAGTGCCGGAATTGGTGCATCGTACAGATGCGCCAATTCTGGGGCGGCTGGGTGCTGGTATTTTTAGCGGGGGGGGGTCGCCAATATCCATGGCCCCTTCCTAGGCTATGAATATCAGCCCGCAGCTGTCTGCGTAGCCTTTCTGGCTATAAATTACTGGGGGACCCCACGTCATTTTTTTTGGGGTCCCCCTATTTTAAAAGCCAGTAAAGTCTAGCTGCGTGCTGATATTCGTTGCCTGGGAAACTCCATGGGTATTAACCCCTTCCCAGGCTAGAAATATTGGCCCTAGCCGTCGGCTTTCCCCCTCTGGCACAGAAAATTGCGCGGGAGCCCATGCCATTTTTTTCCCATTTTTTTAAAATTGACACTATTGCGTGAAGATTTTGTGTGTGTGTGTGTGTGTGTGTGCGCGTGGGTCTTTAACTATTTATGTACCATTCTATCTATCTATTATCTATGTAATATTTATCTATTATCTATCTTTCTATCTTCTATCTATCTATCTGTCTATATATTATTTATCTATCTGTCTATCTGTCATGTATCTATCTATTATCTATCTATCTATCTATCTATCTATCTATCTATCTATCTATCTATCTATCTATCTATCTATCTATATATCTATCTATCTACTATCTATTATCTATCTATCTATCTATCTATCTATCTATCTATCTATCTATCATCTATCTATCTATCTATCTATCATCTATTTATTATCTATCTATCTATTATCTATCTATCTATCTATCTATCTATATCTATCTATATCTATTTATCTAGCTATCTGTCTATCTGTCTATTATATATCTATCTATCTATGTATCTGTCCATGGCCGGAGTCACGCATGCCGTATAAAAATCGGACCGTATTATACGGCCGTAAAACGCAGAAAGGTCCCCTGAACAGTGATCCGTATGTCATACGTATGCAATATCCGTGTGTCATCCGTATGGCATCCGTACGGGGAGATTTTCTCGCCGGCTTGCAAAACCGACATATAATGGATCCAAATGACAGTTTTAAAATCACAAAAGAAAGAATAGATATATACACATAGAATACATATATATATATATACATGTCATTGTGACATATATATAGGGTACATACCCATTTGCGAGAAAAAAAAACAGTCCGTTTTCTGGATGGAAAAAACGGTCCGATTCTATGCAATTGGCATGCGATTGTCATGCGATTTGTATGCGACTTTTAATCGCACCATCCGTTTTCCATCTGTTTTCCATCCATATGCAATGCAATTTTAACATGAGGTTTTATATAGATCTATTTAAAAATCATGTTAAAATAACATTGTTAAAAAAACAACTGCAAGGCTGTAAACCCCCGAATGAATGAGCTCATTTCTGCTGCTGGCAGGATATGAGCTGATTAGCTGGGAAGCTTAATTGATTTTTTCCCACGCTAATCAGTTCACTTCAGGTTAGCTGGGGACTCCCTCTGATGTCACTGATGCTGTGTGGAGTCTCCGGCTGACCTAAAGTGAACTGATTAGAGTGGGAAACAATCAATTAAGCTTCCCACACTAATCCGCTCATCTCCTGTGAGCCGGGGAGATGAACTCATTCATTCGGGGGTTCACAGCCTGGCTGCCAGCATTAGCAGCGGTCCTTGCTGTAAACCTATTAACCCTTTCAGATGGATTGCAGCGTGGGACCTGACTGAACGCTGGAGAGGTAAGAATATGGTTGCTTTATTATGTTATTTTTATTACAGGAGAACAAGAGATTCCGAAGGATTACCAGTAAAATAAAATATGGTCAAAAACTATGTGTATTTATTTCATTAAAATCATTTTTAATTAATGTGTGTGTTTTTTAACCATTTAATACAATAGGATTAATAATGGAGAGTTGTCTAATTGACAACTCTCCATTATTAATCCGGATTAATGTCACCTTCCAATAGCAAGGTGGCCTTAACCCATTGTTAACCCAGCAGCCACCTCTACAGGGCAGTGGGAATAGATGGGCTAAGAGCCAGAAAAGGCGCATCTAATAATATATGTGCCTTTTCTGGGGTGGCTGGGGCAGATGTTAGTAGCCAGGGGGGTGGCACAAAAAAATGCACCCTCCCTAGGTTATTATCTGCCCTCACTCACTGGCTTTCCCTGGCTGGTGGTGAAAATACCGCGGGAGCCCACGCATTTTTTTCAACGAATTTACACATTTAATTACCACCTACATGTATGAAATGTTGCACACATGCACTCATGTAATTGTTAATAAAACCATATATCAAGCTACATGAAATTAAATGGTTTACTGTATGTAAACTATGTGTCATTTCATGTCGGATTCTGTAATGATTTTACAGAAGCCAGCAATTGAATTAGCGGCTATTCTGCTATGTAGAAGTGTAAGAACTGTGTATTGTAAGGCGGCGGTGTTCACACCGTGCAGTAACTGAGGCAGTGACCCAAGCAAGTCCAAAGTAAACAGCTTTTATTCAGCAACTCACGGGTAAAACAGGAAAAGTCCTCCGGTACACAGCCGGGGTAACATCAGTTCATAAACACTGGTTGCCGGGAACAACGGCCGCGCCGGGCCGAACAGAGCCTGACAGGTGCAGAGCCGTCCCAGGCGTGGGTTCAGCTACACACAATCCTGTGGAGCTTTCCTGCTATGCTCCTCGCAGGGTCCCAACATAGAACAACACTAATCCTTAGTGCAGGAGTTTTAAAGACCTGTGGCAAAAGCCACTGGAAAACCCGGGTTGGAGGGAGGAGGCCGCCCCACTGCCTCCTGTGACCTCCTCCAAGAAATGAAGGCCCTGCCGGATTTTACTTAATCTGCCTTAGCCAGGTAGTCTGACTAGGTCATTGCTCACCTTCATTCCTGCATTGCAGCCGCAGCTGTGTGTGTGACTGCAATGCACTCCAATGGCTTTAATAGGTCTCTGTACACATTCTGGGGGAAATATAACGTCCCTCGTAAACGATCCCGGTCACTGCCTCACAGTATATATATATATATATAATCTATAATATAACGGTAGGAGTGTCACTCTGTCTGAAGCCTTTATAGACTGCGCAAGCGCAACACGCCTGCGCAGTCTGGCTCCAGACAGAGTGAGGCATCCAGAGCGGTAAGAACTCTGTATGGCGCCGGAGATCGCGGTATGCGTACTGGATGCATACCGCGATCTCCGGCGCCATACTCACATACTTACCTGACCGGGAGGAGCGTTGCCACGGCGCTTCTCTTCTCCCGGGGCAGGAGACCAGGAGTGCGCGTCGGATCGCGCATGCGCAGTAGCGCTATCCGGCGCAATTTTGCTGAAGACACATTTACAGTGTGTCTTCAGCAATATGGCGACGGACCACGCGGTCTGGGCATGCGCGTACTCCGGCGCTGTTCTCCTCCCCCGGCGTCCAGCAGAACGGAGCACAGGGATGAAAGGTGAGTAGAAAGTTTTTTTTTTTTGGTGTATCTGTGCAGTTTAATAGCGGTGAGGGGGCCATGCACATCAGGATAGGGGGGGCGTGAGGGGACCATGCACATCAGGGTTGGGGGGTGAGCGGACCATGCACATCAGGGTTGGGGGGTGAGCAGACCATGCATATCAGGATTAGGGGGAGGTGAGGGGACCATGCATATCAGGGGTTGGGGGGTGAGCGACCATGCATATCAGGATAGGGGGGTGAGGGACCATGCACATCAGGATTGGGGGGTGAGGGACCATGCACATCAGGATTGGGGGGTGAGGGAACCATGCACATCAGGTTGGGGGGTGAGGGACCATGCATATCAGGGTAGGGGGGGTGAGGGAACCATGCACATCAGGATTGGGGGTGAGGGGACCATGCACATCAGGGTTGGGGGGTGAGGGGACCATGCACATCAGGGTTGGGGGGTGAGGGGACCATGCACATCAGGGTTGGGGGGTGAGGGGACCATGCACATCAGGGTTGGGGGGGCGAGGGGACCATGCACATCAGGGTTGGGGGGTGAGGGACCATGTATATCAGGATTGGGGGGTGAGGGGGCCATGCACATCAGGATTGAGGGGGTGAGGGGACCATGCACATCAGGATTGGGGGGTGAGGGGACCATGCACATCAGGGTTGGGGGGTGAGGGGACCATGCACATCAGGGTTGGGGGGTGAGGGACCATGCACATCAGGGTTGGGGGGTGAGCGGACCATGCATATCAGGATAGGGGGGGGAGGGGACCATGCACATCAGGATTGGGGGGGGAGGGGACCATGCACATCAGGATTGGGGGGTGAGCGGACCATGCACATCAGGGTTTGGGGGTGAGCGACCATGCATATCAGGATAGGGGGGTGAGGGAACCATGCACATCAGGATTGGGGGTGAGGGGACCATGCACATCAGGGTTGGGGGGTGAGGGGACCATGCACATCAGGGTTGGGGGTGAGGGACCATGCACATCAGGGTTGGGGGTGAGGGGATCATGCACATCAGGGTTGGGGGCGAGGGGACCATGCACATCAGGGTTGGGGGGTGAGGGGACCATGTATATCAGGATTGGGGGGTGAGGGGGCCATGCACATCAGGATTGGGGGGTGAGGGGACCATGCACATCAGGATTGGGGGGTGAGGGACCATGCACATCAGGGTTGGGGGTGAGGGGACCATGCACATCAGGGTTGGGGGTGAGGGGACCATGCACATCAGGGTTGGGGGTGAGAGGACCATGCACATCAGGGTTGGGGGTGAGGGGCCATGCACATCAGGGTTGGGGGTGAGGGGACCATGCACATCAGGGGTGAGGGGACCATGCACATCAGGGTTGGGGGTGAGGTGACCATGCACATCAGGATTGGGGGGGTGGGGGGACCATGCACATCAGGATTGGGGGTGAGGGGACCATGCACATCAGGGTTGGGGGATGAGGGGACCATGCAAATCGGGGTTGGGGTGAGGGGACCATGCACATCAGGGTTGGGGGTGAGGGGACCATGCAATCAGGGTATGGGGGGTGAGGGGACCATGCACATCAGGGTTGGGGGTGAGGGGACCATGCACATCAGGGTTGGGGGGTGAGGGGACCATGCACATCAGGGTTGGGGGGTAGGGGACCATGCACATCAGGATTGGGGGGTGAGCGGACCATGCACATCAGGATTGGGGGGTGAGGGGACCATGCACATCAGGTTGGGGGTGGGGACCATGCACATCAGGGTTGGGGAGTGAGGGGACCATGCACATCAGGGTTGGGGGGGTGAGAGGACCATGCACATCAGGGTTGGGGGGTGAGGGACCATGCACATCAGGGTTGGGGTGGGGGACCATGCACATCAGGGGTGAGGGGACCATGCACATCAGGGTTGGGGGGGTGAGGGACCATGCACATCAGGATTGGGGGGGTGAGGGGACCATGCACATCAGGATTGGGGGTGAGGGACCATGCACATCAGGGTTGGGGGGTGAGGGACCATGCATATCAGGATTGGGGGGTGAGGGACCATGCACATCAGGGTTGGGGGGTGAGGTGGGACCATGCATATCAGGATAGGGGGGGTGAGGGGACCATGCACATCAGGATTGGGGGTGAGGGGACCATGCACATCAGGATTGGGGGTGAGGGACCATGCACATCAGGTTGGGGGTGAGGGACCATGCACATCAGGATTGGGGGGTGAGGGACCATGCACATCAGGGTTGGGGGTGAGGGGACCATGCACATCAGGGTTGGGGGGTGAGGGACCATGCACATCAGGGTTGGGGGTGAGGGGACCATGCACATCAGGGTTGGGGGTGAGGGGACCATGCACATCAGGTTGGGGGTGAGGGACCATGCAATCGGTTGGGGGTGAGGGGACCATGCACATCAGGGTTGGGGGGTGAGGGACCATGCACATCAGGATTGGGGGGTGAGGGGACCATGCACATCAGGTTGGGGGGTGAGGGGACCATGCACATCAGGGTTGGGGGGTGAGGGGACCATGCACATCAGGGTTGGGGGGTGAGGGGACCATGCACATCAGGTTGGGGGGTGAGGGGACCATGCACATCAGGGTTGGGGGGGAGGGACCATGCACATCAGGATTGGGGGGTGAGGGGACCATGCACACAGGGTGAGGGACCTGCACATCAGTTGGGGGTGAGGGACCATGCACATCAGGATTGGGGGGTGAGGGACCATGCACATCAGGGTTGGGGGTGAGGGGACCATGCACATCAGGTTGGGGGGTGAGGGACCATGCACATCAGGGTTGGGGGGTGAGGGGACCATGCACATCAGGGTTGGGGGGTGAGGGGACCATGCACATCAGGGTTGGGGGTGAGGGGACCATGCACATCAGGGTTGGGGGGTGAGGGGACCATGCACATCAGGGTTGGGGGGTGAGGGGACCATGCACATCAGGGTTGGGGGGTGAGGGGACCATGCACATCAGGGTTGGGGGGTGAGGGGACCATGCACATCAGGGTTGGGGGTGAGGGACCATGCACATCAGGATTGGGGGGTGAGGGGACCATGCACATCAGGGTTGGGGGGTGAGGGGACCATGCACATCAGGGTTGGGGGGTGAGGGGACCATGCACATCAGGGGTGAGGGGACCATGCACATCAGGGTTGGGGGGTGAGGTGACCATGCACATCAGGATTGGGGGGTGGGGGACCATGCACATCAGGATTGGGGGTGAGGGTCCATGCACATCAGGGTTGGGGATGAGGGACCATGCACATCGGGGTTGGGGGTGAGGGACCATGCACATCAGGGTTGGGGGTGAGGGGACCATGCACATCAGGGTTGGGGGTGAGGGGACCATGCACATCAGGGTTGGGGGTGAGGGGACCATGCACTATCAGGGTTGGGGGTGAGGGGACCATGCACATCAGGTTGGGGGATGAGGGGACCATGCACATCAGGGTTGGGGAGGTGAGCGGACCATGCACATCAGGGTTGGGGGTGAGGGACCATGCACATCGGGTTGGGGGGTGAGGGGACCATGCACATCAGGGTTGGGGGTGAGGGGACCATGCACATCAGGGTTGGGGGTGAGGGACCATGCACATCAGGATTGGGAGGGGGGGCCATGCACATCAGGTTGGGGGTGAGGGGACCATGCACATCAGGATTGGGGAGTGAGCGGACCATGCACATCAGGGTTGGGGGTGAGGGGACCATGCACATCAGGATTGGAGGGGGGCCATGCACATCAGGTTGGGGGGTGAGGGGACCATGCACATCAGGTTGGGGGGTGAGGGGACCATGCACATCAGGTTGGGGGGTGAGGGGACCATGCACATCAGGTTGGGGTTGAGGGGACCATGCACATCAGGATTGGGGTGTGAGGGACCATGCACATCAGATTGGGGGTGAGGGGACTATGCACATCAGGATTGGGGGTGAGCGGACCATGCACATCAGGGTTGGGCGGTGAGCGGAACCATTCAAATCAGGGTTGGGGGTGAGAGGGCCATGCATATCAGGATGGGAGGTGAGAGGACCATGCACATCAGGATTGGGGGCGAGGGGAACCATGCACATCGAGGATTGGGGGTGAGGGGACCATGCACATCAGATTGGGGGTGAGGGGACCATGCACATCAGGATTGGGGGTGATCAGACCATGCAACATCAGGATTGGGCGATGAGGGGACCATTCATACCAAGGATTGGGGTGAGGGGACCATTCATACCAGAATTGGGGGTGAGGGGACCAGTCAACCAGAATTGGGGGTGAGGGACCATGCATTCCAGGATTGGGTGGAGGTGACCTGCAACCAGGATTGGTGGGTGAGGGGACCGTGCATACCGGGATTGGGGAGGTGAGGGGACCATGCATACCGGGATTGGGGGGTGAGGGAACCATGAATACCAGGATATGGATGAGCAGGTACCATGCATACCAGGATAGGGATGAGGGGTACCATGCATACCAGGATTGGGTGATGAGGGGTCCATGCATACCAGGATGAGGAATGGGGTGCCATGCATACCAGATTTGGGGGGGGGTGAGGGACCATACATACCAGCATAGGGAAGAGGGGTACCATGCATACCAGGATAGGGATGAGGGTGCCATGCATACCAGGATGGAGGGGGGCAGCACATACCAGCATGGGAGGACCATATACCTTAAAAATGCTTGCCAGGGGACCATGCACATCAGGATTGGGGGGCGAGGGGACCATGCACACCAGGATAGGGGGTGAGGAGACCATGCACATCAGGATTGGGGGGGTGAGGGACCATGCACATCAGGATTGGGGGTGATGGGACCATGCATACCAGGATTGGGGGTGAGGGGACCTTGCATATCAGGATTGGGGGTGAGGGACCATGCATATCAGGATTGGGGGGTGAGGGGACCATGCATATCAGGATTGGGGGTGAGGGACCATGCATATCAGGATTGGGGGTGAGGAGATCATGCACATCAAGATTGGGGGGTGAGACCATGCACATCAGTTTGGGGGTGAGGGGACCATGCTCAACTGGATGGGGTGACGGGACCATGCACATCAGGATTGGGGGTGAGGGGGCCATGCACATCAAGATTGGGAGGTGAGGGGCCATGCACATCAGGATTGGGGGGTGAGGGGACCATGCACATCACGGGTTGGGGGTGAGGGGACCATGCACATCAGGGTTGGGGAGTGAGGGGACCATGCACATCAGGGTTGGGGGGTGAGAGGACCATGCACATCAGGGTTGGGGGGATGAGGGGACCATGCACATCAGGATTGGGGGTGAGGGGACTAATGCACAACAGATTGGGGTGGCAGGACCATGCACATCAGGTTGGGCGGTGAGCGGACCATTCACATCAGGTTGGGGGGGTGAGAGGACCATGCATATCAGGTTGGGGGTGAGAGACCATGCACATCAGGATTGGGGGGGTGAGGGGACCATACATACCAGAATTGGGGGTGATGGGACCATCATACCAGAATTGGGGGTGAGGGACCATGCATTCCAGGATTGGGGGGAGGGTGACCTTGCATACCAGGATTGGGGGTGAGGGGACCGTGCATACCGGATTGGGGTGAGGGACCATGCATACCGGGATTGGGGGTGAGGGGTCCATGCATCCAGGATGAGGAATGGGGTGCCATGCATACCAGATTTGGGTGGGGTGAGGGGACCATACATACCAGCATAGGGAAGAGGGGTACCATGCAATACCAGGATAGGGATGAGGGGTGCCATGCATAACAGGATAGGAGGGGGCAGCACATATCAGCATGGGAACAATACCTTTAAAATGCTTGCCAGGTGACCATGCACATCAGGATTGGGGGCGAGGGGACCATGCACACCAGGATAGGGGTGAGAGTACCATGCATACCAGGATAGGGGGTGAGGAGACCATGCACATCAGGATTGGGGGGTGAGGGGACCATGCACATCAGATTGGGGGTGATGGGACCATACATACCAGGATTGGGGGGTGAGGGGACCTTGCATATCAGGATTGGGGGGTGAGGGGACCATGCATATCAGGATTGGGGGGTGAGGGGACCATGCATATCAGGATTGGGGTGAGGGTACCATGCATATCAGGATTGGGGGTGAGGAGATCATGCACATCAGGATTGGGGGTGAGACCATGCACATCAGGTTTGGTGGTGAGGGGACCATGCTCAACTGGATGGGGTGACGGACCATGCACATCAGGATTGGGGGTGAGGGGCCATGCACATCAAGATTGGGGTGAGGGGCCATGCACATCAGGATTGGGAGGTGAGGGGACCATGCACATCAGGGTTGGGGTAGTGAGGGGACCATG
>JARQOD010000004.1:124105657-124180014 GCA_033576555.1 Oophaga sylvatica
ATTTTTACTAATGACAATAAATATTTAAGCAATATGATATGTGTGAGACAGTGAAGGGGTGTGTGCTGGACGGCGTGTATATCTCGCCCAGGTTTCTTAGCTGGGGCGTATAAAATAGGTTGTCAGTGCGGTGTTCATTCCATTCCTATCCGGGACAGGTTTGCAGTGCAACCCGGAGTGAACACAGCTGCTTAATTAGGCAGCCATAAGTACCTGCTTGAGAAGTTCAGAGGTGGCTCTCAGTCTGGATCTGACTACAGACAACATTGGAGTCTCATGTAAACCTCACGCTGGTAACTACAGATTATATGTGTTATTTTGGGCCCAGGCTGGTAGAGCCTGGACCCGGTTAGAGAGGGAAATTATCTATGTGTAGTGAGTGGCCAGACAGGCCCAGGATTTATGTTTATGCTTTGGTTTTGATTGTATCATATTACTGTGGACTTTAATAAAACTGGTTGCGGCCAGTTTTTAACAGAACTGCTGTCTGTGAATGGACTCTTTATGCCACTCCGTCTTCCCAGGACGGCGATTCCCAAGCTATATCCCTGAAAAGCTTACAGTTGGTGGAGAATGTGCGTGCAGCAAAGTGGCTAAAGACAGCAGTCTTAAAGAGACAGTAGCCCTAATAGACTTTGCAAAGAAAAAGAAAAAAAAAAAAAAAGAGGTATCTGCACAGCAAGGCTGAACTTTCTGTGGAAAAAACTGGGGAGTGTATATGTCGTGGGTAAAGGCTGTCAGCCAGCCCAAGGTATCCGGCAGTATGGAGGAGCTCGTTAAGCAGCTGGCCCAGCAACATCAGCAGGCCATGCAGGCCATGCAGCAACAACACCTACAGGCCCAGCGGAGCCAGCAGCAACAGCAGGAGACCAACCGGTTATTGCTAGAACAGCTTGCAGAACTAAAAAAACCTCTTTGCACCTCGTCTCCGAAGGAAGACGCCGGGTCACCGGTATTATCCGCAGTAAAGAAGGCGGTAAAACAGACCCTGCAGAAGATGACGCCTCACGACGATGTGGAGGCATATCTGGCTGTATTTGAGAGACTGGCAGAGAAGGAGAATCTGCCACAATCTGAATGGGCTATGGTGGTCGCACCCTATCTGACTGGGGAACCCCAAAAAGCCTATTTTGACCTCAGCGAGCAGGACAGCAAAAACTATACTAAGTTGAAAGCGGAGATTCTTGCCCGCCTGGGTGTGACAAGGGCAGTCCGTGCCAGGAGAGTCCATAACTGGAGATACAGGCGAGACAAGCCCGCTCGATCACAAATGTATGACTTGATTTAGTTAGTAAAGAAGTGGTTAGAACCTGACATCAGCACCCCTGCCCAAATGGTCGAAAAGGTAGTGCTGGACCGGTACATCTGGGCCCTTCCTCCTGAGGTACAGCTCTGGGTCGGACAGGGAGACCCCAAAGATGCCGATCAACTGGTCAGCTTGATAGAAAGGTATTTCGCCACCAAAGATTATCTACGTGACCAGCTGTCCGAGCGATCATCGGTTCGGAGTACTCGGCCTCCGTCATCTCCCGGTAAGAGAGTTCCAGCTGTGGGGGAAAGGGGGACTGTTGATAGTTCGGGTCAGCCCCGAGGGGACATGGGGGAGCGGAAGAGTGATACTTCCCTGGCAGGAGACCCCAGGCCTAGAAAGGTCTACCCGTCTGAACACTCCAACCTGAGACAGTGTTGGAGATGCCGTGAACAAGGTCATATTTCATCCAACTGTCCACTAGTGGGGGAACCTATGGACTGTGACACTGGACAGTCCCTTTCTTTCCTCGCGGAACCCGCGTGCGTCGCTACCCCAGTCGAGGAGACTGGCCCCCAGCTGTCTCAGGTGGTTGTAAATGGCTGTCCAGTACAGGCCCTCCTGGACTCAGGGAGTCGAGTGACTCTGGTACATGCCAGCTTGGCTATTGGGGACTGCATCTCCGATAAACACCTGAGCGTCGTATGCATACATGGAGACATCAAAGTCTACCCGGTAACTTCCGTGGACTTCGTCACAGAACTCGGGGAGATCTCGTATGAAGTAGGGGTAGTGAAGAACCTGATGCATCCCGCCATATTGGGTCGTGACTTTCCCTTGTTTTGGGATCTTTGGAGAAAAAACGGTTCTAAGGGACAGTGTGATGAAGCTCCTACTGAGATTACGCGGTCCAGAGGGGTGGAACACAACGATAGGGGGTCATTAAACTTATGTGATAATGATGATAATGAAAATAATGATAATGGTGAACATGATAATGATGCTGATCATGTTGTTGATACGGATGAAAATGAATTTCCATTGCAGGTGATGTTGGGGGAGGGGGATGACGGTTCTTTAGAACAGAATGTCCCTGACCTACCGGTGTCCCGTGGCAATTTTGGGAGTGAACAGTTGCTAGACCCCACTCTTAAACATGCTAGGGAAAATATAACTGTTCTGAATGAGATCCCACAAGAGCCCGGCTCGGAGAAAAAATTTCCCCATTTTTCCATGAACAATGACCTGCTATACCGGGTCACTAAAGTAAAGGGAGAGGCCGTGAGTCAGCTCCTCGTACCCAAGCCATATAGAAGTATGGTGTTAGGTTTATCCCATAACCACGTGCTAGGTGGGCACCTGGGAATGGACAAAACCCAAGAAAGAATCCTCCAGAGGTTTTATTGGCCAGGGGTTTATCGGGATGTAGAGGATTATTGTAAAACCTGCCCCACGTGTCAGATAAATGCTCCGGTGTCTCACTTTCGCAGTCCCTTGGTCCCCCTGCCGGTTATAGAAATACCATTTGAAAGGGTAGCGATGGACTTGGTAGGTCCTATTGTAAAATCAGCCAGGGGACACCAATACATCCTCGTGGTACTTGACTATGCAACCCGGTACCCCGAGGCTGTCCCTTTAAGAAATATGGCATCTAAAAATATTGCACGGGAGCTCTTTCATATGTTTTCTAGGACGGGAATCCCTAAAGAGATCCTCACGGACCAAGGCACCCCTTTTATGTCCAAAGTGATGAAGGAACTGTGTAAGTTGCTTAAAATCTCGCACATTCGGACATCCGTGTATCACCCCCAGACGGATGGGCTGGTTGAACGTTTTAATAAAACATTAAAACACATGTTAAAGAAAGCAGTAGAGAAAGATGGGCGGGACTGGGACTACCTGTTACCCTACTTAATGTTTTCGGTCAGAGAGGTTCCCCAGGCCTCTACGGGGTTCTCTCCCTTTGAGTTGGTATATGGGCGGCACCCGCGGGGCTTGCTAGACATAGCCAAGGAAGTTTGGGAAACCGAGACAACTCCATACAAGAGTGTTATAGAGCATATTGCCCAAATGCAAGAGAGGATGGCTAAAATTATGCCATTAGTGAAGAATCATCTGCAGAGAGCCCAAGAAGCTCAAAGCAGAGTATATAATCGGACAGCAAAAATTAGGACTTTTAACCCCGGGGATCGAGTCCTAATTCTAATTCCCACCGTGGAAAGTAAATTTTTGGCTAAATGGCATGGTCCATATGAGATAGTACAAAAAGTGAGCGAGGTTACTTACAAAGTACACCAACCCGGGAGACGCAAGCCCTACCAGGTGTATCATATCAACCTGATCAAGCCTTGGAGGGACAGAGAGGCGTTGTTGGCCTCGGGTGAAGTAGAGAAAGGGGTAAAACCATTTCTACCTCCTGTGTCCATTGGTGAGACATTGTCCGTGCACCAAAAACAGGAAGTACGGGAGTTTCTGCAGAAAAATCAGCAGAGGTTTTCTGACTTGCCCGGCCGGACTTCTCTCGTAAAACACCATATCGAGACCGAGCCCGGTACTAAGGTCAAAATAAAACCATACAGAATTCCAGAAGCCCGCAGAAAGATAGTCACTACTGAAATCAAACGCATGCTAGACCTCGGGGTCATTGAGGAGGCCCAAAGCGAGTGGTGTAGCCCGATTGTTCTGATCCCAAAACCTAATGGAACCTGGAGGTTCTGTAATGATTTCAGAAAGTTGAACGAAGTGTCAAAATTTGACGCATACCTGATGCCACGGGTAGATGAGCTAATCGAGAAGTTAGGGGGTGCCCGTTATATTACAACCCTCGATCTGACAAAAGGGTACTGGCAGATACCCCTATCTGAGGAGGCAAAAGAAAAAACGGCCTTTGCAACCCCGGAAGGTTTGTTTCAGTATCTGGTGATGCCATTCGGGTTGCATGGAGCCCCAGCTACCTTTCAGAAGCTTATGGACCAGATCCTACGCCCGCGTCAAGCCTATGCAGCTGCCTACCTGGATGATGTGGTAATTTTCAGTTCTGATTGGGAGAGCCACCTCGCTAAGGTACAAGCCGTCTTAGACTCGATAGGCGGAGCTGGGCTGAACATAAACCCAGAGAAATGTGCAATTGGCCTAGAAGAGGCCAAGTACTTGGGCTATGTGATTGGCAGAGGGCTGATCAAGCCACAAATTAATAAGGTAGAGGCAATTCGAAACTGGCCGGTACCCCTCACAAAACGACAGGTCAAAGCATTTCTGGGCATCACTGGGTACTATCGCAGATTCGTACCAAATTATGCCTCCATTGCTGCCCCATTGACTGACCTGACAAAAGGGGGAAAGTCCAAAATGATAAATTGGAATCCGGAAGCAGAAAAAGCATTTCTGTCTTTGAAAATGGCTTTGTGTCAAAGACCAGTTCTGGTCACCCCTAATTTCAGGGAAGAGTTTCTTGTTCAAACGGATGCTTCTAATGTGGGGTTAGGGGCGGTGTTATCACAGGTCGTGAAGGGTGAAGAACACCCAGTCCTGTATCTAAGTCGAAAAATGACACCGGCGGAACAAAAGTATGCCATTGTGGAGCGAGAGTGCCTTGCAATCAAATGGGCGCTGGACTCCCTACGGTATTACCTCTTGGGTAGGAGATTTAAATTGCAATCAGACCATGCTCCTCTGGCATGGATGAAGCAGAACAAGGAAAGGAATGCCAGGGTGACAAGGTGGTTCCTTTCACTTCAAGAGTTCAATTTCTCGGTTGAGCATAGACCTGGGAAATTACAGGGTAATGCTGATGCCTTGTCCAGAGTTCACTGTCTCTTTGGAGTTTCTGACCAGTGCTCCGGTCTGGAGAAGAGGGGGGGATATGTGAGACAGTGAAGGGGTGTGTGCTGGACGGCGTGTATATCTCGCCCAGGTTTCTTAGCTGGGGCGTATAAAATAGGTTGTCAGTGCGGTGTTCATTCCATTCCTATCCGGGACAGGTTTGCAGTGCAACCCGGAGTGAACACAGCTGCTTAATTAGGCAGCCATAAGTACCTGCTTGAGAAGTTCAGAGGTGGCTCTCAGTCTGGATCTGACTACAGACAACATTGGAGTCTCATGTAAACCTCACGCTGGTAACTACAGATTATATGTGTTATTTTGGGCCCAGGCTGGTAGAGCCTGGACCCGGTTAGAGAGGGAAATTATCTATGTGTAGTGAGTGGCCAGACAGGCCCAGGATTTATGTTTATGCTTTGGTTTTGATTGTATCATATTACTGTGGACTTTAATAAAACTGGTTGCGGCCAGTTTTTAACAGAACTGCTGTCTGTGAATGGACTCTTTATGCCACTCCGTCTTCCCAGGACGGCGATTCCCAAGCTATATCCCCTGAAAAGCTTACATATGGTACAGAAGATATGCGGATGACGTGTTGATTATATGGAAAGGTAGTAACAATGAAGTACAAGAATGGATCGAGCAATTAAATCACAATAATTTACTGCTGTATTTCACTCCCAATGTTCATGATAGAACTATACCATTTTTAGACGTGTTAATAGATATAAATCCCAATAACAAAGCAATCAATTATCAAAACTATAGAAAGCCAGAAGCGGGTAATGTTTTGCTACGCGCAGATAGTATGCATCCAGCACATACAATACGGGCATTACCCATGGGTCAATTTTTACGCATTAGAAGGCAATGTTCGGATATAACTAAATATGAAGAACAGGCTAATCAATTAACAGCTAGATTAAAAGAAAGAGGGTATAAAATTATGGACATCAAGCAAGCGCGTATAAAAGCTGAAGAGAAATATGTAAAAAATTTTCTAGATAACAAAAATACATCTCCAATTAATAAGGATAACAAAATTGAAGAGGCATTGATATTCACTACGAAATATTCTAAACAATATAATAAAATTGTATCCATAGTTAAACATTCATTGCCACTAATGTATGTTAATGAAAAATTACATGACATAGTCAAGGACAAATGTATTTTTGTAGCCAAGAGAGGCATAACAGTAAAACAATGCGTTGCTCCCATTGACAAAAGTAGCATATCGAGCCAATGGTTAAATATGAAAGGAAATTATCGCTGTGGCAGAAATCGATGCCCAGCCTGTACCTATATGAACAACGGTGCTAAATATGTTATACCAGCTAATGGAACAAAAAAACATTGGATAAATTCATATATTAGTTGTACAACCACTAATGTGGTATACATGATAACCTGTAATATATGCAACATTAACTACATCGGTTCAACGATAAGGAAGTTATCCAAACGTTTTGCTGAACACCTAGGTGAAACACGACCGAATTCTACTAGATTATCCTTGGCGGTAGCACGACATTGTGTACAATATCACAGGGGTAGGATTGATAATCTTATATTAACTGGTTTAGAACGGGTGAAAAACCAGGAAAGAGGAGGTGGTCAATTAAAGAAGCTTAGGATGAGGGAAGCGTTGTATATAATGAATTTTAACACCAGACAACCGCTAGGTATGAATAATAGAATGGATATTTCGTATATTTATTGATAATTATGCAATGTAATTTATTAAACAAAATCAATATTTAAACAAAATGAAACATAATTACTAATATAATAAAATAAAATACAATGAATTATATTTGATATTTGCATATAAATAAAAGTTGCATAACATATATTCATGTAATGCAGGTAAGCAGATTCACCGCGGAAGCATATCCATTACTATATTTTAACCCCTCTCTGACATCTGACGTACTATCCCGTTCATAAAACCCGTGACAATCTGACCATGGAAGGGATAGTATGTCATAGCGATTAGCTGCGCTCCCAGGGGGAGCGCAGCTAATCGCCGCCGGGTGTCAGCTGATTATCACAGCTGACACCCGGGACTCTGTGCCAGGAGCGGTCACGGACCACTCCCGGAACATTAACCCCTTGCACACCGTGATCAAACATGATCGCGGTGTACTGGGAGCACAGGGGAGCATCGCGCAGGGAGGGGGCTCCAAGCGCGCCCCCCTGAGACCCTCAGAACTGCGCGATGTGATCGCGCTGTTCTGAGGGCTTCCTCCCTCCCAGGACTCGGATCCAAGATGGCGCCGAGGTCCTGGAGGGAGGCGTCTTCCTCAGTGCCTGCCGAGAGCAGGCACTGAGAAGCCTGCAGCGCTGCCTGTGAGATCGCTGGTCTCACAGTGTGCTGTGCACACTGTGAGACCAGCGATCTCACATTTTACAGTGATGTCCCACCCTGGGACAATGTAAAAAAGTAAAAAAAATAAAAATAAACGTGTAAAAAAAAAATTCCAAAATAATAAAAAAAAAAAAAAATATTCCCAATAAATTCATTTCTTCCTGTAAATAAAAAAAATAAAACAATAAAAGTACACATATTTGGTATCGCCGCGTCCGTAACGACCCCCCCTATAAAACTGTCCCACTAGTTAACCCCTTTTGTGAACCCCTTAAAAAAATAAATAAAAAAAAAGCAAAAAATCAGTGCTTTATCATCATACCGCTGAACAAAAAGTGGAATAACACGCGATCAAAAAGACCGATATAAATAAACATGGTACCCCTGAAAACGTCATCTTGTCCCGCAAAAAACGAGCCATTATACAGCATCATCAGCGAAAAAATAAAAAAGTTATAGCTCGCAGAATAAAGCGATCCAAAAATAATTATTTTTTATATAAAATTGTTTTTATTCTATAAAAGCGCCAAAACATAAAAAAAATGATATAAATGAGGTATCGCCGTAATCGTACTGACCCGAAGAATAAAACTGCTTTATCAATTTTACCACACGCGGAATGGTATAAACGCCTCCCCCAAAAGAAATTCATGAATTGCTGATTTTTGTTCATTCTAACCTCCCAAAAATCGAAATAAATAGCGATCAAAAAATGTCACGTGCTCAAAAATGGTACCAATAAAAACGTCAACTCAAACCGCAAAAAATAAGACCTCACATGACTCTGTGGGCCAAAATATGCAAAAATTATAGCTCTCAAAATGTGGCGATGCAAAAAACTATTTTTTGCAATAAAAAGCGTCTTTTAGCATGACAGCTGCCAATCACAAAAACCCGCTATAAATAGTAAATCAAACCCCCCTTTATCACCCCCTTAGTTAGGGAAAAATAATAAAATTAAAAAAATGTATTTATTTCCATTTTCCCATTAGGGTTATGGTGAAGGTTAGGGTTGCGGCTAAAGTTAGGGTTAGGGTTGGCGCTAAAGTTAGTATTAGGGTTATGGTTGGGATTAGGGATAGGGGTGTGTTAGGGTTAGGTTTGTGGTTAGGGTTGGGACTTGGGTTAGGGGTGTGTTGGGGTTAGGGTTGGAGTTAGAATTGGGGTTTTTTCCGCTGTTTAGGCACATCAGGGGCTGTCCAAACGTGACATGGCGTCTGATCTCAATTCCAGCCAATCCTGCGTTGAAAAATCAAACGGTGCTCCTTCCCTTCTGACCTCTGCCATGCGCCCAAACAGTAGTTTACTCCCACATGGGGTATCAGCGTACTCTGGACCCTAAGAGTTATTGTGCAATTTGTCCTATTTCTTCTGTTACCCTTGGGAAGATAAAAAACTGGGGGCAAAAGTATCATTTTTTTAAAAAAAATATTTTTTTTGTTTTTTACGGCTGTACGTTATAAACTTCTGTGAAGCACTTGGGGCTTCATAGCGCTCACCACACATCTAGATAAGTTCCTTATGGGGTCTATTTTCCAAAATGGGGTCACTTGTGGGGGGTTTCCACTGTTTAAGTGCATCAGGGGCTCTCCAAATGCGACATGACGCCCCCAGAGCATTCCATCAAATTCTGCAATCCAAAACGTCACTACTTCCCTTCCGAGCCCCAAGTGCACCCATACAGTAGTTTTCTCCCACATATTGGATATCAGCGTACTCAGGACAAATTGGACAACAACTTTTGGGGTCCAATTTCTCCTGTTACCCTTGTGAAAATAAAATATTGGGGACAAAAAATCATTTTTGTAAAAAAAAAAAAAAATTTTTTATTTTACGGCTGTACGTTATAAACTTCTGTGAAGCACTTGGGGGTTCAAGGTGCTCACCACACATCTACATAAGTTCCTTGAGGGGTCTAGTTTCCAAAATGGTGTCATTTGTGGGGGGTTTCCACTGTTTAGGCAGATCAGGAGCTCTCCAAACACGACATGGCATCCAGCCAATTCTGCGTTGAAAAAGTCAAACGGCACTCCTTCCCTTCCAAACTCTGCCATGCACCCAAACAGTGGTTTACCCCCACATATGGGGTATCAGCGTACTCAGGACAAATTGCACAATAACTTTTGGAGTCTTGTTACCCTTGGGAATATAAAAATTGGGGTGAAAAGATCATTTTTGTGGAAAAAATATGATTTTTTAATTTTACGGCTCTACGTTATAAACTTGTGTGAAGCACTTGGGGGTTCAAATTGCTCACCAAAGATCTAGATAAGTTCCTTAAGGGGTCTAGTTTCCCAAATGGGGTCACTTGTGGGGGGTTTCCACTGTTTAGGCACATTAGGGACTCTCCAAATGCAACATGGCGTCCAATCTCAATTCCAGCCAATTTTGGTTGGAAAAAGTCAAATGGTGCTCCTTCCATTCCGAGCTCTGCCGTGCGCCCAAACAGTGGTTCCCCCCCCACATATCGGGTATCAGCGTACTCAGGACAAATTGGACAACAACTTTTGTGGTCCAATTTCTCCTATTACTCTTGGGAAAATAAAAAAATTAGTGACTAAAAATAATTTTTGTGGGAAAAAAATAGGATTTTTTTTTTCATGCCCGGGCATTATAAACTTGTGTGAAGCACTTGGGGTTTCAAAGTGCTCACCAAAGCTCTAGATAAGTTCCTTAGAGGGTCTAGTTTCCAAAATGTGGTCACTTGTGGGGGGTTTCTACTGTTTAGGCTCATCTGGGGCACTGCAAACGGAACATGACCCCCATCAACGTCTGCATTACAAAACGTTACTACTTCCTTTCCAAGCCCTGCCGTGCGCCCAAACAGTTCCCCCCCCCACATATTGGGTATCAGCGTACTCAGGACAAATTGGCCAACAACTTTTGGGGTCCAATTTCCTTGGGAAAAATCAAAAATTTGGGACTAAAAAATCATCTTTGTGGAAAATTGTTTCTTTTTTCTTTTCACACCAGGCATTATAAACTTTTGTGAAACACTTGGAGGTTCAAAGTGCTCACAACAGATCTAGATAAGTTCCTTATGGGGTCCAGTTTCCAAAATGGTGTCACTTGTGGGGGGTTTCCACTGTTTAGGCGCATCAGGGGCTCTCCAAACGCGACATGGCATCCAATCTCAATTCCAGCCAATTTTAGTTTGAAAAAGTTAAACGGCGCTCCTTCCCTTACGAGCTCTGCTGTGCGCCCAGAGAGTGGTTTTCCCCCACTTATGGGGTATTGGCGTACTGAGGAGAAATTGTACAACAACTTTATCTGTCCATTTTCTCCTTTTACCCTTGTGAAAATGAAAAAAAAAGTTTGTAAAAGATAATTTTTGTGGCTAAAAAGTTAAATATTCATTTTTTCCTTCCACGTTGCTTCAGCTCCTGTGAAGCACCTGAAGGGTTAATAAACTTCTTGAATGTGGTTTTGAGTACCTTGAGGGGTGCAGTTTTAGAATAGTGTCCTTTTGGGTATTTTCTGCTATATAGACCCCTCAAAGTGACTTCAAATATGAGGTGGTCCCTAAAAAAAATGGCTTTGTAAATTTTGTTGTAAAAATGAGAAATCGCTGGTCAACTTTTAACCCTTATAATTTCCTAAGAAAAAAAAATTTGATTCTAAAATTGTGCTGATGTAAAGTAGACATGTGGGAAATGTTATTTCTTAACTATTTTATGTGACATATTTCTCTGTTTTAAGGGAATAAAAATTCAACGTTTGAAAATTGCAAAATTTTCAAAATTTTCGCCATATTTGCATTTTTTTTCAAAATAAATGCACGTTATATCGAAGAAATTTTACCAATAACGTGAAGTACAATATGTCACGAGAAAACAATCTCAGAATCGCGCAGATCCGTTGAAGCGTTCCAGAGTTATAACCTCATAAAGAGACAGTGGTCAGAATTGTAAAAATTGGCCCGGTCATTAACGTGCAAACCCCCTTGGGGGTGAAGGGGTTAATGATTAGATCAGCATCTAGTAGAGTTGAGCATTCCGATACCGCAAGTATCGGGTATCGGCCGATATTAGCTGTATCGGAATTCCGATACTTAGTTCCGATATTTTCCATATATCGTATACCGGAATCGGAAGTTCCCATAATTCTTTGAGAGGCAATGTGATTTTAGTCAGCCAATGAGGAATCCTAAGAAGTGTGGGCACATCCTGTACTGCTGCGGTCATGTTAACTAATGGCATGGCTGTGATTGGATGCGGAAATGATGTCAGAATGCACTATAAAAGGCGCCGCCGCCATTTTAGCGTCACTGTGCTGTGAATTCAGTTAGGGACAGAACGCTGCTGTGCTGACTCTGAGGGACAGTTAGAGATTGCGATTTTGTGTACTGTGCTCTAGGCAGGCTAGTTTACCAACCGCTGTGTAAAGCTTCCTTTTGCCTTGCAGTGTTGTTTTAACAGCTCTGTGCAAGGTGTGTGTGTGAGAGTGCAGGTGACGCTGCAGTTTGCTCTGCATCCAACGCTGTTTGTAGGCATCTGCACGTGTCACTCATAGACTCTTTTTTTTTTCTTTAGTGTAATTCTTGCTGCTCCATTCAATTGAAATTATAGTGTGATGCGCTTCCATCCGTATACAATACATTGGTTGCAAACACTATAGAAGTACAGAAAGGAGCCTTTCACAGATAGTGAACAGTTGTGTGCAGTGTTCACTCTAGTCTGTGAGGTTTTTTTTTTTGAGTGCAGATCACACTCCAGTTAGTTCTTCAAACACTGCTGCTTGTACTCTGCTGAGCGTGTCTCACTGCCTCATCCTTTACATTTTTCTCAAATTGTTGCTGCTACATTCTATTTAAAAAAAATCAAATCTATTAGTGTGACGTGCTTCCATCCGTATCCAATACATTGGTTGCAAACAGTATAGAAGTCCACAAAGGAGCCTTTCAGAGATAGTGAACAGTTGTGTGCAGTGTTCACTGTAGTCTGTGAGGTTTTTTTATTTTTAGTGCAGATCCCGCTCCATTTAGTTCTTCAACCACTGCTGCTTGTACTCTGCTGAGCGTGTCTCACTGCCTCATCCTTTACATTTTTCTCAAATTGTTGCTGCTACATTCTATTTAAAAAAAAAAATCAAATCTATTAGTGTGACGTGCTTCCATCCGTATCCAATACATTGGTTGCAAACAGTATAGAAGTCCACAAAGGAGCCTTTCAGAGATAGTGAACAGTTGTGTGCAGTGTTCATTGTAGTCTCTGAGGTTTTTTTTTTGGAGTGCAGATCCCGCTCCATTTAGTTATTCAACCACTGCTGCTTGTACTCTGCTGAGCGTGTGTCACTGCCTCATCCTTGACATTTTTCTCAAATTGTTGCTGCTACATTCTATTTAAAAAAATCAAATCTATTAGTGTGATGTGCTTCCATCCGTATCCAATACATTGGTTGCAAACAGTATAGAAGTCCACAAAGGAGCCTTTCAGAGATAGTGAACAGTTGTCTGCAGTGTTCACTGTAGTCTGTGAGGTTTTTTTTTTTTTTGGAGTGCAGATCCTGCTCCATTTAGTTCTTCAACCACTGCTGCTTGTACTCTGCTGAGCGTGTGTCACTGCCTCATCCTTGACATTTTTCTCAAATTGGTGCTGCTACATTCTATTTAAAAAAAATCCAATCTATTAGTGTGATGTGCTTCCATCCGTATCCAATACATTGGTTGCAAACAGTATAGAAGTCCACAAAGGAGCCTTTCAGAGATAGTGAACAGTTATGTGCAGTGTTCACTGTAGTCTGTGAGGTTTTATTTTTTTGAGTGCAGATCCCGCTCCATTTAGTTCTTCAACCACTGCTGCTTGTACTCTGCTGAGCGTGTGTCACTGCCTCATCCTTGACATTTTTCTCAAATTGGTGCTGCTACATTCTATTTAAAAAAAATCCAATCTATTAGTGTGGTGTGCTTCCATCCGTATCCAATACATTGGTTGCAAACAGTATAGAAGTCCACAAAGAAGCCTTTCAGAGATAGTGAACAGTTGTGTGCATTGTTCACTGTAGTCTGTGAGGTTTTATTTTTTTGAGTGCAGATCCTGCTCCATTTAGTTCTTCAACCACTGCTGCTTGTACTCTGCTGAGCGTGTGTCACTGCCTCATCCTTGACATTTTTCTCAAATTGGTGCTGCTACATTCTATTTAAAAAAAATCCAATCTATTAGTGTGATGTGCTTCCATCCGTATCCAATACATTGGTTGCAAAGAGTATAGAAGTCCACAAAGAAGCCTTTCAGAGATAGTGAACAGTTGTGTGCATTGTTCACTGTAGTCTGTGAGGTTTTATTTTTTTGAGTGCAGATCCTGCTCCATTTAGTTCTTCAACCACTGCTGCTTGTACTCTGCTGAGCGTGTGTCACTGCCTCATCCTTGACATTTTTCTCAAATTGGTGCTGCTACATTCTATTTAAAAAAAATCCAATCTATTAGTGTGACGTGCTTCCATCCGTATCCAATACATTGGTTGCAAACAATATAGAAGTACACAAACGGGCCTTTCACAGCTATGAACAGTTGTGTGTATTGTTTACTCTAGTCAGAGGGTTTCAATTTTTGAATTCTGATCCCGCTCAAATTATTTCTTCAACCACTGCTGCTTGTACTCTGCTGAGCGTGTGTCACTGCCTCATCCTTGACATTTTTCTCTAATTGTTGCTGCTACATTATATTTGAAATAATTCAAATCTATTAGTGTGACGTGCTTCCATCATTATCCAAAAATTGGTTGCAAACAATATAGAAGTACACAAACGGGCCTTTCACAGCTGCTGAACAGTTGTGTGCATTGTTTACTGTAGTCATAGGGTTTCAATTTTTAAATTCTGATCCCGCTCAAGTTATTTCTTCAACCACCGCTGCTTGTACTCTGCTGAGCGTGTGTCACTGCCTCATCCTTGACATTTTCTCTAATTGTTGCTGCTACATTATATTTCAAATAATTCAAATCTATTAGTGTGACGTGCTTCCATCATTATCCAATACATTGGTTGCAAACAATATAGAAATACACAAACGGGCCTTTCACAGCTACTGAACAGTTGTGTGCATTGTTTACTGTAGTCAGAGGTTCTCATTTTTGGAGTGCAGATCCCCTCCAGTTAGTTATTCAAACACTGCTGCTTGAACTCTGCTGAGCGTGTCTCACTGCCTCATCCTTGACATTTTTCTCTAATTGTTGCTGCTACATTATATTTCAAATAATTCAAATCTATTAGTGTGACGTGCTTCTATCATTATCCAATACATTGGTTGCAAACAATATAGAAGTACACAAACGGGCCTTTCACAGCTACTGAACAGTTGTGTGCATTGTTTACTGTAGTCAGAGGTTCTCATTTTTGGAGTGCAGATCCCGCTCCAGTTAGTTATTCAAACACTGCTGCTTGTACTCTGCTGAGCGTGTCTCACTGCCTCATCCTTGACATTCTTCTCTAATTGGTGCTGCTCCATTCTATTTCAAATAACTCAAATATATTAGTGTGACGCGCTTCCATCCGTATACAATACATTGGTTGAAAACAGCCTTTTTGTTAAGGTACAGTATTATATCGACATTGTACAGGTGTCGCTATTCAGTCTGATAACTAGATATCATTCACCTTTTCTATCAGTTGTCGTTGTTTCAGCACCACTTGCAGGTATATATTTAGCTATTGTGACTATGCACTATTGAGTTTAACAAGGTAATGCATGATTTTTGTTACCGATTCTCATTTTTACATGATGGACCTTTATGATATGGGTTGTTAAATTTGTATTTAAATATGTATTTTTTCAAATGACACAAATATAAGTAATGTTGAAGAGGACTAGTCCTACATCCATTGTTTCCACAATATTACAGGTGTACATCACGTCCCTTAATCAACAATGGATTATTAAATTTACTTGTATGCTTTTATTTAAAAGCCAAGAACACTGAAGGCTAACCTTCGCACTGCAGCTGTTGTCAAAGTTCAACCCAAATTATGCACTTCCAAGATTGCAGCATTTGAGGCATGATGTGAGTTGGATTTGTCTAAGTTATGGAGTGACAAGGTTCACCATCAGTACCCTATAGCATAAGTAGGCTTTTGTGTTAGCATTTGTGTTCCACATGTGGATATCTGCAGTAATATGTCACAATTATTTTGTTACAGATTTGTGACAAAGACTAATAATTTTATGGTTTTAAAGGTGACGTTTCACTTGTTTACAGTTAGGAAATAAGGGTGTAGCCTCTTATCTATGTGTAGCAGTAGGCACTTTAACATGTCATGTTTTTTTCAACATGTGTAGCTAGCAGTAATTTTTGCCGGACACACAGCAGGGGAACAGCAGGCGTTACTGAACCCCACAAACACATCAGCGATTTTTTTGATCTGTGCATCCAACACTTGTGAGCAGCAACTGGCAGTGTTGTAGCCCAGGGAGTAGAGTTCAAGTGGTAGAAAGATGAACATAACAGGAGACATGGATAACGTTGCCAACCAGTTATTTAATCTGAAACCGGACAGGCAAATTCATGCGAGATCCATGCCTTGTTCATTTTCAGAAAACTAAACCGGTCTACATTAACGGAGGATAGTCGCATGCTACGGTCTGTTAGTACACCACCTGCAGCACTAAAGAAGCGCTCGATAATACACTGGCAACAGGGCAAGCCAGCACCTCCAATGCATACTGGCTAAGCTCTGGCCATGTATCCAGCTTAGAGACCCAAAACTTGAATGGGGAAGAGCCATCTGGGAGTACACTGAGAGGCCAAGACATGTAGTCTGTCACCATCTTACGGAAACTTTGCCTCCTGCTGAGTGGAGCCGTCTCGGATGGTGTAGACATTGGTGGCGCTGCCACAAAACTTCGCCACATTTGGAACATACTGGTCTTGCTGTTGTGAATGTGATAGAAATGAATTCTGAGCAGAAGCTCCCTCTGGTGGTTACAAACAGTACTGAACTATCCAATGAAGATTGTGAAGATTGGAGATCAGGTGTGACTGACTGGTCTTATATAAGGGAGGTTCCCTCCCATCAGGGTTGACGGTGATCAATTGTTCTGGTCTCATCTTTGATTCCTGTACACTTTGTAGCTTGCTGTTTCGTGCCTGCATCTTTTGCTAACAGATAAGACATTTTCTTCTTTTATTTTTTTTTTTTTGTTTTTTTTGGCATATTGTCCTGCACTTCTGTGGGGGTCTGCCGGGTCCCCTTGGGGGTTTGTGCTCCTCTCAGTTTAGTTCAGCCACTGTTGTTTGTTCATTTTCCTTTTCCATTTTTTTCTGTGGCTGCTGTTTAGTTTTTGTTACACCAGAGAACTAATTAAGGTGGTAGAGGTTGTGTGATCTCAGGTGTTTTTGTAATTAGTAGAGTTGGTACTTTTCAGTGTTTTTTTTGTGATTGCAGAAAGAGCCTTTCCTATCCTTTTCTATTTATGAAGTTTGGGCCCCAACATTTGCTCATACAATTTTCTGTCTGTGTCAGTATTTCTTCTTGTCTAACCGCCATTACATGTTTGGGGGCTTTCTATGTTCTTTGTGGATCTGCTCCGGGGCAGATAGCTTTCCTCTTTCTATCTTTAGTAGTGTTGAGCATTCCGATACCGCAAGTATCGGGTATCGGCCGATATTCGCTGTATCGGAATTCCGATACTTAGTTCCGATATTTTTCCAATATCGTATACCGGAATCGGAAGTTCCCATAATTCTTTGAGAGGCAATGTGATTTTAGTCAGCCAATGAGGAATCTTATGAAGTGTGGGCACATCCTGTAATGCTGCGGTCATCTTAACTAATGGCATGGCTGTGATTGGCTGCTGAAATGATGTCAGAATGCACTATAAAAGGCGCCGCCGCCATTTTAGCGTCACTGTGCTGTGAACTCAGGGACAGAACGCTGCTCTGCTGACTCTGAGGGACAGTTAGAGATTGCGATTTTGTGTACTTTGCTTTAGGCAGGCTAGTTTACCAACCGCTGTGTAAAGCTTCCTTTTGCCTTGCAGTGTTGTTTTAACAGCTCTATGCAAGGTGTGTGTGTGAGAGTGCAGGTGACGCTGCAGTTTGCTCTGCATCCAACGCTGTCTGTAGGCATCTGCACGTGTCACTCACAGTCTCTTTTTTTTTTTCTTTAGTGTAATTCTAGCTGCTCTATTCAATAGAAATTATAGTGTGACGCGCTTCCATCCGTATACAATACATTGGTTGCAAACACTATAGAAGTACAGAAAGGAGCCTTTCACAGATAGTGAACAGTTGTGTTTCAGTGTTCACTGCAGTCTGTGAGGTTTTGATTTTTTGAGTGCAGATCACGCTCCAGTTAGTTCTTCAACCACTGCTGGTTGTAGTCTGCTGAGCGTGTGTCACTGCCTCATCCTTCACATTTTTCTCTAATTGGTGCTGCTCCATTATATTTGAAAAAAATCTAATCTATTAGTGTGACGCGCTTCCATCCGTATACAATACATTGGTTGCAAACACTATAGAAGTACACAAAGGGGCCTTTCACAGCTACTGAACAGTTGTCTGCAGTGTTCACTGCAGTTTTTGAGGAATAACCACACTTAGGCCTTATAACTTTTCTGACTTTATTTATCAATCTACCAAGATGAAGAAGACAGGGAGTAAGGCACGTGGTCGTGGCCGTGGAGTTTCAGCAGGGAGAGGACGTGGGGATTCTGTGGCTGCTGCCGCACCCAGTGACACAGCATCCACCAGTTTTCCCCGTGAGCGTTCCTTTATGCGCACTTTTGTAGGAGCTCAGCGTACCCCCCTGCTGCGGGAAGAACAAATTGAAGCCGTTGTTGGTTGGATGGCAGCCAATGCATCGACTTCAATTGCTTCCACCTCCTCTCAGGACCACAGCACTGTTGAACAACCATCTGTCTCTTCACCGCCTGCCAAATTGCCCAGGCAGTCAGAGAGTTCTGAACTGGAGCCAGCTGAGTCTCTGCTTCTGTTCTCAGAATCTGTTGGCTTGCAAACAGGGGCCCAGCCAAGCAGCATTCTGGAATGTGAAGAAGAGGCAGTATGCAGTGATGCGCAACAGCTGTGTCTCTCTGAATCTGAAGAGGCGGGTGAGCCAGTACCGATGGTCAGCACACCGCAGAATGCATCTGATGATGATGAGACTCAGGTGCCAGTTTCTGTTGAGCATGGTGCTGGCCAGACCACCCAACAGCAGCAGGTGTTGGAAGCGGGTAGTGGAGATGATGAGGTCCAAGACCCAACATGGCGTGAGGAACAGGAAGATGATGGTAGCAGCTCTGAGGAAGAGATTGCCCCAACGGTCCAAACAGTAGGGAGAGGTAGGCTGCAGACTCGGTTGCCTGTAGCCTCCAGTTTGGCACCCGTTCGTAGCAGTTCTCTTCCAACAGACAAAACGGGCGCTCCCAGGACTTGCACTGCGTGGTCCTTTTTTGACACACTTGCAGATGATATTTGCTATGTCAAATGCAAGCTGTGTAATCAAAAAGTAAAAAGAGGTAAAAGTGTCAGTAACCTTAATACCACAAATATGTGGAAACATGTGCGGTCAAAGCACGTGGTTGAGTTACAAAGACACACTGGAGATGTAGGCCAACCTACAGCAGCACCTACATCTTCAGCTCGTGTTGGAGCCTCTTCCTCCAGCTCACACACAGCTGGTTCGGCTTCCTCACAGGATCGCCATGGAAGAACCTCTGTCACTGTTGTCCAGAGACCCAGTGTTATTCCACCCACAGCTGCAAGTTCCCTGTCATCCTCACACTCCCAGGCCACAAAACAGCCATCGGTAGCACAGGCATGGGATAAAAGACGGCCATACTCGGCAAACCATCCACGAGCACAGGCTCTGAATGCTGGCATTGCAAAACTCCTGTCCCTTGAAATGCTGTCATTCAGGCTGGTGGAGACTGACAGTTTCCGTAACTTAATGGCATTGGCAGTCCCACAATACAATGTGCCCAGCCGATTTTATTTCAGCAGGCAAGCCGTCCCTGGTCTGCAAAAGCATGTTGAGGGAAAAATTAAACATGCGCTACTAAACGCCGTCAGTAGCAAGGTCCACCTGACCACCGATGCGTGGACCAGTACCCATGGCCAGGGACGATACCTTTCCCTCACTGCCCATTGGGTCAATGTTGTGGAGCCGGGTACAGATCTTGCGAGTGGCGCTGTACGTGTTCTGTCAACTCCAAGGATTGCAGGAATCAAGTCTGTCCACATTGACTCCTCCTCCTAATCCAGTTCCTCAGAATCATCGCTGCAGGAGCCGTCACGGTCTACCTCCACATGGACCCGTGAACGCTTACCTGATGCGACCGATATGAGCACAGCCGTGGCCAAACGTCAACAGGCCGTCCTGAAATTAATTTCCATGGGGAATCGAAGCCACACAGCGCAGGAGCTCTGGAGTGCCATCAAGCAGGAGAGCGACGTGTGGTTTTTGCCAGCGAATCTCCAGCCAGGCTTGGTAGTGTGTGACAATGGCCGAAATCTGGTGGCAGCTCTGGGCCTTGGCAACCTCACTCACATACCATGTCTGGCACATGTGCTCAACTTGGTCGTGCAGAGTTTTTTGAGGGACTATCCGGATCTTGATGCACTGCTGCACAAGGTCCGCCTAGAGTGCGCTCACTTGCGACGTTCCAGCATGGCCAGATCGCGCATTGCAGCTCTGCAACGCAGATTTCGCCTTCCTGAACATCGCATCATATGTGACGTACCCACCAGGTGGAATTCCACGTTACATATGTTGGAGCGGTTGTGTGAGCAGCAGCCAGCAGTAATGGAGTATCAGCTGCATCAGGCGCAATCAACTCGCAATTTGCGTCGTTCACACTTCACCACTACTGAGTGGGCCTCTATGAAGGACATCTGCCACGTTTTGCGTGCGTTTGATGAGTCAACGCGGATGGCTAGTGCAGATGATGCACTAGTCAGCCTGAGTGTCCCCCTTATCTGCCTGCTTCAAAAAACACTGCAAGCACTAAGGGATGAGGTTTTGGAAGAGGTGGAGGATGAGGAGTCACAAATTCCATCACCTTCTGGACAGTCAGCGCAACGTGGTTCCTCACAAAGGGCTGGGCAGGGCTCACTTTGTGAGGAGGATGAGGAGGAGTCAATGGAGGAGGAAGACATCGCTCCAGAGGAAGGTACACAACGCTCTAGTCAGTATGTAGAGCGAGGGTGGGGTGATGCAGAGCAGGCAGAGATGACGCCTCTTGCAGGGGACAGCGTTTCTTGGCCAGTTGGGAGTCTGCAGCACATGGTTGATTTCATGCTGCAGTGCCTGAGAAACGACCGCCGCATCGCCCACATTCTCACCACGTCTGATTATTGGGTGTACACCCTCCTAGACCCTCGCTACCGGGACAACTTACAAAGCCTCATCACACCGTTGAACCGGGAGAGTAAAATGCGGGAGTACCAAGACACACTGGTGCAATCCATAATGTTCTCCATTCCAGCCCAGAGCACTGCTGCTGCTACTGCTTTACAAAGCAGCTCTGTGCGTCGAGGCAGTGGAGACAGCTCTGCAACAAGAGGGAGCACAAGCAGCGCCTCTGCACAGGGCAAGACCAGTATGTTCCAAATGTGGCAAAGTTTTGTGGCAGCGCCACAAATGTCTACACCATCCGAGACGGCTCCAGTCAGCAGGAGGCAACGTTTCCGTAGATGGTGACAGACTACATGTCTTTCCCTCTCGGTGTACTCCCAGATGGCTCTTCCCCATTCAAGTTTTGGGTCTCTAAGCTGGATACATGGCCAGAGCTTAGCCAGTATGCATTGGAGGTGCTGGCTTGCCCTGCTGCCAGTGTATTATCGGAGCGCGTCTTTAGTGCTGCAGGTGGTGTACTAACAGACCGTCGCATGCGACTATCCTCCGATAATGTAGACCGGCTTACTTTTCTGAAAATGAACAAGGCATGGATCTCGCCAGAATTTGTCTGTCCGTTTTCAGATTAAATAACTGGTTCGCAACGTTATCCATGTCTCCTGTTATGTTCATCTTTCTACCACCTGAACTCTACTCCCTGGGCTACAACACTGCCAGTTGCTGTTCAGAAGTGTCGTGTCCACAGACCAATACACAAGCTATAGTGTATTGGGGTTCAGTAACGCCAGCTGTTCCCCTGCTGTGTGTCCGGCAAGAAGTCTCCTGTTCCCTACACATGCACAGAAAAACCCATGTCGAACATGCTCCAAATAGGGAAGAGCCGTCACCCTGATTGTTATGCTTAAAACAGGAAATAGTGAAGTTTTCCAGGCCTAGAATGATAAATTTTTATTACAAATATGGACAAATAATAATTTGTCATCACAGCGCATATCTGCACATGTCTATTACAAATGGTAACAAAAACTAAAACATAGTCTTCACTTTTTGAAATTAATGCATAAAAGTACATTTCATACTTATCAATTAATGCTTTTTAAGGAACTTTATCTGTACCTGTAAGATAATGCAGTCAATGGATGTACGAATCATAAAATCCTCATCATCATCATCACGAGTTTTATTTATGACAGACATTATAAAATACACATACTGATGCCAACTGTAACTTCACACACCATATATGAAATGGCCAGCATCTAAACCTGGTAATAATGTGCAATAATAAATTATTACATCTAGAAAGTGCATCATGCATACTGACAATAGGTATACCTGCAAGTGCTGTTGAAACAACCACAACAGATATAAATTAATAATGGTATATAGGTATCACAGTGCATAGTTACTCATGGACAATGTCGATGTAATACTGTACCTCAATAAAGTCAGCGTCAACCATTATGCTTGTTAGTCTTGTAGATTGTTAAAGAGGGAACGGTCTTTTTTTGTTGGTCATAGGTGGAGTATTAGACAGTAAATGATTACTGCTGTCGTATTTTTGGCATCCCTAGGGCGCAATAACGCTGCGTAACGTCACATTTTATAGAGTCATGTAATTGACACACGCTACCCTACCCTACGCGTGACAGTAGGAAGGTAGTGTTGACGGATAAAGCCTTGCGCAACCAGACATGCTTTTACCCTCTTCAACACTGTACAAGCAAAAAATGCATGATTGCAGCCGCAGACTTTATTGACGTACAGTATAACATTGCCATTACCCATCAGAGGCTGTCCACTGTCTGATACAGACATAGAATATACCTTTGCTATCCGTAGCCTTTGTTTCACCTACACTTGCAGGCACACACTTAAATTGTGACAATGCATTATGTTTTTTTAAATGGTTATTTTTTATCGTACATTATTGTGTCATCACATTGATGAGTCCATGCTGGACATGTCATACATGGTGTACAAAGTAACTATTTTATTAACTTAAATAATTGAAATGTCTGTGACTGTCACATCTAAATTGCAATGATGATGATGATGAGTGACTATTACAAAATCCATTGTCTTCACTATGTTATGGTTTAACATAGCGTTCCTTAAGCATTATTCATAAATACAAAAATGGACTTTTATTCTTAAATTTACAACACTATATTTTGTAACCAATTTTTTGGGTGGTGTGTTGTTCCATTTCTTGTTGGCGTGTGCATATATGCGTTTATATTTGCAGTGTCTTTATTTTATTCTTGAAGTTAGGAAACATGTGTATCTTTGTACCGTGTTAGCCAGTAGATAGATAAATATTTAGACTTGAGAGTCCGCAGTGGTTGATACCTTTGAATGGATAACTGAAAAGATGGTAACAAATTGCAAGCTTTCGAGGCTACTCACGTCTCTTCATCAGGCAAAGACTAAAACAAAAATGAAGCATCACATATTTCTATACACAACAGGACACAGGAATAGTGCAATAGGTAAGACAAGTAAGTGACGTGTAGCAGAACTGTCATTATCACAGAGGGATGAACATAAATATTGGAACAGTTCCTAGATAACGATAGAAAGTTTTATTGCCCTCTGATTGGGGTCTGGTTTTGTGTTTTCATGCCCCTGGAAGGGCAGAGACGCAGATTCCTTAATTGATATAGAATGACATAAATCCGTGTGATCTATTCATTCCATCACTAACAGTGTCAAAGGTCATGATGAGCTTATATTCTGAAACCTTTGTATCTTTCTCATATTTGAAGTAATATTTTAATACCAGTAATTCCATATCCATCATGCTATGACCGGGCATACAAAAGTGTTTTGCCACAGGTAAATCCATTATTTTTTCTCTTATTGTGTGGCGCTGATAATTCATCCTTGTTCTCATTTTTTGGCCGGTCTCCCGTCACTTGTCCCTCCCTCACTTGTCTTACCTATTCCTGTGTCCTGTTGTGTGTAGAAATATGTGATTCTTCATTTTTTGTTTTAGTCTTAGCCTGATGAAGAGACCTGAGTAGTCTGGAAAGCTTGGAATTTGTTACCATATTTTCAGTTAGCCATTAAACGGTATCAACCACAGCGGACTCTCAAGTATAAATATTTTTCTATTCTTGGAATTGAAATTCATCATTTTATTGTCCTAGTAAAACTTCATTTATTTTTGTTTGAAGTACATACATTTGCAATGGCCACGTAACAAGGCAATAACTCAATATTTTATGCCTACACCCTCCTTGACCCTGGGCTTCAACACCGCCAGTTGCTGCTCAGAAGTGAGAGATGCACAGATGAAAACAATCGCTGATGTGTTTGTGGGGTTCAGTAACGCCTGCTGTTCCCCTGCTGTGTGTCCGGCAAAAATTACTGCTAGCTACCTAATCATGGTTAAAAAAACATGACATGTCAAAGTGTCTAGTGCTACACATAGATATGAGGCTACACCCTGATTTCTAAGCTGTAAACATTTGAAACGTCAACTTTAAAACCATAAAATGATTAGTCTTTGTCACAAATCTGTAACAAAATAATTGTGACATATTATTACAGATATGCACATGTTGAAAACAAATGCAAACACAAAAGCCTACTTGTGCTATAGGATACTGATGGTCAACCTTGTCACTCCATAGCTTAGACAAATCCAACTCACATCATGACTCAAATGCTGCAATGTTGTAAGTGCATAATGTGGGTTGAACTTTAACAACTGCTGCAGTGCGAAAGTTATACTTCAGTGTTCTTGCCTTTTAAATAAAAGCATACAAGTAAATATAATAATCCAATGTTGATTAAGGGACGTGATGTACACCTGTAATATTGTGCAAACAATGCATGTAGGAATAGTCCTCTTCAACATTACTTATATTTGTGTCATTTTAAAAAATACATATTTAATTAGAAAGTTAACAGCCCATATCATAAAGGTCCTTCATGTAAACATGATATTCGCTAACAAAAATCATGCATTACCTTGGTAAAGTCAATAGTGCACAGTCACAATAGCAAAATATCTACCTGTAAGTGGTGCTGAAAGAACGACAACTGATAGAATAGGTGAATGATATCTATTTATCAGACTGAATAGCGACACCTGTACAATGTCGATATAATACTGTACCTTAACAAAACAGCTGTGTCACACCTCACACTCGTTTTTCTTGTAGCTTGTTATGTAATAGGGCACATGCGTGTATGTTTCATCATAGGTGCATGTTTACTGAGTAAAGCAGTCATGACAACGCCTTTGTGTTGTCGGTACGCTTGCGATGATGAACGATGCGCACCGTGAATGTTAGTCTGCGTCATAAGACGTACAGACGCTCCAATACCCAACGCGTCACAGCAGGAAGCCAGTCTGTGCGTCCAAACAAAGGCGCAACCATACATGCACGTAACCTTTTATAAAGCTATATAAAAAAAAGGATGTAGTAGTAACGCACACTTTATTGAGGTACAGTATTACATCGCCATTCACCATCTGTGGCTATGCAGTCTCATCTATATATACCTTATCTATCCGTTGTCATGCTTGCAAGTCCACAGTCAGGCATAAATATCTGTTTTCACTCTGCACTATGCACTTTTTAAATTTTTTGTTTGTTAATATAAATGATTGGCAAATATTATCAGTATTACATGATGGAAATTTTAGATATTTTTTAAAAAATTTTAGTGATATTATTCACCAAATGTAAAGTTTTATGAATGTCAAAGATAACTTGTAATGCTGATTATGTTTTTAAGTCAGCCATTCATTGTCTACACAATAAAAATGGTGTACATACTGTTACTTAGCCATCATTAATGGATTCTGATATGTACTTGTATGCTTTTATTTTAAACCGTATAGCAGATTATTTAACCTATTTTAATTGTGGTTTGCATTGCTTTTCAACATGTTAATGTATGCGTTTATGTTTGTAAATTATTAATTTACATATATTTTTTTAAGTTAAATCATCATCTTATGGTACTAAAGGTATATTTCTCTTGTTTGGAGTATAGACATTTTTAATTGACACGTAACAAGGAAAATACTTGATATAGTATTTAAACATCCTCCTTGACCCTGGGCTCCAACACCGCCAGTTGTTGCTCGGAAGTGCTGTTAGCACAGTCAACACTTGCTTCTGTGTTACTGGGGTTCAGTAATGTCAGCTGTTCCCCTACTGTGTGAACGGCAAAAAGTCCTGCTGCCTCCACCATGTTCTCTTCTCATCCCTGGGCTACAACACCGCCAGTTGTTGCTCGGAAGTGCTGTTAGCACAGTCAACACTTGCTCCTGTGTTACTGGGGTTCAGTAATGTCAGCTGTTCCCCTGCTGTGTGAACGGCAAAAAGTCCTGCTGCCTCCACCATGTTCTCTTCTCATCCCTGGGCTACAACACCGCCAGTTGTTGCTCGGAAGTGCTGTTAGCACAGTCAACACTTGCTCCTGTGTTACTGGGGTTCAGTAATGTCAGCTGTTCCCCTGCTGTGTGAACGGCAAAAAGTCCTGCTACCTCCACCATGTTCTCTTCTCATCCCTGGGCTACAACACCGCCAGTTGTTGCTCGGAAGTGCTGTTAGCACAGTCTACACTTGCTCCTGTGTTATTGGGGTTCAGTAATGTCAGCTGTTCCCCTACTGTGTGAACGGCAAAAAGTCCTGCTGCCTCCACCATGTTCTCTTCTCATCCCTGGGCTACAACACCGCCAGTTGTTGCTCGGAAGTGCTGTTAGCACAGTCAACACTTGCTCCTGTGTTACTGGGGTTCAGTAATGTCAGCTGTTCCCCTGCTGTGTGAACGGCAAAAAGTCCTGCTGCCTCCACCATGTTCTCTTCTCATCCCTGGGCTACAACACCGCCAGTTGTTGCTCGGAAGTGCTGTTAGCACAGTCTACACTTGCTCCTGTGTTACTGGGGTTCAGTAATGTCAGCTGTTCCCCTGCTGTGTGAACGGCAAAAAGTCCTGCTGCCTCCACCAAGTTCTCTTCTCATCCCTGGGCTACAACACCGCCAGTTGTTGCTCGGAAGTGCTGTTAGCACAGTCAACACTTGCTCCTGTGTTACTGGGGTTCAGTAATGTCAGCTGTTCCCTTGCTGTGTGAACGGCAAAAAGTCCTGCTGCCTCCACCATGTTCTCTTCTCATCCCTGGGCTACAACACCGCCAGTTGTTGCTCGGAAGTGCTGTTAGCACAGTCTACACTTGCTCCTGTGTTACTGGGGTTCAGTAATGTCAGCTGTTCCCCTGCTGTGTGAACGGCAAAAAGTCCTGCTGCCTCCACCATGTTCTCTTCTCATCCCTGGGCTACAACACCGCCAGTTGTTGCTCGGAAGTGCTGTTAGCACAGTCAACACTTGCTCCTGTGTTACTGGGGTTCAGTAATGTCAGCTGTTCCCCTGCTGTGTGAACGGCAAAAAGTCCTGCTGACTCCACCATTTTCTCTTCTCATCCCTGGGCTACAACACCGCCAGTTGTTGCTTGGAAGTGCTGTTAGCACAGTCTACACTTGCTCCTGTGTTACTGGGGTTCAGTAATGTCAGCTGTTCCCCTGCTGTGTGAACGGCAAAAAGTCCTGCTGCCTCCACCATGTTCTCTTCTCATCCCTGGGCTACAACACCGCCAGTTGTTGCTCAGAAGTGCTGTTAGCACAGTCTACACTTGCTCCTGTGTTACTGGGGTTCAGTAATGTCAGCTGTTCCCCTGCTGTGTGAACGGCAAAAAGTCCTGCTGCCTCCACCATGTTCTCTTCTCATCCCTGGGCTACAACACCGCCAGTTGTTGCTCGGAAGTGCTGTTAGCACAGTCTACACTTGCTCCTGTGTTACTGGGGTTCAGAAATGTCAGCTGTTCCCCTGCTGTGTGAATGGCAAAAAGTCCTGCTGCCTCCACCATGTTCTCTTCTCATCCCTGGGCTACAACACCGCCAGTTGTTGCTCGGAAGTGCTTTTAGCACAGTCAACACTTGCTCCTGTGTTACTGGGGTTTAGTAATGTCAGCTGTTCCCCTGCTGTGTGAACGGCAAAAAGTCATGCTGCCTCCACCCTGTTGTCTTCTCATCCCTGGGCTTCAACACCGCCAGTTGTTGCTCGGAAGTGTAATTGGCATGGGTACTCACTCCTGCCAAGACTGGTTACAGCACACCATCTGTTTCCTGTCAGTGTAAACGTCACTTAGCCTCCAATAAGTTGTCCTGTCGTGTTGCGGTCGGGTTAGCCGACTCTATGGTGCTTGGAGTTTAGGTGCTTCCTATGTGTGCTGCGGGATATGCAAATAAAGGCTGTTTCCGTTGTGACAATAGGACAATCACCCACTGTAGTACTGTGGGATTCGGTAACTGCGGCCGGCTCGCGGCCTGTCAACTTAAATTTCCATGGGTACCTTCTGCTACCCGTCCGGGTTCCAGTACCGTCAGCTGGTTCTCCGCAGTGCCTTTGGCCTAGGTGCCTCCATCTCGGTATCCGAGTTCCAGCAACGTCTGCTGGTTCTTGGTAGTGCTTTGGAGCACAGGTACCTCCTGCTTAGTAACCGTGTCCCAGTAACGTCAGCTGGTCCTCGGTTGTGCCATTGGCTCTTTTCCTTCTGCTGCCCCTCCGGGTTCCAGCACAGTCAGCTGGTCCTCGTTACTTGCATTGGCTCTTGTACCTTCTGCTACCCGTCCGGGTTCCAGTACCGTCAGCTGGTTCTCCGCAGTGCCTTTGGCCTAGGTGCCTCCATCTCGGTATCCGAGTTCCAGCAACGTCTGCTGGTCCTTGGTAGTGCTTTGGAGCACAGGTACCTCCTGCTTAGTAACCGTGTCCCAGTAACGTCAGCTGGTCCTCGGTTGTGCCATTGGCTCTTTTCCTTCTGCTGCCCCTCCGGGTTCCAGCACAGTCAGCTGGTCCTCGTTACTTGCATTGACTCTTGTACCTTCTGCTACATTTACAAATTGAAGATTTTTTCAATGCTTTTTTGGGTAATCACTCTGGATCTCCAACAATGAAGACGACGACCCTGATGACCACCCCGAAGAAGATGACGACCACAAGGACGACGAGCATCAAGCCAACCAGCCTAAACACCATCACAAAGAAGAAATAAAAGATTACCAAACAGGACTAAGAAGGTTAAGCAAACTACAAGATACAGAACAAGAGACTTAAGAACAATAAGCAGAAGATCAAAAAGCAGAAGAACATGAAGTATAAGACCAAAATGAAGAGCAAAATATATGCTCTAAATTATAAGCAGAAGAAGACTAAGCAGTGTATGGGGGTGAGTCCGTTCCTCCTCGTGGTGCCCCTGGAAAATGCCTGCTGCTGCAGGCTAAACTGAACACGGACAAATACTGTTGTAATTTAAATCTTTTGTGACAGCAAGAACGGAAGGATGAAAAATTCATACTTTGACAGATTACAAGTACAGGATTCTCTGTCACAAATAAGAATATGATGAAGAAGATGAAGTAGAATATGAATAAGAATAATAGTTTAATAAGAAGAATATGAGTAATGTTAACAAAAAGATGAATAGCAAGAAGTTTAAGAAGAAGATAAAGAAGGTGAAGATGAAGAATAATTTGATGAAAAAGATGATGCTGCTGAAGATTATGAAGGAGAAAGTGTGTCAAAAGTTAAAAAGGTAAAGAGCATGGAAGTTGTGAAATATACATATTTGCCAAAATAGAAAAAACGTTAACAACATTGTCAATTTCTTCGTCAATCCGAACATCTTTAAAAAAAACAATTTTTATGCTATTCCATTTGATTGGGTTAAACATCTATGCCTTTAATGTCTCCTCAACCTTCCCCAATACATTCTACATTACTCTTTGTTGTTTTCCTTCATGTACAATTAACCAACAAGGCAAGAATGGGTTTTTTTTAATTCCGATATTTTGTTCCCATAGACTTACATTGGATTTCCGGTATCGGGTATCGCCGATATTTTTTGGGTATCGGCGATACATTTCTGATTCCGATACTTTTGGATATCGGAAAGTATCGCTCAACTCTAATCTTTAGGGATAGTTAGCTTCTCAGGCTGTGACGAGGCGTCTAGGACCAACGTAGGTACGCTCCACGGCTGCCTTTAGTTGTGGTGGTTAGTCAGGGTACTGCAATCCCATAGATTCCAACCTCTCTGGTGTATTGCCTTTTTTGCCTGCTATCCTCAGCTACCAAATCATAACATCTTGCCCTGTGCAGAGGTGCTGCTTGTGCTCCCTCTTGTTGCAGAGCTGTCTCCACTGCCTCGACTCACAGAGCTGCTTTGTAAAGCAGTAGTAGCAGCAGTGCTCTCGGCTGGAATGGAGAACATTATGGATTGCACCAGTGTGTCTTGGTACTCCCGCATTTTACGCTCCCGGTTCAACGGTGTGATGAGGCTTTGTAAGTTGTCCCGGTAGCGAGGGTCTAGGAGGGTGGACACCCAATAATCAGACGTGGTGAGAATGTGGGCGATGTGGCGGTCGTTTCTCAGGCACTGCAGCATGAAATCAACCATGTGCTTCAGACTCACAACTGGCCAAGAAACGCTGTCCCCTGCAAGAGGCGTCATCTCTGCCTGCTCTGCATCACCCCACCCTCGCTATACATACTGACTAGAGTGTTATGTACCTCCCTCTGGAGCGATGTCTTCCTCCTCCATTGACTCCTCCTCATCCACCTCACAAAGTGAGCCCTGCCCAGCCCTTTGTGAGGAACCACGTTGCGCTGACTGTCCAGAAGGTGATGGAATTTGTGACTCCTCATCCTCCACCTCTTCCAAAACCTCATCCCTTAGTGCTTGCATTGTTTTTTTGAAGCAGGCAGATAAGGGGGACAGTAAGGCTGACTAGTGCATCATCTGCACTCGCCATCCGCGTTGACTCATCAAACGCACGCAAAACGTGGCAGATGTCCTTCATAGAGTCCTTCGCCAGTCCTTACACTGGCTGCCCATTCATTATAGTATCCAATTCAAAGTACTGGTTGTCACCCACAAAGCTCTCCACAGTGCAGCACCCCCCTACATCTCCTCCCTCATTTCTATCTATCGGCCTAACCGACTGCTGCGCTCTGCAAACGACCTTCGACTAACCTCTGCACTAATCCGTACCTCCCACTCCCGAATACAAGACTTCTCCCGTGCTGCGCCAATCCTCTGGAATGCTCTACCCCAAGAAATTAGGACTATCCGAAATTAGCATGGTTTCAGGCGCTCCCTCAAAAGACATTTGTTCAGAGCGGCCTATCACATTCACTAATCAAAGTCATTCTATGTGTAAGTCTGTGTGTGTAGCCCATTCACTATCTCCATCCATCCATCACTCCCTCAAAATGGCTGGACCATCATTGTAAATACACCATTGTATATAAACACCTGTACTTTGAATCTCCCCCACCTCATTGTAGATTGTAAGCTGTCACGAGCAGGGGCGGCTTATATTGCTTTAATTATTGTATTGTTAACGTTGTTACTTATGACTTGTGTTCTGAAACTGTTAAACTGTAAAGCGCTGCGGAATATGTTGGCGCTATATAAAAAAAGATTATTATTATTATAGAGGCCCAGTCAGTAGTGGTGAAGTGTGAACGGCGCAAATTGCGAGTTGATTGCGCCTGATGCAGCTGATACTCCATTACTGTTGGCTGCTGCTCACACAACCGCTCCAACATATGTAACGTTGAATTCCACCTGGTGGGTACGTGACATATGATGCGATGTTCAGGAAGGCGAAATCTGCGTTGCAGAGCTGCAATCAGCAATCTGGCCATGCTGGAACGTCGCAAGTGAGCGCACTCTAGGCGGACCTTGTGCAGCAGTGCATCAAGATCCGGATAGTCCCTCAAAAAACTCTGCACGACCAAGTTGAGCACATGTGACAGACATGGTATATGAGTGAGGTTGCCAAGGCCCAGAGCTGCCACCAGATTTCGGTCATTGTCACACACTACCAAGCCTGGCTGGAGATTCGCTGCCAAAAACCACACGTCGCTCTCCTGCTTGATGGCATTCCAGAGCTCCTGCGCTGTGTGGCTTCGATTCCACATGGAAATTAATTTCAGGACGGCCTGTTGACGTTTGGACACGGCTGTGCTCATATCGCTCGCAACAGGTAAGCGTTCACGGGTCCATGTGGAGGTAGACCGTGACGGTGTCATGGGTGCATCGCCACGAAGATCGTCGCGATTGCACATTCTGACTTCTCACAGCTGAGCTGCTGTTTCTTTGTGTTTGGTAATGAGAGAGTTAATTTTACCTAGCTCTTTGCTAAGACTAGGTCCAGCCTCGCCCGGCTGCTTTTGATTATGTTCTAATTAGTTTCCTTTATATTCCTGCCAGTCTGGGTGTTAGACGCCGGTGAAAGCATTCATGTAGTCTAGCAGACTGGAGCGGTTCTGAGAATACTTAAGCTAAGAGCTCCTTAGTTGTTTTTACTCTTATAGCTTATAGTTTATCTCTGAGACCTTAGGTGTTCCTACTGTGTGTGAGTGTTGTATGTAAGACTTTATTTACTTTATTTCTTGTCTTTCTTGTATGTCTTTCTGTTCATTAACCGTTACCTGTTCATTCCATTTGGTGGTAATCAGGGTCCTTCTTAGGACTAGATTACAGTTGGCAGGGATTGATAGGAGACAGGGTTTACGCTGGTGGCCTGGACCTCTGTACCTTTAACAGTACCTCCAGGTAGAGGGATTAGTCAGGACCCCAGTTTAGGGTCAGCATAGACCCCGGTCACCCTCTAGCCGGAGACAGCGTATAACGGATTCAGTATTGACCCACTGGACATTCTGTCAGGTAATTCTATGTCATCATATATCTATGCGCATGTTATATAGTATGTTGCCCTTTTGATATAGATTACTGACATCACATATATATATCTGCTATACAGCGTGACATTTTCACCGGCCATACTAAAGATTCTCCCCAGCTGTCATGGATCCAGTAGCCCAGCTGGCCGGCAGTTGCAGGGGTTGTCCATGGAGTTTGCAGACATTAAGTCCAAGGTTTTGTCCCTCCCGGAGCAAACCAGATCTGAACCTAAGGTTGCTCTCCCGGACAGGTTCACTGGTGGGCGGGACAAATTTTTTACCTTCCGGGAGGCATGTAAATTGTACTTTCGGCTGCGGCCTCGGTCATCTGGGAGTGAAGAGCAGAGGGTGGGAATTGTTATCTCGCTCTTACAAGGGGACCCTCAATCTTGGGCGTTCTCTATTCCTCCAGGCTCCCCAGATCTCCAGTCAGTGGATCGATTTTTTACTGCCCTGGGTCTGGTATATGATGATCCGGATCGAGTCTCCCTTGCTGAAACAAAGTTACGTAAAATACGGCAAGGAAATCGTCCAGCGGAGGAATATTCTTCTGAGTTCCGTAGATGGGCAACAGATACTCAGTGGAATGACCCAGCTCTTAGGAGCCAGTTTTGTCAAGGGTTGTCTGACAAATTAAAAGATGTGTTGGCTCAGTATGATTCTCCTCCATCACTGGAGGCTGCTGTGGCCCTCGCTATTCGCATTGATAGACGACTTCGGGGAAGACGCGAGGTAACTCCGCCTCCCGTGATGACTCCACCTACTACTAAAGTCCCTTATACTGAGGTTCCCCTGGTCTGTTCTGAGGAGCCCATGCAGTTGGGAGGGACATCATTTTGTAGGAGGGAATCGGCGGTGCACCGCAAGACTAGAAGGTGTTTCTTTTGCGGGAGAGAGGGACATTTTGTTGGGGGGTGTCCATCCCGGGCCTCTTTGAGCAAAGGAGTTAACCTGGGAGTGTGTATTTCGTCCCCAAATCCCTCTCAGTTTCTCGTGCTTGCGGAGGTGGTGATTGGTACTAGAACTGAGAGGATTTCTGTTTTTCTTGATACTGGGTCCGGGGCTAATCTGGTGGACGCTCGGTTTGCCCAGGTGCATGGTATGCAACTGAGTGTATTGGCCAAACCAGTCCCTATAGTCTCTATTGATTCTAGACCTCTCGGTCAAGGTAGCTTGGTACAAGCTGTTCATAACATAGATCTTCGAGTAGGGGCAATACATAAAGAGCAATTGTCTTGTTATGTGTTGGAGGGTCTACCTACTCCTATTGTGTTGGGACTTCCTTGGTTGGCTAAACATAACCCAGTGATTGATTGGCAATCCAGAAAGATAAGCCAGTGGGGTGAATTTTGCAGGAATAACTGCATGAGCACGGTCATCGGTGTGGTTGTGCCTAGGACTTTGCCTCCTTTTCTGGAGGACTTTGGGGAGATGTTCTCAGAGGAGGGGTGTAAAGAGTTACCTCCTCATCGCGCATATGACTGCTCAATAAAGTTGCTTCCTGATGCCTTATCTCGTACTTTCCCAGGGGCCGGGAAGACGGATGATCCGGTTCCTATTCCTCAGGAGGGAGTTGTAGTGTCAGCTGTATGCTCTGAGCTTGAGGGGGAGGTATTGGGGGCTCAGGGGGATGCCCCTGTGGGACTTCCAGGGAGACTGATAGTTCCAGATCGCTTAAGACTGAAGGTTACGGGGAACCGTTACAAACGGATGGCTGATAGGGGGAGAGTTTCTGGTCTAGATCTGAAGGTGAACGATCTGGTTTGGTTGTCTACCAGGAATATAAAACTTAAAGTTTCCTCCTGGAGGTTGGGTCCCAGATTCATCGGGCCGTACAGGATCAGTTCCATAATTAATCCTGTGGCATTTCGTCTGGACCTCCCTCCTACGTTTAAAATTCATAATGTGTTTCACAAGTCATTACTTAAAAAGTATGTGGCACCAGTCATACCGTCACCTCTACCTCCTCCTTCAGTGGTAGTCAATGATAACGTGGAATTTCATGGGTCGAAAATCATTGACTGACGTCTCAGTCGCCGATCCCCTCAGTACTTAGTTCATTGGAGGGGGTATGGTCCTGAGGAGAGGACGTGGGTCCCTGCGTCTGATGCTAACGCAGATCGATTGGTTCGGACCTTTCACACAACTTACCCGGACAGACCTCGTCATGAGGGTCCGGAGGCCCCTCGTAGAAGGGGGGGTACTGTCATGGGTGCATCGCCACGAAGATCGTCGCAATTGCACATTCTGACTTCTCACAGCTGATCTGCTGTTTCTTTGTGTTTGGTAATGAGAGAGTTAATTTTACCTAGCTCTTTGCTAAGACTAGGTCCAGCCTCGCCCGGCTGCTTTTGATTATGTCCTAATTAGTTTCCTTTATATTCCTGCCAGTCTGGGTGTTAGACGCCGGTGAAAGCATTCATGTAGTCTAGCAGACTGGAGCGGTTCTGAGAATACTTAAGCTAAGAGCTCCTTAGTTGTTTTTACTCTTATAGCTTATAGTTTATCTCTGAGACCTTAGGTGTTCCTACTGTGTGTGAGTGTTGTATGTAAGACTTTATTTACTTTATTTCTTGTCTTTCTTGTATGTCTTTCTGTTCATTAACCGTTACCTGTTCATTCCCTTTGGTGGTAATCAGGGTCCTTCTTAGGACTAGATTACAGTTGGCAGGGATTGATAGGAGACAGGGTTTACGCTGGTGGCCTGGACCTCTGTACCTTTAACAGTACCTCCAGGTAGAGGGATTAGTCAGGACCCCAGTTTAGGGTCAGCATAGACCCCGGTCACCCTCTAGCCGGAGACAGCGTATAACGGATTCAGTATTGACCCACTGGACATTCTGTCAGGTAATTCTATGTTATCATATATCTATGCGCATGTTATATAGTATGTTGCCCTTTTGATATAGATTACTGACATCACATATATATATCTGCTATACAGCGTGACAGACGGCTCCTGCAGCGATGATTCTGAGGAACTGGAGTAGGAGGAGGAGTCAATGTGTACAGACTTGATTCCTGCAATCCTTGGAGTTGGCAGAACACGTAAAGCGCCACTCGCAAGATCAGTACCTGGCTCCACAACATTGACCCAATGGGCAGTGAGGGAAAGTTATCGTCCCTGGCCATGGGTGTTAGAACCCTCTTGTTAGGTTTTGTTTCAGTTTGATGGTCACATGAACTTTTTTCCCTATTTTGTCTGGCTCCGCCCTTCTGGCTTTGCTTGACTTCATTGTGTTATCTACTGTTAAGCTAGCCGGGTGCTTAGGTGCCTTACTCAGTCAGTTTTGCTTGATCTTCGGATCTCAAAGTATTTTGTTTTCTGTTAAATTATCCCTGCTACAATTTCTGTCCACCTTTTCTCCCAGTCCCTAGATCTTGTAGGGATTCCTCCCTCGCAACTATAGGTCTTCGTTCAGACTAGCTGAGGACTTTAGCGGGTCTGGTCGCAGGATCAGGTTCCCCGTTACATCATAGGGATTCAGCTTAGTTCTATTGTAGGGACAGAATTCCCTTCTTTCCTTAGTGCTTGTAGCAGATAATAACAATGGGTACTGGTCCACGCATCGGTCGTCAGGTGGACCTTGCTACTGAGGGTGTTTACTAGCGCATGTTTAATATTTCCCTCAACATGCTTTTGCAGACCAGGGACGGCTTGCCTGCTGAAATGAAATCGGCTTGGCACATTGTATTGTGGGACTGACAATGATATTAAGTTACGGAAACTGTCAGTCTCCACCAGCCTGAATGACAGCATTTCAAGGGACAGGAGTTTTGCAATGCCAGCATTCAGAGCCTGTGCTCGTGGATGGTTTGCCGAGTATGGCCGTCTTTTATCCCATGCCTGTGCTACCGATGGCTGTTTTGTGGCCTGGAAGTGTGAGGATGACAGGGAACTTGCTGCTGTGTGTGGAATAACACTTTGTCTCTGGACAACAGTGACCGAGGTTCTTCCATGGCGATCCTGTGAGGAAGCAGAACCAGCTGTGTGTGAGCTCGATGAAGAGGCTTCAACACAACCTGAAGATGTAGGTGCTGCTGTAGGTTGGCCTACATCTCCAGTGTGTCTTTGTAACTCAACTACGTGCTTTGTCTGCACATGTTTCCACATATTAGTGGTATTGAGGTTACTGACACTTTTACCTCTTTTTACTTTTTGATTACACAGTTTGCATTTGACATAGCAAATATCATCTGCAAGTGTGTCAAAAAAGGACCACGCAGTGCAAGCTCTGGAAGCGCACGTTTTGACTTTTGGAAGACAACTGCTCCGAACAGGTGGCAAAATGGAGGCTACAGGCAACCGAGTCTGCAGCCTAACTCTCCCTCCTGTTTGTACCGTTGGGGCAATGTCTTCCTCTATCTTCCTTCTATCACTAACCACTTCTCTAGGCCTCTCACAGCTTTCAACCTCTGAGACACACAAGGATGGTAACACCCTTGACCTGGTCTTTGTCCGCCTCTGTTCAATCTACCACCTAAATAACTCACCGCTTCCACTGTCTGACCACAACATTCTCTCCTTCACGCTCACAAATCCTCCACCACCCCAGCGCACTCCTACCTACCACACATTCAGAAATCTACAAGCCATTAACCCTCAGACACTTTCAGATTCCCTACACTCATCACTGTCCTCAATCTCCTCTTTTTCCAGTCCTGATCTGGCTGTTCATCGCTACAATGACACTCTTAGAAGCACCCTTGACCAAGTAGCGCCGCTCACCCTCAGAACTTCCAAACACACAGTAAAACAGCCCTGGATCACATTGCAAAATCAACTTCTTCAGCGATGCTCTAGGAGTGCTGAACGCCTTTGGAGAAAAACCCGCACACCACAAGACTTCATCCACTTTAAATTCATGTTAAGAATTTATAATGCTGCCCTTCACCTCGCCAAACAAACCTACTTCACCACCCTGATCTCCTCACTAGCCAACAACCCCAAGAAAATGTTTGACGCTTTTCACTCCTCCTCAGGCCAAAAGCACAAGCCCCTATCACAGACATTTGTGCTGACGACCTGGCCTCCCATTTTATATAAAAAATATATACTATCCGTCAGGAAATCTGCTCTCAACCACCAAGGGCTGTGACTCCCATCCCACCCTGCTGTTCCCCTGGCTAACTTTCCACATTTGATCCCATCACAGAAGAAGAAGTCTCCAGAGTCCAGACTCCTCTCTTCCTCTCGTCCGACTACATGCACTACCGCCCCCATTCCCTCACATCTCCGCCAGTCTCTCTCTCCAGTTGTCACAACTCACCTAAATAAAATCTTTAATCTCTCACTCTCCTCTGGCATTTTCCCATCTGCCTTCAAACACTCCATCATTACTCCACTACAAAATAAACCCGCTCTCGACCCTTCCTGCACAAACAAATACAGACCGGTCTCCAATCTCCCTTCATCTCTAAACTTTTGGAGCGCCTAGTCTTCTCCCGCCTCACCCGTTACCTCTCCAATCACTCCCTCCTAGACCCTTCACAGTCCAGCTTACGCCCCTACATTCGCCAAAAACTGCGGTCATCTAAGTGAGCAATGACCTTCTTACAGCAAAACGTAACGGTGACCACTCTTTGCTCATTCTTCTCGACCTTTCTGCAGCTTTCGACACGGTTGACCATGGGCTCCTACTGTCTAGGCTCCACTCACTAGGTATTAAGGACACTGTTCTCTCCTGGTTCTCCTCCTATCTTTCTGACCGCTCCTTCAGTGTTTTGTTCTCTGGCTCCACGTCATCTTCTCTTCCTCTCACTGTCGGTGTACCCCAGGTCTCAGTCCTTGGCCCCCTTCTCTTCTTTCTCTACACAGCCCCAATTGGACAGACCATCAGCAGATTTGGCTTTCAGTACCATCTTTATGCTGATGACACACAACTATACACGTCATCCCCCGACCTCACCCCCGCTGTACTACAGAACGCCACCGACTGTCTGTCCGCAGTCTCCAACATCATGTCCGCTCTCTATCTGAAACTCAACCTCTCAAAAACTGAACTTCTTCTGCTCCCACCGTCTACTAAACTCCCTAAATTTGACATATCCCTCTCCGTGGGCGGCACCATAATAACACCCCGGCAGCAGGCTCGCTGTCTGGGTGTTATGTTTGACACCAATCTCTCCTTCACCTCCCATATACAATCTCTTGCCCGCTCTTGCCGCCTACACCTAAAGAACATCTCTAGAATCCGCCCTTTTCGCACCATGGAAAACAACAAAAACCCTCACTGTAGCATTGATCCACTCACGCCTGGACTACTGCAACGCGCTATTACTTGGCCTCCCCATTACTCGACTATCCCCTCTCCAGTCCATCCTTAATGCAGCAGCCAGGGTAATCCATCTGGCTAATCGGTACTCGGACACGTTCGCTCTTCGCCAGTCCTTACACTGGCTGCCCATTCATTATAGTATCCAATTCAAAGTACTGGTCTCAGCCATTAAGCTATCCACAGTGCAGCACCCCCCTACATCTCCTCCCTCATTTCTATCTATCGGCCTAACCGACTGCTGCGCTCTGCAAATGACTTTCGACTAACCTCTGCACTAATCCGTAACTCCCACTCCCGACTCCAAGACTTCTCCCGCGCTGCGCCAATCCTCTGGAATGCTCTACCCAAGAAATTAAGACTATCCACAATTTGCATGGTTTCAGGCGCTCCTCAAAACACATTTGTTCAGAGAGGCCTATCACATTCACTAATCAAAGTCATTCTATGTATTCTGTGTAAGTGTGTGTGTGTGTGTCTAGCCCATTCACTATCTCCATCCATCCCTCACTCCTTAAGATGGCTGGACCATCATTGTAAATGCACCATTGTATATAAACACCTATACTTTGTATCTCCTCCACCTCATTGTAGATTGTAAGCTGTCACGAGCAGGGGCGACTTATTTTGCTTTAATTATTGTATTGTTAACGTTGTTACTTATGACTTGTGTTCTGAAACTGCTAAACTGTAAAGCGCTGCGGAATATGATGGCGCTATATAAATAAATATTATTATTATTATTATATTCCTCTGAGCTGCTCCCACCACCTTCCTGTTCCTCACGCCATGTTGGGTCTTGGACCTCATCATCTCCACTACCCTCTTCCAACACCTGCTGTTGTGGGTGGTCTGGCCAGCCCCATGCTCAACAGAAACTTGCACCTGAGTCTCATCATCATCAGATGCGTTCTGCGGTGTGCTGACCATCGGCACTGTCTCACCCGCCTCTTCAGATTCAGAGAGACACAGCTGTTGTGTATCACTGCATACTCCCTCTTCTTCACATTCCAGAATGCTGCTTGGCTGGGCCCCTGTTTGCAAGCCAACAGATTCTGAGAACAGAAGCTGACACTCAGCTGGCTCCTGCACAGAACTCTCTGACTGCCTGGGCAATTTGGCAGGCGGTGAAGAGACAGATGGTTGCTCAACAGTGCTGTGGTCCTGAGAGGAGGTGGAAGCAATTGAATTTGATGCATTGGCTGCCATCCAACCAACAACGGCTTCAATTTGTTCTTCCCGCAGCAGGGGGGTACGCCGACCTCCTACAAAAGTGCGCATAAAGGAACGCTCACGGGGAAAACTGGTGGATGCTGTGTCACTGGGGGCGGCAGCAGCCACAGAATCCACACGTTCTCTCCCTGCTGAAACTCCACGGCCACGACCACGTGCCTTACTCCCTGCCTTCTTCATCTTGGTAGATTGATAAAGAAAGTCTGAAAAGTTATAAGGCCTAAGTGTGGTTATTCCGCAGAGACTGCAGTGAACACTGCACACAACTGTTCACACTGCACACAACTGTTCACTAGGTGTGAAAGGCCCCTTTGTGTACTTCTGTAGTGTTTGCAACCAATGTATTGCCTGGAAGTGCTGTTAGCACAGTCAACACTTGCTCCTGTGTTACTGGGGTTCAGTAATGTCAGCTGTTCCCTGGTGTGTGTACGGCAAAAAGTCCTGCTGCCTCCACCCTGTTCTCTTCTCATCCGTGGGCTCCAACACCGCCAGTTGTTGCTCGGAAGTACTTGGCACGGGTACTGACTCCTGCCCAGCCTGGTTACAGCACGACAGCTGTTTCCTGGCAGTGTCAACGTAAATTAGCCTCCAATAAGTTGTCCTGTCGTGTTGCATTCTGGTTAGCCGACTATATGGTGCCTGCATTTAGGTCATTCCTATGTGTGCTATGGGATATGTAAATAAAGGCTGTTTCATTTGTGACAATAGGTCAAGCACCCACTGTAGGACTGTGTGATTCGTAACTGCGGACGGCTTGCGGACTGTCAACTTACATTTTCATGGGTGCCTTCTGCTACCTGTCCGGGTTCCAGTACCGTCAACTGGTTCTCCGCAGTGCCTTTGGCCTAGGTGCCTCCATCTCGGTATCTGAGTTCCAGCAACGTCTGCTGGTCCTTGGTAGTGCTTTGGAGCACAGGTACCTCCTGCTTAGTAACCGTGTCCCAGTAACGTCAGCTGGTCCTCGGTTGTGCCATTGGCTCTTTTCCTTCTGCTGCCCCTCCGGGTTCCAGCACAGTCAGCTGGTCCTCGTTACTTCCATTGTCTCTTGTACCATCTGATACCCGTCCGGGTTCCAGTAACGTCAGCTGGTTCTCGGAAGTTAGTCAGCCTTCTTGTACCTTCAGCTACATTTACAAATTGATATTTTTTAAATGTTTTGTTGGGTAATCACTATGGATCTCCAACAATGAAAACGACGACCCTGATGACCACCCCGAAGAAGATGACGACCACAAGGACGACGAGCATGAAGCCAACCAGCCTGAACACCATCACAAAGAAGAAATAAAAGATTACCCAGAAGAAGATCACCAACAGGACAAAGAAGGTTAAGACAAACTACAAGATACAGAACAAGAGACAGAAGAACAATAAGCAGAAGATGAAAAAGCAGAAGAACATGAAGTATAAGACCAAAATGAAGAGCAAAATATATGCTCTAAATTATAAGCAGAAGAAGACTAAGCAGTGTATGGGGGTGAGTCCGTTCCTCCTCGTGGTGCCCCTGGAAAATGCCTGCTGCTGCAGGCTAAACTGAACACGGACAAATACTGTTGTAATTTAAATCTTTTGTGACAGCAAGAACGCAAGGTTTAAAAATTCATACTTTTACAGATTACAAGTACAGGAATCTCTGTCACAAATAAGAATATGATGAAGATGAAGTAGAATATGAATAAGAATAATAGTTTAATAAGAACAATATGAGTAATGTTAACAAAAAGATGAATAGCAAGAAGTTTAAGAAGAAGATAAAGAAGGTGAAGATGAAGAATAATTTGATGAAAAAGATGATGCTGCTGAAGATTATGAAGGAGAAAGTGTGTCAAAAGTTAAAAAAGGTGAAGAGCATGGACGTTGTGAAACATACATATTTGCCAAAATAGAAAAAAGGTTAACAACATTGTCAATTTGTTAGTCAATGCGAACATCTTTAAAAAAAAAATATTAATGCTATTCCATTTGATTGGGTTAAATATCTATGCCTTTAATGTCTCCTCAACCTCCCCCAATACATTCTACATTACTCTTTGTTGTTTTCCTTCATTTACAATTAACCAACAATGCAAGAATGGGCTTTTTTTAATTCCGATATTTTTTTCCCATAGACTTACATTGGATTTCCGGTATCGGTATCGGGTATCGCCGATATTTCTTGTGTATCGGCGATACCATTCCGATCCGATACTTTTGGATATCGGAAAGTATCGCTCAACTCTAGCATCTAGACATCATTTAAAAACAAAGATGAATAGTATATAAATGGCATTGATACGGTTAATAGTGTGCTTGCAAAAGCGAGTGATGCTCGCTGAATGCATTAAGGAGTTTAGTAGTATTAACCAACCACACCTAAAGACTAATCATGTCACAGAAGGTGGTGAGCTTTGGAATTACTGGCGCTTATTTTAAAAGCTGGCGTCCTCGGTGAGCATGCAGCCTAGCAATTTGACAAAGCTCATCTTTTGGAGCGAAACATGTAATTGCAACATTGTACCGCAGCACCTATTACGCAAGCAAGCATTTTTAGCTGACAAGCGATTCAATAAAGGATTTTTTTACTTCATATGGAGCTGGATTGGATTTTATTATATGAATTTTCAACACGAAGTGGGGACGTCTCTGCATAATCCTTTGCTCCTGAGAAGGACTCCATCAACAGGGAGGTGAGCTGTGCATTTCTTTGGGGCGCAAGCCTCATTTTTTGTATCATTGTATTTTTTTTTAGCATATTTTTATCTAAATGTTGTTCCTGTTTCTAGGAATATTCAGTATCTATAGGTATATTTATGAAATACTTAAAATGTCATAGATAATGAGCATTTAAGAACACAACTGATTGAGAAGTTTAGTTTGACATAACTTTTTTATCCTTAATGGAAAGCTGTTGATTTACTACAGCGTTTATAAGAAACCCATAAATAGCATCAACCTTTACAAAAATTATCCACATTTCAATGATGATGAATCAATTTATTTGACTTACATGATATTTTACAATTTACAGTAAAAGTTGTTTGTGTAAGAAAACAACCTGAGCCACTAAACCATGAACAGTCTGAAACTGAACTGAGAAGCTGTTCTATCCTGTACCACTAAGCATTTTTTAAATGAGTTATGGACTGGTTCGCTAATAATGCTAATAGAGAATCGGTTATTTTGCAAAAATTACTTTGATCCCTACCTTAAACACCATGGGGCCTTCACAAAATTTTTGGCTGTAACGCATTTTTGTAAAGATTCTTTTAAGTGTTAATTTCATTTTTTATATGTTATTTTTTTATTTCATTGTTTTAATGTGTATTCTTTCTTTTCTTTTATTCTTAGGCCTTTTTTCTTGCTGATTACTGTTTTTACTGTGATAGATTTTCATATCTTTTGGACATTCATCAATAGCATTGTATCTTCTCATTTGATATACTCGTCGGAGGGACATCTGTACATTAACATTATCTAATACCTTTTGGTCATCATCTGGAATCAATGGACTCAGTAGAATAATACCATCAGTGATTTTGAATATGTGGTGATATACTACATTTGCTATCTATAGACTGTCTCTAAATGTCTATGCTAGAAAATTATTTGGCTACTAGTTGTGTATGATTCATTTTTCTGCTAATTTTAGGTACCCTATCAAACATTTTCACATTTTTTTTTTCAGGATTTTATTCCTTATTTTTTCATTTTAACACTTTGACATGTTGTATTCCCCATTAGTCTCACTTGAGTAGGTAGACACATTGAGTCACTTTTTGAATATGGATTGATGTATACTTGGCATTTATTTTTTTCTTTATACATAATCTTTGGAAACATATACACATTTTTTTACTAATTCATTACTCACCTTCATTAGTTGTATTCTAATATTGCACATGCACTTTAGTAACTTAGAAGTATGGTAAGTTATTACTTACCCTCATATATTTACATGGCATTTTGCTGTATATATTATATACACACAAGGTCAGACTTACATGTAGCAATAGCCGAAAGAAGAGATCCAGAAAATCACAGTAAAAAATGTAATATTTTATTAGTATTATTAAAATCCAAAATGATAAAATCCAAATAGAAAACAATCCATCATGGTGCCCAAAACTAGAGGAGACGTCAGGTATGTGTTTAAATATATGGCTACACAAAGACTATAAGTAAATATAGCTGGTAAATAAAACAGACCAATTACTGCATGCAATTACTGCATACAAAATCACAATGTCTCATCAGAACAAAAATGTATTGTAAATAAATATTGCACATTACCAGATAATCGTTGAGTGGTGAAGGTAGCAGTGACACACTAAACCTGGCGCCTCTCCTCACCCCGACGCGCGTTTCGCATCCAACTTCTTCCATGGGCGTGTCCGGGGTGGGCAAATGTGGGATTTATATATTACACAGGCACTGATGAAAGCGCCAAATAAAAGGCGGTACAATCGCAACGCATAAAATAATTGGTCCATCAGACTCGCTGCGGCGCATGAAGCCCTTCCCACTCTCTGGTGTAAAGATCACTTCCGGACATGCACCCACCAGAACGCATGCTGGAGCGCAAGCGGTCTGGTGTGAGGACACACACGAAAGTGTATAAGAGAGGAGTCGGGCGCATGCGCACCGCCTAGTGGCCAATGTAGTACGGAGGAGAACAGGAAAAACGATGTCATATCAGAAAAACATTGCAAAAGAGCTATATATAAAAAGGCTGTCTAAATATTAGAAATTGTCAAATATTTACATAATGTACCAGAAAAAGAAACAACACTATCAAAAAGGGTAATAATTATAAAAAAAGATCCAATATTGGCAATCACCAACTACTGATACAATATGCATAATTATACAAAAAAAATGACAGTGAATATATTGCACAGAAAATAAGTAAATTTTAATAAATACTATTGACAGACCAGAAAAATAATTTTTAAAAAAAAAAAAATAATTATCAAATCTATGGACCTTATCATAAGTCTCTCTTATATAAAGCATAACAAAAGTGACAAGTACTCTACCATATAATAGTGCAAAATCAAAAATCAAAATAAAACTATGGAACCATAACCTTCCTACAAGGAAAATAATGATCCAAATTTCATATATATATATATATATATATATATATATATATATATATATATAGTGAAATAAAATCATTAAAAAAGGTGAATAAATTAAACAAAGTAAGTAAATTTTTTTTTTATTATTAAAAAGTGGACTTTTAAAGTGCAAAGTGCTAATAAATAATACACAGTGACAAAGGCACCTAGTAAAGTGACATAGTGCAAATATATTATAGTAAATTATAATTTACTGCTATGTCTATTATTTTCAAAGGAACAACACTAAGTAGTCCAATAATTTATTCATCATGAAAATTTTTTTTATTCTAAATGTGATCAAGTAGTGAACTATAAAAACACTATACAATAATACAAAATAACAAATGCACCATATAAAGTGACATAATGTAAACTTTTGAAATAGGCTCTGATGCACAATTGTATTTATTATTTACTGAGGGCTAAATAAAATCAGTAACACTAAATAGTCCACCAATATTTTCTCAATCCAAGTAAACCGAAAAATAATATAGTCCACAATAGAAATCCATCTAGACATAAGAAAAAGATCCTGGAAAGAGCAAAGAAAGGGTGGATCTTCATGGCAACGTGTGCAGATATACATTCAAGGTCACTTTAGAGCAGGGGTGGGCAATTAATTTTTCAAAGGGGCCACATAAGAAACTGGGGCTGTTGTGGAGGGCCGAACCAATAGGCTGATCATAATTCTCCTTAAGGCTATGTTCACACGCAGCATTTTCTTTATGAAGCCAAAACCTGCTCTCTAGGCAGTAGAACTACTGTGTTCAAAACACTATTTTTGCTGCATTCATTGCTGCATGTTATTGGGTGTGGATTACACGTGTGCTTTGTCTACATAACTTGTTTAATAAAGTTGGTTTTATTTTCTAAAAATGCTTAAAACAGACACAGACCAGCCACCAGAGTACATGGGGCACACAGACCAGCACCAGTGTACATGGGGCACACACACAGACACGCGCGCACAGACCAGCCACCAGAGTACACGGGGCACACACACAGACATGCACGCAGACAAGCACGCACAGACTCGTGCGCACAGACCAGCCACCAGAGTACATGGGGCACACACAGACAAGCACGCACACAGACCAGCCACCAGAGTACATTGGGCACACACAGACAAGCACGCACACAGACCAGTCACCAGAGTACATGGGGCACACAAAAATAAAAGACGTTTGGAAGCATATTTCACTACTGTAGGATAGAGGAAGGGAGGTGCACACAGAATGTCAGATTTCTAGGCTGCATGTGGTGAGGCTGAGGGTGCACTTCACTATTGGACATTGTATACTTGGCCCAAGTGTTTTATCTCCGATCAGCCTGCTCTCTGAGCTGCTAGAAGTTGCTGGGGAGGGAGGGAAGAGTGCAGCAGATAATAATTAGCTGGTGTCACTCCAGTTTGATTTCAAGCTGTGATCCAGCAGTTGTGGGGTTAAAATGACACAGCTCTGCCGGTCATCATTTACACAGCACAGACCCAGCACAACTGCCTCCTAGTTCTAATCACAAACATCCCACCTTACAAGGTGACTAATTACCAGGTATGTGTAGAAGCTGCTGGGCACTGCAGTCCTGACTTCTCAGTTATACTACCACAGAAGCTGGAGCTGCTCTACTGTGATTGATCTCAGCAGCTCCTGGTTCCTCTGGCAGAAGCCACTCCACCAATAGTAAGATAGCGGGTGCGGGGCTAACACCAAACTGTGAGCTCACATGTGAGTTCCTGCACTTTTGGTGTTTCTGTCTGAGGGCCGGACAGAAACAACCAAAGGGCGAGAAGTGGCCCACGGGCCACCATTTGCCCACGTCTGCTTTAGGGGGTCATCATCCCTCCGCTCTCCACCGACACCAAAGTGCAAATACAATATTCCATATAGGATCTAAAAAGACAAAACAATGTTAAAACCAAATAAAACATGCACTGAATAGGCCAAAACATTACCCCAACCCAACCCATAAACGATGTAACAAATAAGGACTAAAAGGAAGGAGAGAGAACATTAACTAACTTCAAAGAAAAGAAGAGAAACCTAAACTCTCATTAAGACCTTGTGGAGCCATGGTACCTAATCTATAAATCCACCGGCTTTCAAGCTGGGCTAAAATCCTACCTAGATCACCTCCATGTGATGACACTTGTCTCTCACTGGGCACCTCTTTCTATCCATGGCATCATTAGCTTTTCTCTGACATACCAATATATGAGGTGAAAAAACCCATACTACTGAACCAGACCGTTCTGATGAAGGTCCAGTGGTGGACCGAAAACGTTCAACTTATTGTCTGGATGCATAATAAATGAAGTTTTCGTCTTCTACTTTTTGAGTGACAAGTTTTTCTGAACATTGATACAACAGGTTGGATACCTTACTTGAGCACCTACAACTGACTAGTACATGAGTGCCGTGTTTTTTCATATGATAGACTATTTGAATATGGATCATGTGATCTCAGGGGTGATAAACATGTTATACCCCCTTCTGTAGCAGCAGCTTATGCCTAGTTTCGGTGCCAAGGTAGATCTCAATTCTTCATCATCCACTATACAGACTACATAGTGTTTGTTTTGATAAACATGCCCTCTTCTTGTTTTTCCTTGTATTTTCTTGTATTATGATTGGTGCTTTTATCTAATAGGGGTGTATACATGTATATGTTAGAATGACAGCAGAGCCTGTTTTTGGTCACTATGTGATTATAACCGTTCCCTTCAGTAGTCGGTATGCTATTTTCATTAGCTTAAATGAAAGGAGCTCATTAATTGACTCAACACACTGCCCCATATATTTATTATGTGTGCTCCGATTGGCTGCTGCCGTAAAACATATGGTATGAGGTCTGTCTTTCCAGTTTATATGTCACGGTGGTTAATTGGCCTACACTTATTTCCTTTTCCTATAAATGATTGTATATGTAAAAAACACACTGGCGCTAACTACCCACTAAGATACTAAGATGTGAGTAAGGGCTGCTGGAGTTAAAGCTGGATGCTGTGCTAACGGCTCACTAATACCCCAGAGAGGGAGTATGACAATAGAAGACAAAACTATAATAACCACCTGCGCCCTTACATAGATAGAAGTAGCCCCCACAGAAAAAGCCCTGAAACAGTCCTTCAGCCACGGCGACAGATATGCAGCGCTGACACACAGATAAAGGTGAAATACACTCACTGTCACCGTAGCGGAGGGCAAGATGGAAACACAAAAGTCCTGGTTCGACCCCAGCGATGGTTGGATCGTGAGCCCAAGGCTGTCAGACTGGTCGCAGCGAATCAGGGAGCGTCCTCCCTGTAGTTGGAATCCTTCTGCCGAGCCGGGACACACAAAGTCCGGAAGTTAACACGGCGTCCTCTGGCCACGAGGCACCGTGAGCGTAAGATGAACAAGTCGGGAGCAGGACAAAAATTGGTGACGTCAGAAACCCCCGCCCACTCGCCAGGTGACAGAAAGTGAATTAAAAAAATGTGCTAATTGTTGCACACCATACCTGCAAAAACTCCAAAGAAACTAATCCAAAAATAAAAGTCGAACAATTACCTAGGGATAATTTAATTTGCAAAAGCCAACCTGAGACCATCCACCCACCCTCCATCATAGAGCAAATTGGGGATTTGCCCATTGTCACTCAGTTCCATCACAACTACAAACAATTTAAAAATATAATATCAAAACATTGGTTCATTCTTCAGGGTGATAAAAAAATTGGTGAACATTTGGCACCACACCCAAAATTTATTTTTAGGAAAGCCCAAACTTTGGGTAATCTGATTGCTCCCACTGTTAAGGATGGGCTCTGTACATCAATCTCTGCCCTACCTGGAGGTTTTGTACCGTGTGGTACGTGCCTATGCTGTATCAAAACGCGCTTCAGGAAGATTAGGCAAACTACATTTTCAGATGCGCATAATAAACAGCAATTCTTGATCAAAAATTATATTACATGCTCCACCATGGGAGTTATTTACCTAATAACTTCAATGCCCCTGTGGCAAAATTTATGTAGGGCGTACAAAACGAAGATTATGTGATCGTTTAAGGGAGCATTTTAATAACATCAGAAAAGGTTTTTTAGGGCATCCCTCTCGAAACATTTTTTCGAATGTCATAATAAATCTGTTCGGGACATTTACTTCTGTGGCATACAAGTTGTTCTTAAAAATAAGAGGGGTGGAGATTTTATCAAAAAAATGTCTAGGGTGGAATCCCAGTGGATTTTCGCCCTGGATAGTTTGGCCCCTAGCGGGTTAAACCATGAGATAGAACTATATGCGTTCCCCTAGATTATCTAGTTAAATCCGTTCCCTAGTATTACGTTAAGGCCTCACCCCGATACTAACATGGGGGGTGAGGGGTAGGGGTCTATATGAATTTTCAGCCGCATTTAGGTACCCAACAGGTGGAATCATTTACCCGTACATTTAAGGTTTAAAAAATTTTTTTTGCATATTCAAACACTACTGGTTCTGGGATTAGTACCATAGGTATTGTTTGATTTTATTATATTATATATATTTTCTTCTCAACTGAAAATTTTAATTATAATTTTTATCCGATCAATGTATTTCACTGCAGTCCATTTTTATGCATAGATATGGGTTGTTTAGTACACCCGATTATTGCTTGTGCACATTAAACTATATATACATTGACTAGGGGTTTTTTAACTGATTATCATTTTTAATAAATCAAATAAAGTGTTTTTAAGTTTTTTAGGTACAACTATAGAAGTTAGTTTATTTTTGGATTAGTTTCTTTGGAGTTTTTGCAGGTATGGTGTGCAACAATTAGCACATTTTTTTTAATTCACTTTCTGTCACCTGGCGAGTGGGCGGGGGGTTTCTGGCAAAAATTATATAAGGCAGGCTTTAGTGTGGGTCTGGATCCCTGACGAAGAAGGTCTGTGCACCTTCGAAACGCGTTGGAACTATTTTTGACCCTCCCTGCCTTCCGTACCTTGGTACGGCGGTGACGTCACCAATTTTTGTCCTGCTCCCGACTTGTTCATCTTACGCTCACGGTGCCTCGTGGCCAGAGGACGCCGTGTTAACTTCCGGACTTTGTGTGTCCCGGCTCGGCAGAAGGATTCCAACTACAGGGAGGACGCTCCCTGATTCGCTGCGACCAGTCTGACAGCCTTGGGCTCACGATCCAACCATCGCTGGGGTCGAACCAGGACTTTTGTGTTTCCATCTTGCCCTCCGCTACGGTGACAGTGAGTGTATTTCACCTTTATCTGTGTGTCAGCGCTGCATATCTGTCGCCGTGGCTGAAGGACTGTTTCAGGGGCTTTTTCTGTGGGGGCTACTTCTATCTATGTAAGGGCGCAGGTAGTTATTATAGTTTTGTCTTCTTTTCCTATAAATACCCACACATAGCTTCTGTTTAGACATGTCCCTGAAGAAGCTGCTGGTGCAACACGCTTAGGGGTTCTTGAAAGAAAGCTACACACATCCCCCTTTTTGGCACATCACTTGATGTAAGTACTACTCTATAGGTAGAAAAATATTTAGAGTTGAGAGTCCTCGGTGGTTGATACCTTTTAATGGCTAACTGAAAAGATGATAACAAATTGCGAGACTACTCAGGTCTCTTCATCAGGCAAAGACTAAAACAAAAACTGAAGAATCACATATTTATACACAACACAGCACAGAAATAATGCAATAGGTAAGACAAGTGACGTGAAGCAGAACTGTCATTATGGGAGAGGGATGAACATAAATATTGGAACAGTTCATAGATAAGGAGTGTGAAAGTTTTATTGCCCTCTGATTGGGGTCTGGTATTATGTTTGATGCCCCTAGAAGTTCAGAGAAGCAGATTCCTTAATTGATGTAAAAGGGCATAAATCCATGGGATACATTCATTCCATTCCATTCATTCTCAAAAGCTTGCAATTGTTACCATCTTTTCAGTTAGCCATTAAAGGGTATCAACCACTGAGGACTCTCAATTCTAAATATTTTTCTATCTACAGGCTAACACGGTACGAAGATACACATCTTTCCTATACTCTATAGGTAGACACAGGTCTCTTTGACAGTCTTGGTACATACCTTATAGAATTAGGGATGTAGTACAGTATCGTAATGGATAATGTTTTATAATGTGTGTATTGGTCTTCTATTTGGGATACTCTGTCTTATTTTGTATTTAGTTTTTATCTAATGATTAATAAAGATATATTTTTATGAGACTTTATTGCACCATTTTCTGTTGTTGGTATCTAGTTCGTGACTAGTGGATCTCTGAATTTTTCTTGTTTATTTTTTGCTCATTTTTCATGTGGGTATTCTACCTTAAAAACTGTCAGATGACAGACCAATTACCATTAGCATACTCCATCTAAGCCAACAATATCTTAGTATATGGTTGTTGTTCTGGAGTTGCAACACAGTGGTAGAAACAATACTATATATCCACTTTCCTGTTCAGCATTTCAGTCAATGTGGCAAGCCATTTTTATATACTCAGATTGCTTTGCTGGCTCTACTCTTAGGTTTCATATCTGGGAGTAAGCAAGAGCTTTTTGTGAACTTAAATGTGTACAGTTATACCCGTACATTGATATCTAGTTGAGGCACATTTGGCTAAAGGACGGATTGATATACTCGATCATTGGTGGTGCATGTGTGTAAGATTACTTTTTGCTGTAATCAAATTATATCTCCTAGAAGTGGTTTTCCAGGATTGCTGCTGTCACCTATTTTAATCTGCAACAAATCCTAAGCATACATGAGCCCAAGGTACACAGATCATGACAGATGTGTCTGAGTTGCCATATAGTTACTGTTAGGCTGTGGATCTACATAGTGAACAAGCATAAGGTATCTGCTCACTCAGCCTGAAAGATTTACAATGACGCAGGAGGAAAGAAAGCTGGTCTGCTCTATGAGTCTCTGTGCTGTGCTTTAAACTGAGACACAGAGTTGCAGTGAGCAGAGCAAAGTGGCTATTTGTTATTCCTTTTTGTCCATTATAAGGTATATTATGCTTGCTTGGCAGAGATTGAGTTAAAATCTCATAGTCAATTATACAGCCATTCCAACATGAATTTTCATAGCATTCTTTTCTGGTCTTAATTATCAGTTTAATATTGTCTGTGTAACATCTATAGCTGAAATTACCACTACTAACCCTGCATCTGTCACTAAGCAGTGCCGCATTTCACTTGCAGATGACGCGGAGTCACATAAGGGTAGTTCTGTTGGGTGATTTCTGGGTCTCGTGTTCCCGTCCATTGAGGATGCTTGATAAGGCATTAACATTGTTCATCTGATCACCTCTTTGCTATCAGCTTAGGGTGGTGTCACACTCTTTCACCCCCAGCAGCTACTTCCAGCTGCCAGTTATAGTTTCTGACTTACTTGGTCTGTTGTTTTGTCTGTCTCTTGTATCCTATAACTCCTGGTGTTTAGTTCCTGACCTTTTTTGTTCACCAAACTGCCTCACGATTTTGTTCCAGACTTTTACCTCCTGGTAATGACCTGGCTTTATATTCCATCTCTCTGCCAGCTCACTCCACCGGCTAGCACAATATACAGAATATACAATATACACAATATAAAGGATGAGGGCCAGGATTGAAATTCATCCTTAGAATGTAATACATTTGTAATGTATATTTATAATTCATAAATAAGACTAAACATGAAATCATTATATGACTTCTCATTCATGCTGCTTCAACCACAGCACAAAATCTTATTTTTAAATTTTGCATCACTCTCTTATCAAATCTAGTCAAAACTGCGAGAGAATCCATTTCAATTAAATTAAAATTTGACGACTATCAACTTATTTTGTGTGTGTTTGTGATTTTGTTTGCAGTCCTACGTCACTACTATGTAGAAACCTGAGATATCTGTTTGTGTCTAAATTAAAGATGTGCTTCATTGTAGATGTTACCAATTCCTACACTTTTCTAACCATAAACCAGGGCAAGCAAAATATAATGAAATTTGTGCAGTACTTACCTTGTCCATAAGCTGTATGTATGTGACAGTTCCATTTCACATTATTTTTTACTAGAATATCTCTTCCTATATAGCTGACAGCTATTCACAGTAATGAAATCACTGGCAGAAATTGAATCCATCATTCATTGTAGTTTATTAAGTTATAAAAGAATATCTATTTGATAGAATGGCACACTGGGGTACTATATCACCATAGGAAATTTGATTTGATGTGCTATTTACAACCTATTCAAGTTTAGAGCAAAATTAAAACTGGAGGGGTTGCTTTGTTAGAGTTTTGATTAAATGGATACCATGAAATTGTATAGGCTTTACATCTGTGATTCACTTGCTAGTTTACATAATTCTGCACTAGTATTAGAAATTAGATTGTACACATTAAAGAAGCACGCCCATCAAAGTTTTTATCCTTTTAATATGTTGCAATCATTATATTGTATAGCACTGTGCACCTAAAATTGCTCATTTTGCCTTTCTACCCAGCTAATTATTCTCTTTTCTATGTTCTATGTAAAAGCAAAAAGTCTCATTTCCCTGCATTTATCATTCTCCTCTTCATTTCTTGCTCCAGTTGCTCCTTACTCCCCCCATCAAGGACTTTTGCAGTGACTCATGACTCATGCACTGAAAATTGACCTTCTGTTTCTACATAGGTCTTAGAAGGATTCAGCTAGTCATTATTTTAATCACATGATGTCATAGATGGAAATGGAAAATAGAAGAACTTTCTGGATAGAAGGCAAAATGAGCAATGGTAAGTACACAGTGCAATATAATATGAAAATTGCAATATATTAAGAGGATAACAATTTTAATGGGAGTGTTTTCTTTAAAACTATAAATTCTAACCCTAACCCTAATTCCAACCCTAACCCTAATTCTAACCCTAACCCTAGTTCTTACCCTAACCCTAAAGCTAACCTAATTCTAACCCTAACCCTAATGGTAACCCTAATGGAAAAATAAAAAATATTTTCTTTATAAAGGGGGAGTTTATTTACTTTTTTTTATTTTGATCACTGTGAGAGTTTATCACAGTGATCAAAATAAATGAATGGAATCTGCCGGCTGGCGGGCGCACTGCGCATGCCCTGCCATTTTGCAAGATGGCGGCACCCATGAAGTATTCGGGAGGGACACTGGGACGGCACAAGGACATCGCAGGTACCGGGGAGGTGAGGGGTGGGGATCAGAAGGCGGAGGGAAGGGGGAGGAGATAGTGACGGTGGTGACTGATCGCCGCCATCAATCGGTGGCGGGTGCTGATCGCCCCCGATCACTCGGTGTGGGTGGGTCGAATCTCAGTCTCCAGCCATGGCAGATGAAATTGCAGCATCGGCCATGGCTGGATTGTAATATTTCACCAAATTTCATTGGTGAAATATTACAAATCGCTCTGATTGGGTATTTCACTTTTAACAGCCAATAAGAGCGATCATAGCCACGGGGGGGTTAAGCCACCCCCCCTGAGGTGAAGTACAAAGGGTCTTGTGCCTGCGGGTTGGGTAACCTTTCAGTGACACCGGTCACCCGACCTGCAGGAACGCGATCCTTCCATGACACAGCATATGCGTCACAGGTAGTGTTGAGCGATACGATAATGCAAATATCGGCTATCGGCCGATATTAGCTCTATCGGCCTTTCGATAATTCGTTTCGATATTTTAATCTTATCGAATACCGGAATCGGAAGTTCCCATAATTCTTTGCGAGGCAATGTGATTTTAGTCAGCCAGTGAGGAATCCTAAGAAGTGTGGGCACATCCTGTACTGCTGCGGTCATGTTAACTAATGGCATGGCTGTGATTGGATGCTGAAATGATGTCAGAATGCACTATAAAAGGCGCCGCCGCCATTTTAGCGTCACTGTGCTGTGAATTCAGTAAGGGACAGAACGCTGCTGTGCTGACTCTGAGGGACAGTTAGAGATTGCGATTTAGTGTACTGTGCTGTAGGCAGGCTAGCACCAACCGCTGTGTAAAGCTTCCTTTTGCCTGCAGTGTTGTTTTAACAGCTCTGCAAGGTGTGTGTGTGTGAGTGCAGGTGACGCTGCAGTTTGCTCTGCATGCAACGCTGTCTGTAGGCATCTGCACATGTCACTCACAGACTCTTTTTTTTTCCTTCAGTGTAATTCTTGCAGCTCCATGCAATTTAACTATTAGTGTGACGCGCTTCCATCCGTATCCAATACATTGGTTGCAAACACTATAGAAGTAGACAAGGATAGCCTTTTCCAGATTTTGGACAGTTGTGTTTCAGTGTTCACTTCAGTCTGTGTTTTTTATTTTTTGAGTGCACATCACGCTCCAGTTACTTGTTCAAGCACTGCTGCTTGTACTCTGCTGAGCGTGTCTCAGTGGCTCATCCTTTTCATTTATCTCCAATTGTTTCTGCTCCATTCCATTTAAAATATAATCTATTAGTGTGACGCGCTTCCATCCGTATACAATACATTGGTTGCAAACACTATAGACGTAGACAAAGGAGTAGCCTTTCACAGATTGTGAACAGTTGTGTTTCAGTGTTCACTTCAGTCTCTGCGTAATAACCACACTTAGGCCTTATAACTTTTCTGACTTTCTTTATCAATCTACCAAGATGAAGAAGTCAGTGAGTAAGGCACGTGGTCGTGGCCGTGGAGTTTCAGCAGGGAGAGGACGTGGGGATTCTGTGGCTGCTGCGCCCTCAGTGACACAGCATCCACCAGTTTTCCCCGTGAGCGTTCCTTTATGCGCACTTTGGTAGGAGCTCGGCGTGCCCCCCTGCTGCTGGAAGAACAAATTGAAGCCGTTGTTGTAATCAAAAAGCGGATTGGAAGCATAAGGCTAAATAACAAAAACTTTATTGAGAAGATATAAAAATCACTAACAATATTAAAAACAGGATGTGGGTCCAATGTGTTCCCACAGGTCATGATATGCAAGTTATAACTGGGTACTGGAGACCTATGCTACTAAGTACCATATGTAAGGAAATGGGTGTATAAAGTCAAATTGTGCGCACAGAGAGAAAAGGCATACAGGTGTATAGACATAGTAATACGTATTGCCATAACACTGCGCATAACATTAGTATAGTCATCATAATCAGATACATTATAATGTGCCACAATAGGTAATATCAATTGAATTTGTATATTAGCATATTAGTACACAGTAGCAGTTACGTGTGCTCAGAATATAAATATATGTAAGTACATATGTGTAAATTGTAAAAGTCTAATGGCTAATTATATGCATACAAAGTAGATGATTATGCCATAATGATTATGTAGACAGATAACTATATGGATATGTACCTACTGTGGCTACCATAGAATGGCTACCATACATCAATGTGCATAAGGTGCCGAGAGTAAAGCAAGAAATGCATACACATATAGTAATCAAAATGCAATGTGAAAAGTATACACGACCTGTGGGAGTGATGGAGGTGCCCCGACGCGCGTTTCGCGTTTAGCTTCGTCCTGGGGGGTGAGTTCTAGTAGTATGGGGTGCAAGTACCCCTATATATACCTCCAGCCAAAGTAATTACCTTCAAAATAACTTGCATGTGGAGAACGGGCTTCCTTGCAGGTGTGACGTCATCAGAGTGCGCATCCGCCGGCCGTGCAGCCACCTCCCCCTCCGAAACGTCAGAGGAGGGGAGGCCACACCCAGCAGGACAGACGTGTCACCCCGACAACGCCTAAATAATAGCGCTGCCACGGCGCACATCCGCCGGCTGTGCAGCCACCTCCCCCTCCGACGGGTCAGAGCAGGAGGAGCCGCAACATGCCGGGTAAATGTGTAACCATGGAAACGCAATGCGTCAGAATCAAGTGTCATCGGCCGCTGGTCCACATCCCTACCTGACGTCAAGATAGGGGTGCGGTTTGCAGTCCAATCGAGGAACATGTCTCAAAAACGCATATGTAGAGATTTATTCAAATACAAATTACATTCTGAACCAGCGACTCAAAAGGGGGAGTACTTATAAGTTCGCTGACTGTTTAGCAAATATAAGCCCATTATCCACTGCATAGCTAGAGGCTGTGTATATAAAATAATATAATTCAGAATAAGTACAAGCACTACATGAAGAACCATTATATTCATGAATCACCAAAATTGCAATCAAAAGTGATATAGCAAATTACACTAGATTATACTAACAACAGCAAACTACTACAGACTAGACCATAGGTAGACTAAATATAATATATATACACACATATTAATACGGGGAGCAAGAGCATTACATAAGACTAAATATTATTAGAGAGATTCGTCAGTTACTTTATGGATATCAGTCCTTATTATAAGATCTTCATTTGTTCAAATAGGATAATGACAGGACTGAAAAAAGACTTTTTTGGATTATGACAGCAGATCCTATTCTCCAATATTTCTTTAGTATGCAGGATTCTTTACTCTGTCATCTTGTCTTCATTTCCCCATCAAAGTCCACAACGGTGCAAATCAAGAGTGCTATAGTAAACTTAAACTGAAAGACAAAAAGTTAATGAGATGGGTGCTGAAATAAAATGAATAAAATACCACTAAAACTATAGAAAGGGGGCAAAACTCAGAACCTCATTTAATCCCAGTGGATGCATAGAACCTACTCTATGTATCCACTGAGTTTCAATTTGTGCTAACTTCCTCTTCCAGTCTCCTCCTCTGTGATCCACCCAAATCTTGTCTATTCCCTTTACATAAAGTAATTTGGGGTTAGACCCATGATAGATTTTAAAATGCCTAGGTATAGGCTTCATGGTGCTCACATCATCATTTTCACAAGCGTTTTTTATGTCTCTGTAGTGTTCCCTCACTCGAATTTTAAGAGGTCTGGATGTCATGCCTACATACACTTTATTACAAGGGCACGTAGCGTAATACACTACTCCGAAGGACTCACATGTGATATGTTGAGTGATTTGGAATGTTTTGTGGCCATCACAGGATGTAAAGGACTAGCACGGATCATGTTAGGACAAGAGATGCACGTACCACATGGAAAAAATCCCCACTTAGGGCCCTTAGATCCAAAACAGGTTAAAGTCTTATGATCTTTATGGTAACTATGTACCAAAGTATCACGGAGATTGTTGGATCTCCTGTATGTAATGGATGGGTATCTGGGAAGGAATTTTTTAAGAGTTCTATCTGTTGTAAGTAACGGCCAGTATTTTTCCAGTGTTGCTCTTACCTCTCTCCATTTGTCGTTATAGGTAGATATGAATCTCACTTTTTGTTGATCTAGGTTACTATTACGATTTTTGGGAGTTAGTAGATCATTACGTATAGTAGACCTGGCTCTATTTAGGCCCCTCCTAATACTTCTCTTAGAATAACCCCTAGCCATGAATCTCGATGTCAGATCATCAGCCTGCTTATTGAAAGTTGTTTCACTGGAACAAATACGTCTTGCTCTTAGAAATTGACCAGTGGGTATACTTTCTATTAATGATTTTGGGTGAGAGGATGTGGCATGTAAGATGGAGTTAACTGAGGTTTCTTTTCTATGGATATCTGTATGCAAGAAACCATTATCACCTTTAGATATCATGATGTCCAAGAAATCGATGCTAGCCTGGCTGTACTTACATGTTAGCCTAATATTATAGGAGTTATTATTCAATATGTTGAGAAAATCGAGAAGGTCCTGCTCTGTTCCCTGCCAAATCATGAGAATATCATCTATGTAACGGATCCAGAGCAGGACCTTCTCGATATAGGCTATGGGATTAGTGAGGAAAATTCCTCTTTCCCACATTCCCAAAAATAAGTTAGCATATGAGGGGGCAAAGGCCGCCCCCATAGCCGTACCTTGCTTCTGGAGATAGAAGGTTTCTCCAAACAAGAAGTAATTGTGTTCCAATGCAAATTTCAACAAAGTCAACAGTAGCTCAGCCCGGCCAGCATCAATGTCAGACATCATGAGATACATCTTAACAGCTCGCAGTCCATCAGTATGTTGTATACAAGTATATAACGATTCAACATCGAAACTGACGAGCCACATATCCACATCCATAGGAATTCCCTCAATCTTTTTCAGGACATCTGATGTTGTTAGGGTCTGCGGAACGCACCAAATATATAAAGTGGAGAGGTGCAATCGCAGCCCGGGGTCCACCGTGCAAGCAAAGCCTGCTGCTAGTAAGATGACGAAAGTAGCGAACTCTGTTATCCCGCAGAGTCGCTAAAATAAACGCCGTAGCGCGTTGTGGCAGTAAGTGCAGACTCTGTTAATTCACAGAGCCGCTAACGGGATGCCACAGTGCTATATGGCGATATGTGCGAACTCACTTAGCTTCAGTGAGCCGCAAAGTAAAACGCTAGGGCGCTGTCTAGCGTCGAGAGCGAACCCTGTTACGTCACAGAGCCGCTGAGAACAAACACCGTGTCCTGTCAGGCTCTCAGGCACACGGTTAATTGCTAAGCGAGCATAATACGTGGTCATGCGCTAATGTCCTCGCGGGAGTCACCCGCAGTCTATGGCGTCTGAACGCCAGACCCTGAATACGGCAATCAAACTCCTCACCGGTTATGCAGGTAATCTAGGGCATCTAGGACACCGACCCTGACCAGCTAGCACACTAAACTCCTCACCGATTAAGTCGGTATTCTAGTGGCTTATTTCAGGCGGGTCCCTAACCACACACACGCATGACCACACTGGCGCATAGCATACAATGGTTGATATTAGCGCATGGCGGCCCAGCCATGCTACCCTTTTATAGCAACAGCTACAGGACCTTCCAGGAACAAGGACCAATGAGAACCTGTTCAGAAGACTAGTAGTAACAGGGCCTTCCTGGCGGGCCAATAGGAGCTGCTGCAGTACCTGAGCATGTGACCCCTGATCTCCAATGAGAGATCTCACTCTGGGCACGCTCAGAAGGGAAAATGCAGGACTTTATCCCAAAGACGTCTGCTCCAGAACTGGCTATAATAGCAGATCCAGGAAAGGCAGCAGCAAGTCACTGCCCAGTAGTGGAGTGGGCAAGACGCTTGGAACGACGTCTCTGCTGAGCAGGCTCCACTGCGGCCGGAGATGAATGGGAGACCGCAGCGGCACTGGTTCGAGACTCCCCTTGTGCAGGAGCGGGAACTCGAACCCTAACATTACCCCCCCTCCTAGGGCCCCCCCTTCTCTGGGCCTCGCTGCGTTCAAAGGCAGCGATGAGCTGCGGAGCGTGAACATGCTCGGCAGGCTCCCAAGACCTATCCTCAGGCCCATAGCCCCTCCAGTCCACCAAATAAAACTTTTTGCCCCGTACCACCTTACACCCCGCGATGGCGTTCACCTCATGGTCATCCGCAGATGAACCCGATGTCCCGGCAGATGACTCAGAAAACCGGGACATGAGCACGGGTTTCAGGAGGGACACGTGAAAGGTGTCGGAGATACCCAGGCGTGGTGGAAGAGCTAAACGGTATACCACAGGGTTAACCTGCTCGAGGACCTTGAAAGGACCCAGGTAGCGGGGTGCCAACTTAGTGGACTCAACTCGCAGCCTGATGTTACGGGCGGAGAGCCACACCAAATCCCCAGGAGCAAATGTAGGAGCGGGGCGCCGATGGGCATCGGCCGAAGACCTCATCCTCTCTTTGGAGGCCTGAATGGCATCCTGCGTGCGGTCCCAAATGTCCCGTGCCTCCACAGCCCAGTCTGCCACCCTGGAATCGGCGGAAGACACGGGCATAGGCACTGGTACCCGGGATGCTGACCGTAGTTCAGGAGGAATGGGGTCTGTCCGGTGGAATCAGCCACAGCATTGTTTAATGCAAACTCAGCCCATGGTAGCAAGGATGCCCAGTCATCCTGCCTGGCTGAGACAAAATGTCGTAGATAGGTGACCAAGGTCTGGTTGGCCCTCTCTACCAACCCATTCGTCTCAGGATGGTACGCTGAAGAGAGATTTAACTCAATACTGAGTAGACGACAAAGCTCTCTCCAGAACCGAGACGCAAACTGGGGACCTCGGTCACTGACAATCTTGTCCGGCATGCCGTGTAAACGGAAGATGTGCCTAACAAACAACGCTGCCAGAGCCCGTGCAGAAGGTAACCGTGGTAGTGGCACCAGATGCACCATTTTAGAGAAATGGTCGGTGATTACCCAAATGATGGTGCAACCCCGAGACTTGGGCAAGCCCACCACAAAGTCCATCCCAACCATCTCCCAGGGCCTGTCTGCCACCGGCAAAGGGTAAAGTAACCCAGCTGGCCGTTGTCGTGGAGACTTATTTTTGGCGCAGGAGACACACGCCCGAACATAGTCCCCAACATCACGGACCATATGCGGCCACCAATATGTCCTCGCCAGCAATTCAGATGTCCTCTTTGCCCCAAAGTGTCCACCCACCCTGGACGAATGTGCCCAAGAGAGTACCTCCGGTCGCAAATTAGTAGGCACAAAAGTCTTGCCCGGGGGCACAGACTCTAGCGAAACCGGGGCCACTGTTCTCAGGCTCTCTGTGGGGACGATAAGCCGAGGCTCCTCCACCTCCTCCTCCGAGGACACCACAGAGCGAGAGAGAGCGTCGGCACGAATGTTCTTCTCTCCCGAGAGGAAATGCAGTGTGAAATGAAACCGGGAGAAGAACAAGGACCATCTGGCTTGGCGAGAATTAAGCCGCTGGGCTGTCTGAAGATATACCAGGTTTTTGTGATCCGTGAAGACTTGGAAGGGAAAGCGAGCTCCCTCCAACAGATGTCTCCACTCCGAGAAGGCCAACTTCATTGCTAGCAACTCCCTGTCCCCGATGGAATAATTCCTCTCTGCTGGTGTGAAGGTCTTGGAGAAAAAGAAGCATGGATGCTTCCGACCTTGAGCATCCTTTTGGAAGAGGACTGCTCCAGCACCAACGGACGAGGCATCCACCTCCAATATAAATGGCTTATCAACATCGGGGCGATGTAGGATGGGAGCTCTAGCGAAATGAGACTTAATAGACGTGAAGGCCTTGGAGACCTCTTCAGACCACAATTTGGGATTAGCTCCCTTTTTGGTAAGGGCAACCACGGGAGCTACCAAAGTTGAGAAGTGGGGAATGAACTGACGGTAGTAATTAATGAACCCCATAAAGCGCTGCACCGCCTTTAGAGAGTGGGGTTCTTGCCAGTCCATCACCGCCTGTAGTTTGGCAGGATCCATAGCCAATCCCTGGGCGGAGATGATATAGCCCAGGAAAGGTAAGGACTCCTGCTCAAACACACATTTCTCCAACTTTGCGTAAAGGGAATTTGCCCGTAGGAGGTCGAAGACCCTGCCAACATCCCTCCGGTGGGAGTCAATATCTGGAGAGAAGATGAGTATATCATCCAGATAGACTACGACCGAGGTGGAGAGCATATCCCGGAAGATGTCATTGACAAAGTCTTGGAAAACGGCTGGAGCATTACAGAGCCCAAAGGGCATCACCAGATATTCGTAATGCCCATCCCTGGTATTAAAAGCCGTCTTCCATTCGTCCCCTCACGGATGCGAATCAGGTTATAAGCACCGCGCAGATCTAGTTTAGTGAATACCCTTGCTCCCCGAAGCCTATCAAATAGCTCAGAGATCAGGGGCAACGGGTACTTGTTTTTAACGGTGATGGCGTTAAGACCCCTGTAATCAATACACGGACGCAATTCTCCGTTTTTCTTCTGCACGAAGAATAATCCCGCCCCTGCCGGTGACACCGACTTCCTAATAAACCCTCTTGCCAGGTTCTCCTGAATATATTGCGACATGGCCTCTGTCTCAGGAAGAGAGAGGGGATAGACCCTTCCCCGAGGAGGTTCTGTGCCAGGCAAGAGGTCGATAGGACAGTCATAGGGGCGATGAGGCGGAAGAGTCTCCGCAGCCTTCTTGGAGAACACGTCTGCATATGACCAGTAGTGCTTGGGAAGTGGAGTAAGATCTGCGGGTAACTCAGTAGTAGTAACCTGAACGCAACTTCTGACACATCTGCCTGTACATGCATCACTCCAACCCAGTATCCTACCCGAAGTCCACTCTATATGTGGGGAGTGGAAACGGAGCCAAGGTATACCTAGTAGGATCTCGTCTATTCCCTCGGGAAGGACGAGTAGGGAAATAAATTCCTGATGGGAAGGAGATACAGACAATGCAAGTGGGACAGTCTGGTGTGTAATTTGTGAGGGCAATGACGACCCATTCACTACCCGAACAGTCACTGATTTGTCAAGCGCCACCAGAGGTATTGCATGACGGCGAGCAAAGCTAGAGGACATGAAATTCCCCTCTGCTCCTGAGTCCACGCAAAGGTCGGCGGTGAGAATGGAAGTACCAACAGTGATTGTCCCTTTAAATGTTATCTTGGAGGAAAATGCCGCTGTCTCTAGTGAACCTCCTCCCAGGGCCACTAGACGCGATCGCTTCCCCGATCGCTGTGGACATCTGTTGGCATAGTGTCCTGTCTGCTGACAATGGTTACAAACCACGGATACTCGGACGGACCGAGACTTAGGTCCTGCATGAGGAACTTCTGTGGCCTTTTGAGGTTCGGACGCCAGATCGGGGAATTCGAGAGGTTTGGCAAAGGTAGGAGCCAACCGAAACCTCTGCCTACACTGGGCCCGCTCCAACCTCCGCTCGTGAAAACGGAGGTCAATGCGGGTAGATATGGAGATAAGCTTCTCCAGTGTGGCGGGAATCTCCCTGGTAGCCAAAGCGTCTTTAACATGGTCAGCCAGTCCCCGCAGTAGATAGGAATAGAACTTTATCAGACCAATCTAGCTCAGCAGCCAGAGTCCGAAACTGGACGGAAAACTGACTGACCAAAGACGAACCCTGTGTCAATGCCAGCAGTTGTAGCGCCATATCGTGGGTGACCTGGGGTCCTAAAAAGACCTTTTTAAGAGCCTCCAAGAAACGAGGAGCACTCTGCACCACGCGATCATCGCGCTCCCACAGCGGCGTTGCCCACTCCAACGCTCTGCCCGAGAGTAGAGAAAGTACAAAACCCACTTGTGCCCGATCCGTGGGAAAACGTGCAGCCAGAAGCTCGAGATGTATAGAGCACTGACTCACGAATCCCCGACATTGCTTGCTATCACCGGCAAACTTGTCAGGAAGCGGGAGGTGGGATAATGTAGGGGCAGAGGTGGCAGAGGACAAACTAGCTGCAGCCACGCTAGCAGCCTGAACAGCGACTGCGGTAACATCCACAGCTGAGGTTGTGCTCTCAAGAGCCTCCAACCTACCCTTCAGCTGCTGGATGTACTGCAATAGACGCTGTTCGTCCGCCATTTTACTAGCCAGACCCTGGCGCTAATATTATGTTAGGGTCTGCGGAACGCACCAAATATATAAAGTGGAGAGGTGCGTTCGCAGCCCGGGGTCCACCGTGCAAGCAAAGCCTGCTGCTAGTAAGATGACGAAAGTAGCGAACTCTGTTATCCCGCAGAGTCGCTAAAATAAACGCCGTAGCGCGTTGTGGCAGTAAGTGCAGACTGTTAATTCACAGAGCCGCTAACGGGATGCCACAGTGCTATATGGCGATATGTGCGAACTCACTTAGCTTCAGTGAGCCGCAAAGTAAAACGCTAGGGCGCTGTCTAGCGTCGAGAGCGAACCCTGTTACGTCACAGAGCCGCTGAGAACAAACACCGTGTCCTGTCAGGCTCTCAGGCACACGGTTAATTGCTAAGCGAGCATAATACGTGGTCATGCGCTAATGTCCTCGCGGGAGTCACCCGCAGTCTATGGCGTCTGAACGCCAGACCCTGAATACGGCAATCAAACTCCTCACCGGTTATGCCGGTAATCAAGGGCATCTAGGACACCGACCCTGACCAGCTAGCACACTAAACTCCTCACCGATTAAGTCGGTATTCTAGTGGCTTATTTCAGCCGGGTCCCTAACCACACACACGCATGACCACACTGGCGCATAGCATACAATGGTTGATATTAGCGCATGGCGGCCCAGCCATGCTACCCTTTTATAGCAACAGCTACAGGACCTTCCAGGAACAAGGACCAATGAGAACCTGTTCAGAAGACTAGTAGTAACAGGGCCTTCCTGGCGGGCCAATAGGAGCTGCTGCAGTACCTGAGCATGTGACCCCTGATCTCCAATGAGAGATCTCACTCTGGGCACGCTCAGAAGGGAAAATGCAGGACTTTATCCCAAAGACGTCTGCTCCAGAACTGGCTATAATAGCAGATCCAGGAAAGGCAGCAGCAAGTCACTGCCCAGTAGTGGAGTGGGCAAGACGCTTGGAACGACGTCTCTGCTGAGCAGGCTCCACTGCGGCCGGAGATGAATGGGAGACCGCAGCGGCACTGGTTCGAGACTCCCCTTGTGCAGGAGCGGGAACTCGAACCCTAACAGATGTATCTCTGACATAAGATGGGAGATCCATGACTATAGGCTTCAGATAAAAGTCTAGAAACTTAGAAATCGTCTTGCAAAGACTTCCATTCCCCGATACGATTGGGGGTACAGTGCTATTTTTATGTATTTTGGGTATGAAATAAATACATGCCACTTTAGGGGACTTAGGCACTAAATTATCTCTGCGTTCCTTTGTTATAATTCCTTCCCTAAATGCCTCTTCAAGGATCATATGAATTCATGTTGGTATTTAGTAGTGGGATTGAATGTCATTTTGCTGTAACATGCAATGTCTCTGAGTTGTCTATGGGCTTCTTTTTCATATGCCTTCGTAGGCCAGATGACAACATTCCCCCCTTTGTCAGCTGGCTTTATGACCACCTCCTTGAGTTTTTTAAGTTCTGAAATCGCCTGCCTATGAGCAAAGGGTAAGTTGCCATGTGTGACAGAGGGGGGAATGTTCTCCAATTCCTCAGATACCAGTTTAACAAACAACTCCACATTTGGAGAGATATTAAGGGGAGGAAATTTTTTAGGGATAGGTGGTCTGAACTTACCCCTAACTTCAGATGTAGAACTCTCCTCACTCAATTCTTCCAAATTAGAAATAGCTTCCAATTCTCTGGTTGTCCACTCCTCACCTTGTTCTTTTTTGTCATGAAGTTTTTTGAGTATTAGTTTACGTGCAAATAAATGCAAGTCAGTTAGTGCTGAAAAAGAATTGAATGAGGCCTTGGGTGAAAATGAAAGGCCTAAGCTAAGGACCTCTATTTGTTGTTTAGTTAGTATTAGATCAGAAAGGTTAATTACCTGTAACTTAGATTGATGTAAGTGTGTCAGCCTTTTTATCTTTTTTCTTATAATGTTCATTATACCTTCTTTTGATATGTCGTCTTAGATTGTATGTACGGTTTCCTTCATAATAGTCATCCTCTCTGGATGAAATCGAGGAAACTGAAGATGACCTCACACTATAATTCCCATCTTTAGTGTTGGTGTACCATTTATATACTGTGCCATTTTTATAATCTTTGAGGTCTCTCTGGAACTTTTTAGCTTTCGTATCTTTAACTTCCTTCTCCCATATATTTAATTGTGCATCTATTTCTTTGTTAAAGGCATCCGCCTCAAGTCCAGAGAGTTTTTCAAGTAATTTTGCCTTAGTTTGATCTATGTCCAAATCCACTTTGTCCAAATTTTTTTTATTGTTACCAATAAGTAATTCAATAAGGGACCGAGAGCATATATTGCACGTTTCCTCCCATCTGGTTTTGAAGGTAGGATCTTCTACTGGGTAGGAAGGCATAATTTTAACCCTTAGCCCTCTAGGGATTAAGCTTTTGGCCAAATAATTTTCCAGTGAAGCCTTTGTCCACCATATCCTGGTCCTTTTTTTGAGAAGATTTCGCATAGAGTTTTTGAGGTCTGATATTTGCCCACTCTCTACCGAACTTTGGATGCCACATCCCCATTAAAAACAGTGTCCATGCAGTTGAGCCAGGTGTGATCTCTGGCTTTAATATCCATGCTGGCCCCAAATACTGTAACAAAGTACAGGAATAAAGTCACAAAAAATCCTAAAGATATGAGCCTAAGAACATGCCACTTCCCCTGAGTCAATGTAATCAAAAAGCGGATTGGAAGCATAAGGCTAAATAACAAAAACTTTATTGAGAAGATATAAAAATCACTAACAATATTAAAAACAGGATGTGGGTCCAATGTGTTCCCACAGGTCATGATATGCAAGTTATAACTGGGTACTGGAGACCAATGCTACTAAGTACCATATGTAAGGAAATGGGTGTATAAAGTCAAATTGTGCGCACAGAGAGAAAAGGCATACAGGTGTATAGACATAGTAATACGTATTGCCATAACACTGCGCATAACATTAGTATAGTCATCATAATCAGATACATTATAATGTGCCACAATAGGTAATATCAATTGAATTTGTATATTAGCATATTAGTACACAGTAGCAGTTACCGTGTGCTCAGAATATAAATATATGTAAGTACATATGTGTAAATTGTAAAAGTCTAATGGCTAATTATATGCATACAAAGTAGATGATTATGCCATAATGATTATGTAGGCAGATAACTATATGGATATGTACCTACTGTGGCTACCATAGAATGGCTACCATACATCAATGTGCATAAGGTGCCGAGAGTAAAGCAAGAAATGCATACACATATAGTAATCAAAATGCAATGTGAAAAGTATACACGACCTGTGGGAGTGATGGAGGTGCCCCGACGCGCGTTTCGCGTTTAGCTTCGTCCTGGGGGGTGAGTTCTAGTAGTATGGGGTGCAAGTACCCCTATATATACCTCCAGCCAAAGTAATTACCTTCAAAATAACTTGCATGTGGAGAACGGGCTTCCTTGCAGCGTGTGACGTATCAGAGTGCGCATCCGCGGCCGTGCAGCCACCTCCCCCTCCGAAACGTCAGAGGAGGGGAGGCCACACCCAGCAGGACAGACGTGTCACCCCGACAACGCTAAATAATAGCGCTGCCACGCGCACATCCGCCGGCTGTGCAGCCACCTCCCCCTCCGACGGGTCAGAGCAGGAGGAGCCGCAACATGCCGGGTAAATGTGTAACCATGGAAACGCAATGCGTCAGAATCAAGTGTCATCGGCCGCTGGTCCACATCCCTACCTGACGTCAAGATAGGGGTGCGGTTTGCAGTCCAATCGAGGAACATGTCTCAAAAATGCATATGTAGAGATTTATTCAAAATACAAATTACATTCTGAACCAGCGACTCAAAAGGGGGAGTACTTATAAGTTCGCTGACTGTTTAGCAAATATAAGCCCATTATCCACTGCATAGCTAGAGGCTGTGTATATAAAATAATATAATTCAGAATAAGTACAAGCACTACATGAAGAACCATTATATCCATGAATCACCAAAATTGCAATCAAAAGTGATATAGCAAATTACACTAGATTATACTAACAACAGCAAACTACTACAGACTAGACCATAGGTAGACTAAATATAATATATATACACACATATTATTAATACGGGGAGCAAGAGCATTACATAAGACTAAATATTATTAGAGAGATTTGTCAGTTACTTTATGGATATCAGTCCTTATTATAAGATCTTCATTTGTTCAAATAGGATAATGACAGGACTGAAAAAAGACTTTTTTGGATTATGACAGCAGATCCTATTCTCCAATATTTCTTTAGTATGCAGGATTCTTTACTCTGTCATCTTGTCTTCATTTCCCCATCAAAGTCCACAACGGTGCAAATCAAGAGTGCTATAGTAAACTTAAACTGCGGATGGCTTGCGTCCTGTCAACTTACATTTTCATGGGTGCGTTCTTCTACCCGTCCGGGGTCCAGTACCGTCAAGTGGTTCTCCCCAGTGCCTTTGGCCTAGGTGCCTCCATCTCCGTATCCGAGTTCCAGCAACGTCTGCTGGTCCTTGGTAGTGCTTTGGAGCACAGGTACCTCCTGCTTAGTAACCGTGTCACAGTAACGTCAGCTGGTACTCGGTTGTGACATTGCCTCTTTACCTTCTGCTACCCGTCTGGGGTCCAGTACCGTCAAGTGGTTCTCCCCAGTGCCTTTGGCCTAGGTGCCTCCATCTCCGTATCCGAGTTCCAGCAACGTCTGCTGGTCCTTGGTAGTGCTTTGGAGCACAGGTACCTCCTGCTTAGTAACCGTGTCACAGTAACGTCAGCTGGTACTCGGTTGTGACATTGCCTCTTTTCCTTCTGCTACCCGTCCGGGGTCCAGCACAGTCAGCTGGTCCTCGTTACTTCCATTGTCTCTTGCTCCATCTGATACCCGTCAGGGTTCCAGTAACGTCAGCTGTTTCTCGGAAATTAGACGACATTAAAGACCACCCAGAAGAAGATGACGACCACAAGGACGACGAGCATGAAGCCAACCAGCCTGAACACCATCACAAAGAAAAAATAAAAGATTACCCAGAAGAAGATCACCAACAGGACAAAGAAGGTTAAGACAAACTACAAGATACAGAACAAGAGACAGAAGAACAATAAGCAAAAGATCAAAAAGCAGAAGAACATGAAGTATAAGACCAAAATGAGAAGCAAAATATATGCTCTAAATTCTAAGCAGAAGAAGACTAAGCAGTGTATGGGGGTGAGTCCGTTCCTCCTCGTGGTGCCCCTGGAAAATGCCTGCTGCTGCTGCAGGCTAAACTGAACACGGACAAATACTGTTGTAATTTAAATCTTTTGTGACAGCAAGAACGGAAGGATGAACAATTCATACTTTTACAGATTACAAGTACAGGAATCTCTGTCACAAATAAGAATATGATGAAAAAGATGAAGAGGAAGAAGATGAAGAATTTGAATATGAAGAAGATTAATTAGTTTAATAATAACAATATGAGTAATGTAAACAAAAACATGAATAGCAAGAAGTTTAAGAAGAAGATTAAGAAGGTGAAGATGAAGAATAATTTGATGAGAAAGATGATGCTGCTGAAGATTATGAAGGAGAAAGTGTGGCACTGGCAAAAGTTAAAAAGGTGAAGAGCATGGAAGTTGTGAAACAACATATTTGCCAAAATAGAAAAAAGGTTAACAACATTGTCAATTTGTTAGTCAATCCAAACGTATTTCCAAAAAAATATATATTAATGCTATTCCAATGCATTGGGTTAAACATGTATGCCTTTATTGTCTCCTCAACCTCCCCCAATACATTCTACATTAGTCTTTGTTGTTTTCCTTCATGTACAATTAACCAACAAGGCAAGAATGGTTTTTTTTAATGTCGATATTTTGTTCCCATAGACTTACATTGGACTTCCGCAATCTGAATCGGATATCGACGATATTTAGTGCTATCGGCGATACAATTTCGATACGATATTTTTAGATATCGAGCATTATCGCTCAACACTAGTCACAGGTCGGATTGGCACTGACTTTCATGACACATACGCTGTGTCAAAGGTAGGGAAGGGGTTAAGTCATTTAGAGGTGGACTTGCTGGTGTTTTTTGGATCATTGTCCTGCTGCATAACCCAAGTGCACTTAAGCTTGAGGTCACAAATAGAAATGAGCGAACCTTTCAAGGTTCAATTCTGCAAATGTCCCAATGTTTGCCGAACATATTTGCCAAAACTGTTCATCAAACACACCCAAACCCCATTGAATTCAATGGGAGGCAAAACTAAATGCACAGACAACACCTTAAGGGGGGGCCAAAAACAGCTCAAATTAGGGCAAACACCAAGAAGAGTGGAATCAATTAATTCCAGTCACACTCAGATGGCACAGACATCAATTTTATAGACTATATAGGTAGAAAAATATATGGAAAGTAACAATGGTAGTTGACTGAAAGTAAGTGCAGGCCTGCCTGTCTTTGAGACCTACTTATATGGGCAACCCACCAGATGAAGACCCAACTTGGAGTCTCCACATTACAAAAAATAATTGTCACACAGTACTAGAGTGGCATCAATTTCCAGCAAGTAGAAATAGTATAATAGGCCTCTGACACACCTTCCACCAAGGCAACCCGCTGATGGAAACCCAACTTGGTGTCTCCAAATTTAAAAAAATAAATGCCACACACAACTAAAGTGCCATCAATTTTCAGAGTACAAATTTTATATAAGGCTTCCGACACACCTTTCACCACAGGAAACCCACCAGATGGAGACCCAATTTGGAATCTCCACATTTCAAAAATTGTTTGTTACATGATCAGCAGTACCAGCAGCAGGCACAGAAGATGGCAAAAAGATGGCACAGACTGCTATAACGCGAGATCAATACATGACACTAAAATCTTCACCATCGCCTAGTCTGCCCAATCTGCGAACGGGGTGCAAAAGTCATCGGAGATCCATGACTTATTCATTTTAATGAAAGTTAGGAAGTCTACACTTTGAGTGGACAGCTGGATGCGCTCATCTGTCAGGACACCACCAGCAACACTGAAGACACATTCTGTTAGACATGACAGGTGAGCTCAGGCCACTCTCCCATTTTTGAAGACCAAATTGTAAAGGGTCCAAACTCCCTCTGATGGCATTGATATTAAGATACTCCTGCACCATCCTCTCAAGTCATTAACAATGTGACAGACTTGTACTTTGTTCTGCTGGTGGACAGGCTGGACTTAAAAATGTGTTAAATGACACAGAAATTGCTTATGCTATTGCACTGCTGCTGCTAATTTTTTGGCTAAGACACCATGACGTTCCTAGGGTTGGACGTCTACAACTGGTATGCACACTGTGTGCCTCACTCCTGTCTTGGGGAAAACCACTCTTAACCCCTTAATGACCACCAATATGTCTTTTTACTGACCTGAGATATAAGAGAATAGCATCCCCATACAGGTGACAATCCAGCAGTTGTCGGCTGTACACTATAGCTGACAACTTGCTGCGTTAGGCACGATCAGTGTTGGCTCTGTCCATGTCTGTTTAACCCGTTAGATTCTGCTGTCAATAGTGGTTACCTTATATAAATGGTTTACAGAGTGTGGGGGCTTCATCTTTATCCCCATCCGCACCCTGAGATCATGATTGTGTGATGCTTATGTCTGCCAATTCACAGCCAAATAACAACCTTAGAGTTTGCCAGCTATAGTGGTCTGTTCAGAAGTTAGCGACATTTAGGTGGTAAAAATATATATTTTTTTACTGTCATGTCACTTTGCATTAATTCCTGAAAATCATCTTAAGGGTAAATAAACTACCTGACAGCAGTTTTCATTATGTCAAGGGGTGCTGTTTTGAAAATGGTATCACTTTTGGTGGGTTTCCAAATATTGGACCTCCAAAGTCACTTCAAAACTCGATAGGTTTCTAAAAAAAAAAAATTGTAAATTTCCTTTAGAAAGGAAAATTACTGCTACAATTTTAAAACTCCTGAAATGCTAACAAAATAAAATAGCATTTTACAAATGGTGCTGATGTAAAGCAACTATGAGGGAAATGTTATTTATTATTGTTTTCCTATTGTATGACTGGAATCAGGTACCCCACACTTTTCTTTCTTTTTAATTGTGTACTTTATCTCTATCCTCTTGTGTTCGCTTGCCATCCACATTCACTGCCCCATCCCCCCTCCATCACTACTCATACACATCAGCCCCTCTATACTTCCCACTCCCATGTACAGCTCCCATGCACTCCTTACCTTCTTGAAAAACCTCAGCCCATCTTGCCCAAACACATCACAGAAAAAACCTACTTACAATTCCAACAACTACTTGCTCTTTATCTTCCTACTCCTACTGATTTCAGGGGACATCTCCCCCAACCTGGGTCCACCATCCCCCAACCTCAATCCCTACCCTACCTCATATCGAAACCATAATAATCTTATTAATATTACTTGCACTCCCTCATCTCCTTCTTTTAATTGTGCCCTCTGGAATCCACGGTCTGCATGCAACAAGCTATTCTTCCTGCACAACTACTTTCTGAACAACTCTCTTCATCTGTTGGCCCTCATGGAAACCTGGATTCAGGATTCTGACACAGACTCCCCTGCTGCCATTTCCTATGGTGGCTTACAGTTCTCCCATTCCCCAAGACCCGCAAACAGACATGGTGGTGGAGTTGGCATACTCCTGTCCCCACAATGCACTTTTCAGGTCATCCCCCCCAATTCCATCACTCTCATTCCCTTCTTTTGAGGTACACACCATCAGGCTCTTCCGTCCCCTCCCCCTCAGAGTAGCCATCATATATCGGCCCCCAGGCTCGCCCACCCAGTTCCTTGACCACTTCTCAGCCTGGCTGCCGCACTTCATGTCCTCAGAACTACCAACCCTTATCCTTGGAGACTTCAACATCCCCATTAACAGCCCTACTTCCACATCTGCATCTCAGCTTCTATCACTAACCACTTCTCTAGGCCTCTCACAGCTTTCAACCTCTGAGACACACAAGGATGGTAACACCCTTGACCTGGTCTTTGTCCGCCTCTGTTCAATCTCCCACCTAAATAACTCACTGCTTCCACTCTCTGACCACAACATACTCTCCTTCATCCTCGCAAATCCTCGACCACCCAGCGCACTCCTACCTACCATGCATTCAGAAATCTACAAGCCATTAACCCTCAGACACTTTCAGACTCCTTACACTCATCGCTGTCCCCAATCTCCTCTTTTTCTTGTCCTAATCTGGCTGTTCAGCAGTACAATGACGCTCTTAGAAGCACCCTTGACCAAGTAGCACCACTCACCCTCAGAACCTCCAAACACACAGTAAAACAGCCCTGGCTGACTGTTATGTTTCGGTAGCTGAGGAGTGCAGGAAAAAAAGGCAATACACCAGAGCAGTTGGAATCTATGAGATTGCAGTACCCTGACCAACCACCACAACTAGAGGCAGCCGTGGAGCGCTCCCACGCCGGTCCCAGACGCCCCGTCACAGCCCGAGAAACCAACCACACCCAAAGATAGAAATAGGAAAGCTATCTGCCCCGGAGCAGAACCCCAAAGACAATAGAAAGCCCCCAAACATGCAATGGCGGCCAGACAAGACGAAACACTGACACAGAAAGAAAATAGTATGAGCAAACGCCGGGGCCCAAACTAACCAAATAGAAAAGGACAGGAAGGGTACCTACTGCAATCCCAGAAAACCCTGAAAAGCACCAACTCTACTAATTTCAAAATCACCTGAGATCACACGACCTCTACCACCCAAATTAGTTCTCTGGTGTAACAAAATCAAAACAGCAGCCACTGAAAAAACCGGAAAAAGCAAAAGTACAAACATCAGTGGCTGAACCAAACTGAGAGGGCAAAAGCCCCCGGAGGGGACCCAGAAGGCCCCCACAGAAGTGAAGGACAAAATGCAAAAATATAGCACAAAAACAAAAAGAAGAAAATGTCTTATCTGTTAGCAGGAGATGCAGA
>JARQOD010000004.1:124180114-124264392 GCA_033576555.1 Oophaga sylvatica
TTCTTATAATGTATGTAATTTTTAATTATTCATCTGTATTAATTGTTTTTAATTTGTTGCTACATAGAAGTGCAAATTTCGGCTGTCGTCTCATTAGAAAGAGACCGTCTTTGTGCTTCCTGCCATGCTTGGACCTGTTCAAGTATCTGATTTTATCCTCTTCCCTGCATCCGTGTATTATCTCACAAAATAAAGAAGATTGATGTTCAACTGACCTCCAAGTACCACTTGTCCTTTTATCCCTTGTGGATTGTGTACATGTAGGGCTAAGAAAGAGAGACAGTCAACAAATGATCACTCTGTGTGATAGCATTGGCAGGAAATGAATAGTGTTCCTTCACTGGCAAGTCTGATGTCTTACAAAAGTTCCAGAGGATTAAGCCTATTTTTGCCAATCCTTGACAGAGCTTTATCAGAAGTAATAGACTTGCAAGAGGTTTAAAAGGGAAGTCACTCTCAAATAAAAAAGGGTCGAACATTGATTTGGGAAGGCACACCTGTCTATATAAGACCTCACAGCTCACAGTGCATGTCAGAACAAATGAGAATCGTGAGGTCAAAGGAACTGGCCAAGGACCTCAGAGATGGAATTGTGGCAAGGCACAGATCTGGCCAATGCTCCAAAAGAATTTCCACAGTACTCAAGGTTCCTAAGAGCACAGTGGCCTCCATAATTCTTAAATGGAAGAAGTTTGCGACTATCAAAAGTCTTTCTAGACCTGGTCATCCAGCCAAATTGAGCAATCATGGGAGTAGAGCCTTGGTGAGAGAGGTAAAGAAGAACCCCAAGATCACTGTGGCTGAGCTCCACAGATGCAGTATGGAGATGGAGAAAGATCCACAAAGTCAACCATCACTGCAGCCCTCCACCAGTCAGGCCTTTACGGCAGAGTGACCCGACGGAAGCCTCTCCTCAGTGCAAGACATATGAAAAGCCTACATAGAGTTTGCTAAAAAACACATGAAGGACTCCCAGACAATGAGAAATAAGATTCTCTGGTGTGATGAGACGAAGATAGAACTTTTTGGTGATAATTCTAAGCGGTTTGTGTGGAGAAAACCAGGCATTGCTTATCACCTCCCCAATACAATCCCAACAGTGAAACATGGTGGTGGCAGCATCATGCTATGGGGTGTTTTTCAGCTGCAGGGACAGGACAATTGGTTGTACTTGAAGAAAACATGAATGCGGCCAAGTACAGAGATATCCTGGATGAAAACCTTTTCCAGAGTGATCTGGACATGAGACTTGGATGAAGGTTCACCTTCCAACAAGACAATAACCCTAAGCACACAGCTAAAATAACAAAGGAGTGGCTTCAGAACAACTTTGTGACCATTCTTGACTGGCCCAGCCAGAGCCCTGACCTAAAACCCAATTGAGCATCTCTGTAGAAATCTGAAAATGGCTATCCACCAACGTTCACCATCCATGTGAGGGAACTGGAGAGGATCTGCAAGGAAGAATGGCAGAGGATCCCCAAATCCAGCTAGTACAGCTAAGAAGACTCATGGGTTTACTAGCTCAAAAGGGTGCTTCTACTCAATGCTGAGCAAAGGGTCTGAATACTTATGACTAGAGTTGAGCGAAACAGATCGGTCAGATTCAAAAGTCGCCGACTTTCGCCAAAGTCGGGTTTCGTTGGCCGAAACCCGACCATAGCGTGCAGTCGGTCATGCGGTCGGCAAAACGAGCGCGAAAGTCAAATTTCCCAGAATGCTTTCAGGCGCCTTTTTTCAGCCAATGAGCAAGGACGTACACTGTGGGCAACGAGATGACATGGGCAGCGTCCACCACTATCTTAGAGAAGGGTATTGCAGTGATTGGCTTGCTTTTGGGTGCGTCATAGTGTCTCTAAAAGCCCTGACCGCCGACCGCCATTTTACTTCTGCCGATCTTAACAGTAGGGAGAGGTTGCTGATGCTGTTTATCAGTAGGGAGAGAGTTAGGGCTGGAAAGAGAAGTTCTTCTGTGCTTGTGCGGATAGCAATTGTGCTGTACAGTTAGTGTGCAGTGACAGGGGAGGATTTTCTTGTGTGCAGCAGCGCTGGTTATTAGGCTGCCTGATAGCTGTATTGCTGTGTGTACACTGCTGTGCAGACTGCTTTTTACACAGCACTAATACTTTTATTCTTTTTTCTGCATAGTAACCGAGTGTTCATTTTTTCCCACGCCTTATAGAGCTGTACGCTCCTCAAACACTACCGTGTACCTGCTGGTATCACAGACAAATACATGCCGACTATCTCTGTGTGACTCCGGAAATATATGCGGAGATTGAAATTTTCCCCTACACCGTAAACAGCTGTCCGTTTGTGATACAGTACTGTATATCTGCTCTTTGTATTACGGTCAAATCCATACTGAGAGAGCGTCTGTGTGTAACTCCTGAAATATATATGGAGATTGAAATTTTCACCTGCAATGTATACAGCTGTACGCTTCTGAGACAGTACCATATATCTGCTCTTTGTATTACGGTCACATCCATACTGAGAGAGCGTCTGTGTGTGACTCCAGAAATATATACGGAGATTTAAATTTTCCCCTACACCGTATACAGCTCTCTGCTTGTGATACAGTACCGTACATCTGCTCTTTGTATTACGGTCAAATCCAGACTAAGAGAGTGTCTGTGTGTGACTCCGGAAATATATGAGGACATTGAAATTTTCCCTTACACTGTATACAGCTGTCCGCTTGTGATACAGTACCGTATATCTGCTCTTTGTATTACGATCAAATCCATACTGATAGACCGTCTGTGTGTGACTCCGGAAATATATACGGAGATTGAAATTTTCCCCTACACCGTAAAAAGCTGTACGCTCCTCATACAGTACCGAATATCTGCTGGTATTTTTGGTACATTTTCCCAAACATGAGGAAGTATGGTGGAAGAGGCCGCAGACGTTGGCGGGGGGGCCAGCTGGTACTGATGGTGGTGGTGGTGCATCTGCTGGTAGTGCCAAAAGTACAATAGCACCTAAGGCAGGAGATGTTGAGCCTGCATCATTGTCTGGCTCCAGAAGGCCTGGAAGGCTCCCTTTTCTGGGAGTAGCTAAACTGCTTTTAAAGCCGGAGCATCAGGAACAGATTGTGGCTTACATTGCCGAAACAGCCTCCAGCTCTATTGCCTCCTCTTCTGAAGTTTCAAAACTACAAGCACTGAGTCGTCAGTGCAGGCTCCTGGTCAGGAACAACACCTTTCCTTGTGTCCTTCACCCCCACCAAAAGTGAAGGATGCAGCAGGCCACACTTCAGAATACTCCCTGGAGCTCTTTTCACATACCATGCCTGGGTTATCAAGTGAAATCCTGAATTCCCTAGTCGAAGATGAATTTGACATGGAGTGCACTGATGCACAGCCACTGCTATATGATTCTGCTGGTACATTCACCCAGAGCACTGTATTGCCCTTGCAGTCCACTGAGCCAGATTCTGACCCTGATGAAACTCCGGTGCACCTTCCCGCATACTATACCACATTACACGGTGACATAGAGGAAGGTGCAGATGAAATTGAAGAGGAGGTGATGGATGACCCAGTTGTTGACCCGGATTGGCATCCATTGGGGGAAGAGGGTGCCGTTGGCAATAGCTCAGAAGAAGAGGTTCCGCAGCAGGCATCGACATCACAGCTGCGGTTACCTGGCAGGCCCGTAGCAGTCCAAAAATGTGTTAAAAAAACAAAAAGAGTTGCAGGTCAGCTTGGCCAGGTGGTCAAATTAACGCAGCGTGCAAGCCCTGAAAATTTTTCCCATAGTAGGAAAAATGGAGTGTGGCACTTTTTTGACCAAAATCCTATTAATGAGGCAAAGGTTATCTGTAAGAAGTGCGGAAGGATCTTTAGCCGAGGGAAAAATCTCCGAAGATTGAATACCAGTTGCATGCTTAGACATTTAAACACCATGCACTTGCAAGCGTGGATGGACTACAAAACCTCACTGGCTTTGAACACCTACATTGCCAAACTGATCTCATTAGAGATGATGCCCTTCCGTTTGGTTGAAAGCGCAGCGTTCCGAGAGCTCATGGCCTATGCTGTCCCACACTATGACCTACCCAGTTGGCACTTCTTTTCTAGAAAATCCATCCCTGCCCTCCACCTGCATGTGAAAGACCGCATTGTTCATGCACTCAAACAATCAGTGAGTGGAAAGGTGCACCTCACAACAGATGCATGGGCCAGTATGCATGGCCAGGGCCGTTACGTGTCTATCACTGCGCACTTGATGAATGTGGGGATGCAGGGTCCACAGGGGACAGTGGCAGTGGGACAGTGCTGCCTAGCCCACGGTATAGGCAACAGTTGGCTGTAGGCGTTCGACCCTCCTCCTCCTCCAGAAGTAAAAGCTCGTCGTCAGAGAGCAGTCGCATGAGCATCCGCAGCTGCCAGTGTTGCACACGAGGTGTCCCACTATCTAACAGCTAGTGGTAAGCTTCAGCAGGCTGTTTTAAAGATGATGTCATTGGGTGACAACAGACACACCGCGGAAGTACTGACCGACTACTTGCAGCGAGAAATTGAGTCATGGCAGTCTACATCTTGAGCCAGGCAAGGTAGTCAGTGATAACGGCCTTAATTTTGTGGCGGCCATAGCCCTGGCAAAACTCAGACACATACCTTGCCTGGCTCACACCTTGAACCTGGTGGTGCAGTGCTTCCTAAATAATTATCCGGAGTTAACAGCCCTGCTCCATAAGGTGCGAAGACTGTGCTTGCACATCCATCACTCGCCCGTAGACTCCAGTCGTATGCAGAGGCTGCAGTGATAGCTACACCTCCCCAAGCACCGCCTAATCATAGGCATTGCAACAAGGTGGAACTCCACCATGCACATGGTTGCGAGGCTGTGCGAGTAGAGGCAGGCTGTAATGCATTTGTGGGAGGATCCACAAGCAGGCAATTTGAGGGCAGACATGGAGTTGTCGGGTGTGCAGTGGTCAAAGCTGAAAGACCTCTGTAAAGTCCTTCAGTTTTTTGAGGAATGCACACGCCTGGTAAGCGCAGACGACGCCATCATAAGCATGAGCATCCCACTTATGTGTCTGCTCATGCAAATTTTGACGCACATTAAGGATCAGGCATCTGCAGTGGAGGAGGAAGAGGAGGAGGAGGAGGGAAGCCTTGATGACATTCAGGCATTGTCTGCTCAGGGAACTGTCCTGGACGAGGTGGACGAAGAAGAGGAAGAGGAGGAGGAGGATGAGGGGGAAAGATTATTTTGAGGAGGAGGATGCTTCTCAGGGGCAAGAGAAAATGTTGGCTTGCCAAGGTCAGGTACAGGGTTTGTGCATGAATGAAGGGATGTGGATTTGGCAGAAAGTGCTCCTCCACCCACCACTGGCAGTGAATCATTGACACCTGGAACATTGGCCCACATGTGTGATTATGTATTGGGGATCCTAAAAAGGGACCCCCGCATTGCTAAAATTATGAAGGATGACGACTACTGGTTGGCCAGCATCCTCGATCCACGCTATAAAGGCAAATTACAGAACATCATGCCACAGGAGAACCTAGAGCTAATATTGGCGAACAAACAATCAACTCTGGTAAACTGTTTGTTAGAGGCATTCCCAGCACACAGCTGCAGTGCAGGTTCTACCCCGAGCCATACTGGGCCAAATGGAATAGGTTTTCGTGGTGCACACAGCCGAAGTGGCATTGGAGACGGGGGTTTCATGAACATGTTGTGGTCTGATTTCTCGAGTAACGCTCACACGACTGGTAATACTGAATCGATTACAACAGACAGGAGACAGCAGTTGTCAACTATGGTTCAAAATTACCTCTCCTCCTCTATCGATGTCCCCCTCACCGTTTATTCCCCTTTGACTACTGGGCCTGTAAACTGGACACCTGGCCTGAATTGGCACAATATGCCTTAAATGAGCTCGCTTGCCCTGCTGATAGTGTGCTATCAGAAAGAGTCTTCAGTGCTGCTGGATCAATCCAGACAGAAAGAAGGACCCGGCTGTCGACCCAAAATGTTGGTGATCTCACCTTCATTAAAATGAACCATGCCTGGGTTTCGAAGGATTTTGTACCACCTTCCCCTGATGACACATAGGTTGCCAGTAAAATGGATCGCTTTGTCCTCCTCTTACTCCGACTTCTCCAATTCCTCCATTTGCAGCTGCTGAATGTCCAGCCTACACCTCAACATAAGCCAAGTTTTCCACCTCCCTAAATGGGCTGTACCCCCCCCAGGGCTGAGGTCAGCACCTGGCGCACCCGGGCAAGTGCTGGTGCCCTGAGCAGGTGGGGGCCCACTCGTGGGCGACGGCACTGGCACAGGGCCCCTCATAGTATGCTGATGTCTCAGATGGTGGGGGGCCCACTCGCCATCAGAGACACCGGCGTACTATGAGGGGCCCTGTGCCAGTGCCAGCTCCCACCAGCGGGCCCCCCCTGATTGCTCAGGGCCCCAGCACTTGCAATACTTACCTCTCCCTGCTCCACCACTGTGATGTCTTCCGCGTTTCCTGACAGTGACATTCAGGTCAGAGAGCGCGATGACATCACGTCTGTGTGTCCTCTGCCTGATCAGTCACAGTGCAGAGAGCTGGAAGATGGCGATGCTGAGGAGTCCAGAGTAGAGCAGCACCCAGGGAGGAGAGGTATTTCATTTTTTTATGTTTGGAGCAATGTATGGGGAGCATTACACTCTGGAGAATTATATATGGGGCCCATCATACACTTGAGCATCATAGATAGGGCCCATTATACACTGGAGCATTATTAATGGGCCTATCATACACTGGAGCATTATAAATGGGGCCCATCATACACTGGAGCATCATATATGGGGCCCAATATACACTGGAGCATTAAATGTGGCCCATTATATATGGAGTATTATATAGGCCCATCATACACTGGAGCGTCATCCATGGGGCCCATCATATACTGGAGCATTATGTGGAGCTCATCATATACTGTATGGAACATTATATGGGACCAATTATGTATGGAACAATATATGGGGCTCATTATTCTGTATGGCGCACTATGTAGTGCCCATAATACTGTATGGAGGACTATACTGTCCATTTTTTGAGCTATTGTAGAATTTACAATAGATATCAGTCATGTAAAGTAAGAAGTGAAGTATTTGGCACTGTACTATACATCTATTTCTCTGCCGTATCGGAGCATCATAAATTGTGGTATGTGTTAAAGGGGCCCACTGAGACTCTTTGGCCCGGGGCCCATGAAAACCTGGAGCCAGCCCTGCCCCCCCACAACTTTAGCCAAATAACCCCCAGTTTTCAATGCGTAACTATTATTATAAAGTAAATGAAGGTTGACAAGCTTAAGTAATAAGAATTGATGTCGTTGGCATTGAAATGGGCACTGTAGGTGTGTTTACTGTCCTCCACTCACTGCCGACTTTTATTCCTCATTGACTTGCATTGGGGTCGGATTTTCGACTCAGACTCGACCTTTTCCGTTAGATGGCCGACTTCATTCGACTCGACTTTTGGGAAAGTCGGGTGGTCCGAAACCGGACTCGACCCTCCCGGACCCAAAGTCGCTCATCTCTACTTATGACCATGTGATATTTCAGTTTTTCTTTTTTAATAAATTTGCAAAAATTTCTACATTTCTGTTTTTTTTCAGTCAAGATGGTGTGCAGAGTGTACATTAATTAGAAAAAGTGAACTTTTTTAAATTTACCAAATGGCTGCAATGAAACAAAGAGTGAAAAATGTAAAGGGGTCTGAATACTTTCTGTACCCACTGTATATGTTATTTAATGCTATTTCATTCACTGTTATTTAATGTGTGCTGCATACCACCAGCAAGTGTTTTTGCTAGATCATATTATGCCCTTCTGTAGCGCAATGCCTGGTTTATTACTTTTTAAATTGTTCTTTGATATGTTGGAGACAGTTTTCCAACTTGTGCAATTTGTATAGCACGAGTGAGTGGTGATGTCAAACCTAGCAATGATATTAGAGAAATGCCAATGGTTTAAATTGCCTATGCTTGTCATAAAGGTAATGTTTGCTTTACTTGTTTTGGGGTCTGTATAAAGTTAATACGCAGTAAGTTGCTTTAATATAGCTTGGAAAAAGGTCAATCATGGAAACAGTATCCCAATTCCCCTTGGTAGTGTTCTCAGAGCATATAAGAAAGTGTTTTCTAACCAGTAAAGGTCAGACTCACTAATATGGTGTGTCATCAGCACCACAAAAGACCATGAATTGCTCCAGCCATAGCTATTTCATGTGTGGTCTATAAGGGATGGAGGAAACCATATCACATTGTAGGGTCTCAGCTCTTGGATATGAGAAAAAAATGAACTTTTTTGAATTTGGCAAATGGCTGCAATGATTCAAAGAGTGAAAAATTTAAAGGGGTCTGAATATTTTTCCTACCCACTGTACTTTCGCAAGCCACTTTAAATGTATTTTCCATGTGGTTTCTTTATGTTACTATGTAGCTCGCAGTGGTATCTTGAAATCTACTGGTTTTCATTCTTTGCTAGTAAAGTTGGAAATTTTTATATCACGTTTTACTCCTTTTTCTACTGTTTCTTGAATAACAGGATACTGGAGTTGCTATATCTAAATTATGGTGCATTTTCATTATCGAAACTTATCTGTGTTTCTGGAACATTATTAATTTTTAAACATGAGAGAACAGTTGCCTGAAGCAATGATAGAATAAAAGGTAGACCTTAAAAAATGTAATGACATGCAAAATTGCAATGGTTTACCTGTCACAGAAATCTTAATCAAGAAGTCATACTTTGTTAAGAAGAATCCTGCATGAAAGAAGATAAGATGACTTCAAAAAGATGTACATCTTCTGATAATTTGCAATTATTTTCATGTAAACATGCTGTATATACTAAATTTCTATAAATGAGAAATATGACGCTTCAGAGTCCATACTGCCCAAATTTCCAAGGTATGATCAAACATGAAGGTGAAGCAAGATTGTGGATAATTACGTCAATGCATTTCAAGGTTTTCAAACCTCTTTATCAGGACTACAGATGAGCGAAAACGTTCGCCAATCTCAAATTCGCATGAAAGTAGCACATTCGGATTCGAGTTGGTTTCCCAAGCATTTTTCCTCTGCAAAATTCAGTCAAAGATCAGTAAAAGATTGTGTTTCTACTAATGTTATGACTAGGATAGTGGTTCTGTATGATGAGCGGGCATGACCTGTTTTATGAGGAGAGGGGATGAGTATAGGTCAGAGGAGCATCGAAGTGTAATTTTTTTAAGAACTTAATATGTGTACATTACGACAACCAATCAGGGCACAGAAACCATGCACAACGTCATGACACAAGGGCTTCTGTGATTGACTGTCAAATTCACATGTCCCTCTCCATATTAAAAAGGACATCTTGTTCTGCTGGTGCTATTTTCTCAGTGTAACAGTGCTGAGAGGCTTTTCTTGCTGCTACTGCAAATGAACATGCCATTCAGTTAGACAGTGTCCTATCCTGTGTGAAATTGATCTCTCAGCATTTAAATATCTTGTGCTAAAAGTGTTGACAGGAGTCCACATTTCCTACTCAAAATTGTTTGCTAAAATTGTGTTGCAGTCAGGAATCATGAGACCCCATTTTCTAATCAAAAAAGTTAGGCCTAATACTGGGGTTCAGGCAGGAGGCCCTACTTGCTAATCCAAATCGATTGGGTTAAAACTATTTTGCAGTCAGGAGGACACATTTGTAAATACAAATTATTTAAGCTACAACTGTGTTGCAGTCAGGAATCAGGAGGATCTATTTCCTAATCAAAATCATTAGACCTAATACTGGGGTTCAGTCAGGAGGTCCCACATGCTAACTCAAATCACTTGAGCTAAAACTGTGTTGCAGTCAGGAATCAGAAGGCCCCATTTGCTAATCAAAATCGTTAGGCTTAATATTGGGGTTCACCCAGGAGGCCCAATTTGCAAATCCAAATAGTTTTAGATAAAATTGTGTTGCAGTCAGGAATCAGGAGGCCACATTTGCTAATCAAAATCGTTAGGCCTTATATTGGAGTTGAACCAGGAGGCCTCATTTGCTAATCCAAATCTTTTGGGCAAAACCTGTGTTGCATTCAGGAGGCCCCATTTGCTAATCCAAATTGTTTGGGCTTAAATCATGTTGCAGTCAGGAATCAAGGAGCATTTGCTAATCAAAATCGTTAGGGCTAAAACTGTGTAGCAGTCAGAAATCAGGAGGCCCCATTTCATAATTAAAATCCTTTGGCCTAATATTGTGGTTGAGTCAGGAGGTCCCATTTATAATCCAAATTGTTTGGGCTAAAACTGAGTTGCAGTCAGGAATCAAGAGGTGAGGAACGGAATAACACAAAGGATGATAATGAAGTTGTAGATCCCACTTGGCGTGAACAAAGAGGCACACATCTGAGTGGGTCATCTGAGGAGGTGAAGGAGGAGGAAGACTAGGAGGTTATTTTGCGCCGTATGGAGCAGACATGATGTAATGCAACCACGATGAGCACTGCATCCTCAGCCACAACTGTGGCTGTGGTCAGCAGCTTTCATGGGTCTTCTGCTTGCAGAGGCAGAGAGGATTGCCTAGCCTGGGGCTTTTTTGACACCACAAAGGATGAGTCAACTCACAGTTATGTGCCAACTTTGAAAAAAACTGAGTAGAGGGAAAAAGCACAATAATTTGACTACTACATGTTTGAACCCTAACATGCGCAATCAACATGCTTTCTGACAATCCTACAGAGATAAAATGAGGACCAGGGGACCTCAACAACTATCAGCCGCCATATCAACCACATTTGCTGCTTCTTCCTCCTTTGTTAAGAAGTATTGTCATGCAGATCACCGACCACAGAACCTGAGGTTCTTTACCCGCTCCAGTCAGGATGAGAGAGAGCACGTCAGCTGTAACAAGCAGACATGCCTGCTGTTTTTAACCCATCTCAAAGAACGAGCACACCACAACTTTATCAATCCACCGTAACATCTCTGCTTCCACCTCACTCATAGTTGAGCAGTTTGTTCGTTTCAGTGTACTATGCCCTCTCTCAGCACTGCAGTCTGTCCTGCTTCCTGCCCTGAAAAGAGTATTAAAACACGCTTACATAACCTTAAGAGAGATTTTGCCCAAGACAGCAGTGAGGCACACAGTGTGCATCACCGTTCTATACTTCCAACCTCCGGCACATCAATTTGTCAAAGCCAAACATTAGCAGCAGCAGCAATAGTGTAAGTGGCAGAAGCAATTTCTGTTATTCCTTTGACACATTTTTTAGACCAACTCATGCATCAGCACAACAGAGTCCAAGTCTGACAAGTGGTTAACAACTGAAGATGGTTGGTGCAGGAGTATCTAGAACTCAATATCAATACCATCAGGAGGGTTTGGACCCTTTTACATTTTGGTCTTCAATGGATGAATGGCCTGAGCTCGCTTGTCATGCTTTGGAGGTTTTATCATGCCCGGCAGCCAGCGTTCTCTCAGAACATGTCTTCAGTGCTGCTGGTGGTGTCCTGTCGGATAAGCGCATCTGGATGTCCCCTGATACTGTATACTGCCTAACTTTCATCAAGATGAACAAGTCATGGATCCCCAAGGACTTTTGCACTCCAATCGCAGACTGTACAGACTAGGCAATATTGTAGTGTTTAGTGTGCTGCATTGATCTTGCATAAATGCAGTCTGTGATATCTCTTGTGAGGTTTCTTTGTCTGCTTTTGTTCCTGCTGCTGCAGATGTTAACACTAATTTGTGGAAATGTGAACACTCCTGGTTGGATCTCCATCTGCTGGGTTGGCTGTAGCGGAAGACATGTCGTTTCCTATTATACTATTTCTACTCTGGTTAAATTGATGTCACCTGGGTGGTGTCTATCACTAATTTTTGGAAATTTGGAGAGTCCTGATTGGGTCTCTCCATCTGCTGGGTTGGCTATAGTGGAAGAGATGCCGCTTCCCATTATACTATTTCTATTCTGGTGAAATTGATGTCACCTTGGTGATGTCTGTCACTAATTTTTGGAGATGTGGAGAGTCCTGATTGTGTCTCTCGATCTCATGGGATGGCTGTAGTGGAAGAGATGTCATTCCACATTAAACTATTTCTACACTGGTGAAATTGATGCCACTTTGGAGGTGTCTGCCCCTAATTATTTTAAATTTGAAGACTCCTGATTAGGTCTCCATCTTCTGGCTTGGCTGTAGTGGAAGACGTGTCGATCCCCATTATACTATAGCAGTAGGCCTATGAGACAGGCAGGCATCCACTCCCTTTTAGTCAACTACTCATGTTACTATCCTAACATTTTTCTGACAATGGTAGTCTACAAAACTGATATTTGTGCCACCTGAGTGTGGCTGAGCTTCAAAGCAGGTTGAGCTGTTGAATATGGTCTACACCGATCCCTCACCCACCTCTTCTTAATTTGAAGTTCAGTTCAAAGTTATAAATGCTGGCCCAGACCCCAGTACCTCATGCATGGCTTATTGTTGCCGTGCCATTCTAAAATTTGTACTGTGGGTGAATTGAGGCCACTTTCCTGGTGTTAGCCCCTAATTTGATGTGTTTTGGCAGCTTTTGGGCCCATTTGTAGGTGTTGTGTATGCATTTGATTTTGCCTCCCATTGATTCCAATGACGTTCAGATATGTTTGGTGAATATTCGATGAATAAATTGGCGAATATTGCTAAATCGGTGAACCAAACATTAAAATATTCACTCATCTCTAATTTGGTCTTTTTTGTTTATTGACTTTGTATTTTAATAATTGAGAACAATAAACCCATCTATTTATGAAAGCATTCTCACTTTGCAAACATTTTTCTCCATCTGCCTTAAACTTTTGAACTGTATAAACTTAACCTTACAGATGATATCCTGTAATTGTGTATTAGATGATGTAATTATGTTGTAATTAAAATAAAAAATCCATTTTGTAGAATTATGCAGCCTTAATAAAACAAGAACTCAAGTCAGGCAAAATGACCTATGATTTGTTTTCATATTTAGCGCAATATTTTATGTGTATGTTCATCCACTTGTTTGGATATGATAATAACAATATAAAATGAAAAATATTTAAATGATATCACTCATTACTTTTGGCCATTTCCTTTATATTGCTCAACTCTGGGCTACAGCGCTCAGAGACAGCCTTAATTTAAATTTGTGTTTTAAAGCTAATGTTTGGTAGGTATTTCAGATCATCCTTTTCATTTGGAAGGATTACAGGCATGTTAAGCTTCTTGTAACATGTATTTGACAGATGGGCGTAATCCTTCCACTAAAACGGTAAAGAATAAACAAATACAACAGTAAACAACGAGGGATTACTATGGACCAGGTTTCATTACCTGAAAGCTTTATTCAGAAAAGAAAAAGACCTACTCTATGATATGATCCACCTTAAACTGAATGAAGCTGATCCAGCATCTGCTGCCAATCTGTGCTTAGAGTAGCAATCACAATAATGAAAACTCATTTCTTTAGCTTTTTCTCCTGTCTAGAAATTCTAGGGCTTTTATCCTAAGTCATATTACAAGACTCGTTAAAGGGTTGATTGTGACTTGTAGGATCGCTACTTCCAACAGGTGGCACCATAGAGTACAAGTCCTCTTTTTTTCTATATTAGATAGTGTTGGTCAGAGAAATAAGGGAGGAAATTGAGAAACTGAGGCCACATAAATAGAAGTTTATATTCACTATGTCAATGCATTATACTAACATTAATATTTATATTTTATAGAAATATGATCCTTTTAGATAAATTGAGAAAATAAGAATGCATTTAGCAGAGGGGTAATTAGCTTGCACCAGGAGCAAAAATTTAGATTGGTGCTTCATCCTCTGCTGAAACTCGTTACCCTCTATACAATACTGGAAGTTTCTGTTGTAAAGAAAAAATGTGTGAAAAGTCTATATATATAGTAATACAGCGTATGGTACAAATGCCCAGGATGAGTAAGAGAAGCACTTGTTGAAGATATAATTGTAAATTACAAACAAACCTGCCAAATTTATTAGTAATTTGTAAATTTGCTGGCTTGGGTGGCAGATTGAAAAAATCATTGAACCTAAACTGTGCCACAAATTTAAGGCCACTCCTTCCCCACATTGGCTAGTTCAGTTCCACAGGACTGGCACATAGCAAATGTGGTACCAATATTCAAAAAGGGCTCTAAAAGTGAACCTGGAAATTATAGGCCAGTAAGTCTAACCTCTATTGTTGGTAAAGTATTTGAAGGGTTTCTGAGGGATGTTATTCTGGATTATCTCAATGAGAATAACTGTTTAACTCCATATCAGCATGGGTTTATGACGAATCGCTCCTGACAAACCGACCAAGGTGAGTCATTGGACGTGGTATATCTTGATTGTTCCAAAGCGTTTGATACCGTGCCACACAAGAGGTTGGTACACAAAATGAGAATGCTGGGTCTGGTGGAAAATGTGTGTAAATAAGTAAATAACTGGCTTAGTGATAGAAAGCAGAGGGTGGTTATAAATAGTATATTCTCTAACTGGGTCGCTGTGACCAGTTGGGTACCGCAGGGGTCAGTGTTGGGACCTATTCTCTTCAACATATTTATTAACGATTTGGTAGAAGGTTTACACAGTAAAATATCGATATTTGCAGATGATACAAAACTATGTAAAGCAGTCGATACAAGAGAAGATAGTATTCTGCTACAGATGGATCTGGATAAGTTGGAAACTTGGGCCGAAAGATGGCAGATGCAGTTTAACAATGATAAATGTAAGGTTATACACATGGGAAGAAGGAATCAATATCACCATTACACACTGAATGGGAAACTACTGGGTAAATCTGACATGAAGTAGGACTTGGGGATCCTAGTTAATGACAAACTTACCTGGAGCAGCCAGTGCCACGCAGCGGCTGCCAAGGCAACCAGGATCATGGGGTGCATTAAAAGAGGTCTGGATACACATGATGAGGGCATTATACTGCCTCTGTACAAATCCCTGGTTAGACCACACATGGAGTACTGTGTACAGTTTTGGGCACCGGTGCTCAGGAAGGATGTAGTGGAACTAGAGCGAGTACAAAGGAGGGCCAAAAACATTAATAAGGGCTATGGGGGAAATACAATACCCAGAGAGATTAGCAAAATTAGGATTATTTAGTTAAGAATAAAGACAACTGAGGGGCGATCTAATAACCATGTATAAGTATACAATATAAATAGCTCTCCGAGGATCTGTTTATACCAAGGAAGGTGACGGCCACAAGGGAGCATTCCCTCGTCTGGAGTCTGGGAGGAGAGAAGGTTTTTCCACCAACATAGAATAGGAATCTTTATTGTTAGGGCAATGAGAGTCTGTAATTCCTTGCCTGAGTAGGTCGTGATGGCGAACTCCGTCGAGGGGTTCAAGAGAGGCCTTGATGTCTCCCTGGAGCGTAACAATATTGTATCTTACAGTTATTAGGTTCTTTAGAAGGATGTAGATCTGGGGATTTATTCTGATAGAATTTAGGCTGAACTGGATGGACAAATTTCATTTTTCGGCCTTGCTAACTATGTTACTATGTTAGTTCGGGTACCAGAATTGTACCCAAATTTGAACCAGAACTCATACCCCAAGCTGCAAAGACTTGAACTTTGTGTCTGGGAAAGAAAAAAAAAATCAATCTCTCTCAATCTCTCTCCTGTGCTACACAGCAACTTTCTATGGACTACTTGGATTTGCAATAGAAGACATGTCAGGAGACGGTAAAGCTGCTCTATAACTTGATGACTGCTAATGACATACTGTAATTTCTAAGTGTTGACAAATGTTTTTTTACCTTTCCCTCTCAGACCACTATGACAAATTATTTTGAATACTAAAACATTACCAGTTGATATATCTTTGGCTCCAAACTTCAACTATAATAGCTACTTAAATAAATTATGCCATAACTGAAAATGAATACAGACTCATGCATAAACAAAGACCTAAGAACTATCACTCAATAAAGAAATCATGACAATGAATAATTACATTAATGAACCTGACTGTTATGAATGTGCTAGAGATGGTTTCTGAGCAGAGGCTCCCTCTGGTGGTTACAGACAGTACTGAACCTTTCAGCGAGGAGTGGCAATCTGGAATCACGGACTGGTCTGATATAAGGGAGGTTCCCTCCCATGATGGTTGCCGGTGATCAATTGTTCTTGTCTCAATTGTGGTTCCTAGTTCATTTGGAAGCTTGCTGAGTCTTGCCTGCATCTTCTGCTATCAGATAAGATATTTTCTGCTTTTGTTTTTGTGCTTGCTTTTTGCATTGTTCCCTGCACTTCTGTGGAGGTCAGCCAGGTCCCCTCCTGGGGCGTGAGCTCCTCACAATTTATCTGCAGCCACTGTTATTTGCTCATTTGCTTTTTCCTGTTTTTTCAGCGGCTGCGGCTTGGTTTTTGTTCACACTGAGATCTGATTTAGTGGGTGGCGAGATCGTGGGATCTCAGTATTTTTGTAATCAGAATTGTTGGATTTTTGTAGGGCTTTCTGGGTTGCAGAAAGTAATCTCTCCTTTCCTATCCTATTTAGTCAGCTTGTGGCCCCAGCGTTTGCTCAGTCTATTTTCTGCCTATGTTTGCATTTTCATCTTGTCTAACCGCCATTATATGTTTGGGGGCTTCCTATTTTCTTTGGGATCTGCTCCGGGGCAGATAGCTTTCATCTTTCTGCCTTTAGGTGTAGTTATCTCTCAGGCTGTGACGAGGCGTCTAGGATCAACGTAGGAACGCTCCACGGCTACCTCTAGTTGTGTCGTTAGTTTAGGAATCTGCAACCCATCAGTTACTAACATCTCAGGTGTTCGGCTGCCCTGCTGTTGTTTCTGTCCTCCTCAGCTACCGAAATATAACAGTATCACCGGCCACAACTGAAAATTATATGGTACTCACAGAAGGGAAAAGAAAGTGTGGAAAGAAAAAAGTTGTCAGAGTTGTCAGAGATTTTTTTTTTTTCTGTCAGTTGCATTTTTTCCCTCTTTTTCTCTGGGTGCTGAGGAGGATTTTTTTTTCTCTCAATGGAGTTTGCACAGTTGTCTGGCCGTGTGGATCAGCTTGCCACTGAGGTTTGGATATTGCTACCTATCTTGCTGGGTTGCCGGTTGTGGAGCCTAGGATTCCCATGCCAGATTTGTTTTTGAGGGATCGGGCTAAATTTCTGAATTTCAAAAATAACTGTTAGTTGTTTTTTGCCTTAAAGCCTAATTCTTCAGGTAATGAAGCACAGCAGGTTCAAATTCCTCAGGATTGGGCTTTTTCCCTGACACCTGGGGATCCTGTTTTGAATGATATTGATGCATTTTTTCTGGCTCTGGGGTTATTGTACGATGAACCTAATGTCACTGATCAAGCTGAAAAAACCTTGTTGGCATTAAATCAGGGTCTTGAAGATGCTGAGTTGTACTGTCAGAAATTCCGAAAGTGGGCAGTCCTGACCAAATGGAATGATGATGCTTCGGCAGCCCTTTTTCGGAAGGGGCTGTCAGAGAATGTAAAGGATGTTATGGTGGGATTCCCTGTTCCCTCTGGTCTCAATGATTCTATGTCATTGGCTATTCAAATTGACAGACGTTTGCGTGAGCGCAGAGGTATGCGTGAGATAGTGTTGCCTTGTGATCCAGCTTCTTAGCCCATGCAGTGTGATAGAGTGACTTCTGGGGCTCAGCGTCATGAATTTCGAAAGCGCAATGGGTTATGTTTCTACTGTGGTGATGCCTCTCATGCTATTTCAGTCTGCCCTAAGCGGGAAGACATTTTGCACGCTCAGTTGTCTTGGGTAGTGTTCAGACTAAATTTCTGTTGACTGTTACCCTGATTTGCTCCCTGTCCACATTTCTGCTCAGGCTTTTGTTGATTCAGGAGCAGCTATTAACCTGATGGGTTTTTACTTTGCCAAACGTTGTGGGTTTCCCATGTTACCCCTGCGGAAGTCTATTCCCCTACTGGGCATTGATTCTACCCCTTTGGCTGAGAATAAACCCCAGTTTTCTACTCAGGTGATAATGAGGGTTGAACCAGATCATCAGGAGATTTGCAAATTTCTGGTGCTGTATAATCTGCATGACATTATTGTACTAGGTTTCTCTTGGTTACAGTCTCATAATCCTGTTTGGATTGGAAATCTGTGTCTGTGACCAGTTGGGGCTGCCAATGTGTTAATGCCGACACTCCTGTTTTTTCTGCCTCTCCCAAGTCTCAGGATGTTCCTGACTTTTTGACTGATTTTTCGGATGTATTTAGTGAAAGTAAATCTGCATGTTTGCCCCCTCACAGGAGCTACGATTGCGCTATTGAATTAGTGCCTTGTGGTAAATTTCCTAAAGGTCGCCTTTATAACTTGTCTGTACCTGAACACGATGCCATGCGATCTTATATCAAGGAGTCATTGGAGAAGGGTCATATCAGACCATCCTCTTCACCCTTGGGTGCCGGTTTTTTCTTTGTGGCCAAAAAGGATGGTTCATTGAGGCCGTGTATTGATTATCACCTCTTGAATAAGATCACTGTGAAGTATCAATATCCGTTACCCTTGATTTCTGACCTGTTTTCCAGGGTGAAAAGTGCTAGTTGGTTCTGCCTCTCCCAAGTCTCAGGATGTTCATGAGGCCTGTCTAGGATTAAGTCGCTTGACTGATTTGAGATAAACCAGATTCTTATGGTCCGTGAGGACCACCACCTGATGTTTGGCTCCTTCCAGCCAATGTCTCCACTCTTCAAAGGCCCACTTCATGGCCAATAACTCCCGATTACCCACGTCATAATTACGTTCAGTTGGAGAAAATTTTCGAGAGAAAAAGGCACAAGGGTTACTCTTAGAGGTCTCTGGATCTCTTTGGGACAAAACGACACCTGCCCCAATTTCAGAGGCATCAACCTCCACCTGAAACGGTAGAGAAACATCAGGCTACCGTAGAACAGGAGCAGAAGTAAATCTCTGCTTAAGTTCCTGAAACGCAGAGACTGCCTCAGGAGGCCAATTCACCACATCAGAACCCTTTTTGGTCAAATCAGTCAATGGTTTAACAATACCGGAGAAATTACCAATAAATTTACGATAAAAATTGGCAAAACCCAAAAATCTCTGAAGAGCCTTTAATGAAGTAGGTTGGACCCAATCACAGATGGCCTGAACCTTGACCGGGTCCATTTCAATAACAGACGGAGACAAAATGAATCCCAGAAATGAGACCTTCTGTACGCCAAAAAGACACTATGATCCCTTCACATACAGTGCATTCTCTCTCAAATTCTGGAACACAGTCGGAACATGTTTCACATGAGAGTCCCAGTCATTGGAAAAAATCAAGATATCATCCAAATAAACAATCAGAAATTTATCCACAAAATCCCTGAAAATATCATTCATGAAGGATTGGAATACGGAAGGAGCATTAGTGAGCCCAAAGGGCATCACTAGGTACTCAAAATGCCCCTCTGGGGTATTAAACGCCGTCTTTCATTCATCCCCGTGCTTAATGCGAATTAGGTTATACGCCCCCTGAGGTCAAGCTTGGTAAACCAACTAGCACTTTTCACCCTGGAAAACAGGTCAGAAATCAAGGGTAACGGATATTGATACTTCACAGTGATCTTATTCAAGAGATGATAATCAATGCACGGCCTCAATGAACCATCCTTTTTGGCCACAAAGAAAAAACCGGCACCCAAGGGTGAAGAGGATGGTCTGATATGACCCTTCTCCAATGACTCCTTGATATAAGATCGCATGGCATCGTGTTCAGGTACAGACAAGTTATAAAGGCGACCTTTAGGAAATTTACCACAAGGCACTAATTCAATAGCGCAATCGTAGCTCCTGTGAGGGGGCAAACATGCAGATTTACTTTCACTAAATACATCCGAAAAATCAGTCAAAAAGTCAGGAACATCCTGAGACTTGGGAGAGGCAGAAAAAACAGGAGTGTCGGCATTAACACATTGGCAGCCCCAACTGGTTACAGACACAGATTTCCAATCAAAACAGGATTATGAGACTGTAACCAAGAGAAACCTAGTACAATAATGTCATGCAGATTATACAGCACCAGAAATTTGCAAATCTCCTGATGATCTGGTTCAACCCTCATTATCACCTGAGTAGAAAACTGGGGTTTATTCTCCGCCAAACGGGTAGAATCAATGCCCAGTTGGGGAATAGACTTCCGCAGGGGTATCATGGGACACCAACAACGTTTGGCAAAGTCAAAATCCATCAGGTTAATAGCTGCTCCTGAATTAACAAAAGCCTGAGCAGAAAATGTGGACAGGGAGCAAATCAGGGTAACAGTCAACAGAAATTTAGTCTGAACACTACCCAAGACAACTGAGCGTGCAAAATGTCTTCCCCGCTTAGGGCAGACTGAAATAGCATGAGAGGCATCACCATAGTAGAAACATAACCCATTGCGCTTTCGAATCTCATGACGCTGTGCCCCAGAAGTCACTCCATCACAGTGCATGGGCTCAGAAGCTGGCTCACAATGCAACACTATCTCACGCATACCTCTGCGCTCACGCAAACATCTGTCAATTTGACTAGCCAATGACATAGAATCATTGAGACCAGAGGGAACAGGGAATCCCACCATAACATCCTTTACATTCTCTGACAGCCCCTTCCGAAAAAGGGCTGCCAAAGCATCATCATTCCATTTGGTCAGGACTGCCCACTTTCGGAATTTCTGACAGTACAACTCAGCGTCTTCAAGACCCTGATTTAATGCCAACAAGGTTTTTCAGCTTGATCAGTGACATTAGGTTTATTGTACAATAACCCCAGAGCCAGAAAAAATGCATCAATATCATTCAAAACAGGATCCCCAGGTGTCAGGGAAAAAGCCCAATCCAGAGGATCGCCGCGCAGGAGAGAGATGACAATTTGAACCTGCTGTGCTGCATTACCTGAGGACTTAGGCTTTAAGGCAAAAAACAACTAACAGTTATTTTTGAAATTCAGAAATTTAGCCCGATCCCCCAAAAACAAATCTGGCATGGGAATCCTAGGTTCCACAACCGGCAAACTAGCAAGATAGGTAGCAATACTCCGAACCTCAGTGGCAAGCTGATCCAGACGGCCAGGCAACTGTGCAAACTCCATTGAAAGAAAAAAAAATCCTCCTCAGCACCCAGAGAAAAAGAGGGAAAAAATGCAACAGACAGAAAAAAAAAAAATTCTCTGACAACTCTGCCAACTTTTTTCTTTCCACACTATTTTTTCCCTTCTGTGAGTACCATATAATTTTGAGTTATGGCCGGTGATACTGTTGTGTTTCGGTAGCTGAGGAGGACAGGAACAACAGCAGGGCAGCAGAACACCTGAGATGTTGGTAACTGATGGGTTGCAGATTCCTAAACTAACGACACAACTAGAGGTAGCCGTGGAGCGTTCCTACGTGGATCCTAGACGCCTCGTCACAGCCTGAGAGATAACTACACCTAAAGGCAGAAAGATGAAAGCTATCTGCCCCGGAGCAGATCCCCAAAGAAAAAAGGAAGCCCCCAAACATATAATGGCGGTTAGACAAGATGGAAACACAAACATAGGCAGAAAATAGATTGAACAAACTCTGGGGCCACAAGCTGACTTAATAGGATAGGAAAGGAGAGATTACTTTCTGCAACCCAGAAAACCTTACAAAAATCCAACAATTCTGATTACAAAAATACTGAGATCCCACGATCTCGCCACCCGCTATATCAGATCTCAGTGTGAACAAAACCAAGCTGCAGCCGCTGAAAAAACAGGAAAAAGCAAATGAGCAAATAACAGTGGCTGCAGATAAACTGTGAGGAGCTCAGGCCCCAGGAGGGACCTGGCTGACCTTTACAAAAGTGCAGAAAACAATGCAAAAAGCAAGCACAAAACAAAAAGCAAAAAATATCTTATTTGAAAGCAGGAGATGCAGGCAAGACTCCAGCAAACTTCCAAATGAACCAGGAACCACAATTGAGACAAGAACAATTGATCACCGGCAACCATCATGGGAGGGAACCTCCCTTATATCAGACCAGTCCGTGATTCCAGATTGCCACTCCTCGCTGAAAGGTTCAGTACAGTCTGTAACCACCAGAGGGAGCCTCTGCTCAGAAACCATCTCTAGCACATTCATAACAGGCTACCTCTAGTTGTGTCGTTAGTTTAGGAATCTGCAACCCATCAGTTACCAACATCTCAGGTGTTCGGCTGCCCTGCTGTTGGTCCTGTCCTCCTCAACTGCCGAAACATAACATCTGACTAAACACCCTAAATATACACTTCTTACAAAAATCCCTATGGTCAGTTCCCAAATCAAAGCCCCTGGCAACAAATCCCAGATCAATACCACTACACTAATACAGACCACAGACCAGAACACATAAACTAGCACATATCAAACCTCCTAAATACAGACTTCAGACCAGAACTTTTAAATCAGACACAAAAAACAAATATTCTAAAATAAAACAAATACATTTTTTTTGCAAAAAATGCACGAAGGTAGCAATAATTATAAGGGTATTTAGTAAACATAATTTTGATCAAAAGAATGTACAAGCCATCCCGCCACATCAAGGCAACACTTGTGGACAGTCCTAACTCTTGTATTAAAAACCTTTCCACTTGTCAAGTGACGTAAATGTGAACAAGGACAGAGTGACGGAACCCACCAGTTAAAGCATAGGCCAGACAGGATGGATTTCTCAGCTCAGAAACAGGGCGGTCACACCCTTATATGCACAAGATGCACTTTGAACAAAATAAGAAACTAGATCTGAGCTGAAAAAGTATGTTAATGTGTATGCAAAATGTAAGTGCATATTAACACATGACCATTACACAGAGAAAACCAGACACAAAAACAAGCTCAATCACTCATGCCTCATGTCACCTTAAGGTACCACCTCATGCATTATATTTAATCCATTATACTATGATATTGGATAGAAATGTCATAAGGGAAAAAATATATCATTGCTACTGTAGAAAACTATAACACACTTTTTAGCACCCTAAGTGGGTGTGGCAGGAAGAAATTAGTCTGTCTCCATTCAATCAATCACTCACCTTTCACTCAGGATGCAAACTGTGCATAAATCACACCCCAAACAGTCTACAGAACCGAGAAACACAACATGCTGCTACTAATCACCAAAGGTGTGATCAGTCCTCAAATGCACACTAATTTCCAACTGTCAAATGCCCAAATGTTCTCAGAAAGGATAAGAATTAAACCATACAAGGTCAAAACTTGTTAAAAATTTTCCTGCCCAATTCATCAAAGCTTCATACAAAGCTTTGAAAAGATGCATAATTTTGACGCAACTGGTAGCTGCGCTAAAATGATGTGACTTTTTGCATTCTCACAGCATTTTCACCAAGCTCCGACAAAGTGGGACAAACTGGGTTGGGATGGGGGAGGGGTGACAACTGCTCTCTGCTTGTCAAATTCAAGAACAGCGGTGGTGTTCACTGCCCAACAAATATTACTCCAGCAGGGGCTGAGTAGGTTTTGTGGCTAGGTACACACAGATGAGCGTTCCACTCATCTGGTGCTCCAGATTCATGAAGAGGTGTGTGCCTCTTCATGAATCAGGGGAGTCTGACTTCAAATTATCTCCTCATAGAGACCGTCGTGTACATTGCCGGTCTTGATCTATCGAGCCCTTAGTTTTTAACATAAAAAGTACAGTGCTTGCTTATAAGAAAAATGTGTAAGAAGAGACAAGTCAACACACAAATAAACAAAACAGTTCTAAAATTAAAAAAAAAACACAAAGGACAGAAATGATCTAAAGGTTTCAATCTATATATGCTCTTCTGTTTTCCTTAGGGAAGGAGAATAATGGCACACAATCAGATTTAGTTGACAAGTACAATGAATATTAAATTGTTCACTTTCTTGCATCCAACCTACTTTAGAGGATGGGCGACATCCAGTTCCGATAACCCCTCTTTAGATGTTTGCATAACACTCGCCTGTGTTAAAAATGACATTCTTTCTACTCCTTGAAATAATCTACATTGATTCTGGCTCCAGCTATTCTCATGGCTTGGCCTGCAGTAAAAATTCCAAGTTTTTATAGTTCTTTGTAGAACATTAACCATATGAATTACAGCCTCATAACCTAATGTTAAAATCTCCCCTACAGACAGTGTGTGCATCATTTTTGGATTCGAACAACAAAGATTTATATGATAGCTATGTGTCTCCTCTAGAACCTGTTTCTGCAATGCCTGCTCCAGTTAACAGTTGCTACAATATTCATTCTTCTGGTGGCGCTGGTGATGGGGGAGATGTTGGGGCCAGAAGCTCTTTGCTGCTCAGGTTCCATTCATTTAATAAGACACTGGTGGCTGGTGACCTTTATTGCTGTTCAGTCTGGCAGTTTGGCTGTGTGTGTTGTCAAGATGGAATGTTCAGCTCCCTGCCGTGGCCAATAAAAAGTGGCCCAAGCTTTACTACTCCCTGCAGTGAGCTACCAGATATAATTTCCCTTGCCTGTTTTACAGCCCTAGATATCAGCTACATATCAGCTACTGTTATTCTTGTGCTTTTTCAGGTTAAAGACCTAGGCCTGTTTCCTAACTACTCTTGCACCTTCAGATTTCCTACCTTGATTGCCCTGTTGGTTCTGAACTAGCTACCTGACCACTACTGCCAACCAACACCATCAGCCATCAATTGATTCAATGGCCCAAACCAAGGGGCAATGTGTAAGTCCAGGTCCCTGTAGAGGAGTTAAAGGGAAAACTCCTGATGTTTGGTAAATGGAGTAGTTTATGCTAAGCCAGTTAACGACCAAGCCATTTTGTAGGTTAAGGACCAAGCCTATTTTTACAATTCTGACCACTGTCACTTTATGTGCTTATAACTCTGGAACGCTTCAACGGATCTTGGCGATTCTGAGATTGTTTTCTCGTGATATATTGTACTTCATGGTAGTGGTAAAATTTCTTCGATATAACTTGCAGTTATTTATGAAAAAAATGGAAATATGGCGTAAATTTTGAAAATTTTGCTATTTTCAAATTTTTAATTTTTATGCCCTTAAATGACAGAGATATGTCACAAAAAATAGTTAATAAATAACATTTCCCACATGTCAACTTTACATCAGCACAATTTTGGAAACAAAATTTTTATTTGTTAGGAAGTTATAAGTGTTAAAAGTTGACCAGCGATTTCTCATTTTTCCAACAAAATTTGGATTCCACACAAAGTTTCACAACAGCACAGCTCTTATCTCTAACAATGTCACAGACAGAGTGATAAGATGTAGCATGAGCTACTGTTTGCAGCATTTGAAACACTGCTGTGATTAGATAGTTACATTTAGTATCTAATTACAGCAGTCAGAGATGCAGAGAAGCTGTCATTTGTCCCTGCATCTCTTCACTGACCTCCAAATGAAGTGATCGCTCATGATCACGGCATCAGCAGGGTTAATCAGTCGGGGCAGTGCTCAGCTCCTTCCTGGCTGTTCCAGCACCTCCCCCCCAGGCTCTCACAGCAGCAGGTCAGCAGCTTACACTGCCAGCTTCTCCTCTGATCAGGTAGGAAGTGCTGCATCTCCTGTGCGATCATGCTGTGTTTGGTCAGTCAGATTGACTGACCAATCACAGCGATCTGGGTGCAGGGACCGATGTCATGGGTCCCTTCACCTCTTCCCGTGCCTCTCAGCTGTCATAGACAGCTGTCGGCACTGAACTACCACTGTGTGTTTACACACAGTGGTAGATCAAAGCCATGACGTGCAGAGTCCGTCAAGGTGCCAAAACTGACACCTGGCCATGACGGACTCTGCACGTCAGTGGACATTAAGGGGTTAATAGCCATCTTTGGTGGTGCCAGGACACCACTTAAAGACCCACACTATCCTGAAGCTTTAGACTGCATTTACACATATTTTTTTTTTACGTTTCGGGGGAACAGACAAATATTTTCAAATCCATGCTTTACATACTTCACAAATGTGATAAGATATACTGTCTATATGAAATGAACTAATGTATTTTGCAGAAACATGATTTTTAATTAAGTATAAATAAAACAGAAAGGTCTTATTTTCTTACGTAAGAAAAAATTGCCTTTTCTATTCATTAATGTAGATTTCTTATATTCAAACTTTAGCTGTATTTTCAATTAAAATACTGAATATATTACAGAAGATATATTTGGTTTCATAACTTATTTGTAAGACTGTCAAATATTTTTGAAGGAATTAAACCATTTAATTCTATCATTTGTAATGGAAAATAACTATATTAAATGTTCATGTAAAACTAAAGCTATTGCATTTTATATCAAATATACCTTATAAAGATAATCCCACATTTTACATTCATGGCAAATCAACAGTATATGCGAAAAATGTTTAACATCTGTGTCTGGTGATGCGGACACTGGCCTGATGATATGCAATTAATTTAAAGGATGGTAATATTTCTTTATTTTGTTGAACTTTTCTGTTTATAGTGTAAACGAGTAAAATATTATACATGCATAATGTGCTTAATTTTCTTTATATTTTCTTGGGTATTCCGTATAAAATATGAATAATCAATATTAACTGTAAGATTTTGCTATATGTTTGCATTACATGATGTCAATTTTTCCCAAACTCTTTGTATCATTATTTTCACAGACATAATATGGACACATGCATTCAAAACAATTTGTGCTGTAACTTTTTTGCTATTTTGTGGCACATTTTGAATATGTGAATATTTAATTTGGATATTTTCTTGTAAAAGAACACATTTTTTATATAAATCATTTTAATAACTTCATTACTTGTTTGGGTAAAAGACAAGGTTTTTTTTTAACAAAAATATTCCTTATATCTGCTAACCCAGAATTGTAATTTTTTATTAAATCAGGATTTCAGATGTCATAAAAGCAAATATATTTGTAAATTTCTGTCTTTGAACTTTACACAATTCATCTGCTTTGTATAGTTTCCATATTAAATATTTATGACTACCTAGTCTAGCACTTTAAGGTACAGTTAAGAATAAAACATCAGGCATTTTTTCTCCTAACAACTGAAGCTTTTAAATATTTTAAATATCATCTGACAATCCAATTTACTTGCTATTTTTTTTTACTCCTGTTCAACTATTTATTGGAAATACAAGAAAGGTTTTTAAAAAAATATCACATTGTAAATGCAATAATGTAACAAAATGCAGTACAAAATATAGACACAGTCGGCAATTACAAGGAAGGTTATTGTCCATAAACTGCAATCACAAAACTTTAAATTATGTTTGGTATCCCAAGATAAAAGAAGTTTGAGACAGAACTCAACCAAAACCGAGTAAGTAAATGGAGGAAATACTGTATATAACGTTCTGATGATAAATGGAGGTAGTGTAAAGGTACACTGTAAGTAGTAGCCACCTAGCAGCTCTTTTAGGGGTTGTCCAGCCTACAAATTTAGAGACACTTTGTGACTGTAGACTTGTGAAACCTAATGCATGCACCCTGCACGTGGTAAGGATACTTCAGTGTTTGGGGCTGGGAGCAGGCGGTCATGTCACTTCAAGTATGAGATTTGAATACTTCCAGCCACATTCCAACTAAATGTGTCCAACTTCAGTTAATACACATGTATTGAGCGAGACTGCGCACGTCTATTTGGCACATGACCATGTGGAGCCCAGCTGCGACTGGATCCATATCTTCCAGAAGGGTGCATTGAAAGAAGATACCACTAGAGGTCATTATTCACCTTCATACGCTTTATTTATCCTCAAAGACCACCAGAGGGAGCTGTGTAAGAGATATAAAAGAAGCTGACACAGGAAACACCAAGTTAGTTCTGTGAGTTAGTTCAGTGCAGTCATCTCAGTGGGCTCAGTCTGCTCAGTCAGTCTGCAGTGAGGGAAGTGCAGAGCTGAGATTAGGGAGGCTGCAGAGCTATTCAGTTCAAGAAAGCAAGTGGAGTCTAGTAGAGGGTGAAACAGAAGCCACCCCAGCCTAGTCAGAGCTGAATCTAGGAGTGCAACTTAGTGAGAAGCGTGCCGACGCTTAGAGAGCGGTGAAGAGGCAGCTCACCAACTGCCAGTGTGTGATAGTGTGAGGATCCAGGTAGGCTGAAGGCGAGTGGAAAGTTTATGAGACAGTGGAGCCTTAATAGCTCACCTCAGCAAGTATTCACTGGACACCGGGGTCCGAGCCTATAGGGATCTCCACGACCCATTAGGAGAACACCGGAGTTCCTGGAGGACTACAAGTCCCAGGAGTACCACAGAGCTGATACGTAACAGGATCAGGAGGACGGAGTCCGGCGCGGCCGGGCCATCAGGGACCCTGTCCTTTCAGAGAGAGAAGGTCCAATCACAAAGTCAGCCAGGTACAAGACGGAGACTAAGCTAGGCCCAGCTACACGCAGGCCAAGACTTCATTACAAAAAGGCAGAGAACAGGAGGCCACACACCTACCAAGTGGAGGAATCTGGATGTGCACCCTTCACCCTACAGCACTCCGGGAAGTGCCTGCAACATCTTCAGTAAAGGTACCAAAGTGACTTCTGTGTGTGTCTCCCTTATTACTCCTGACTGCCGGGTCCCTGTCTGTCCTGCATCCCTACACATCTATCTGCCCTGGAGGAGAACTCAGCCTTACTTGTGGAAGGCTTAACATCTAGCTGCACAATATTAACCCTCCAGTGGATCTGCATAGCAGCGCTGGTCATCCTGACCAGATACCACAAGTGGCATCACGAATCCCCATATCATTATTCAAGACACCTGTAAATATCCCACATTTCAGTGAGCGCCCAGGGCACGGACCGAGCTGTGCTACCCGTGACATTCCCCATTGATATCAACGGGCTCGGTGCCGAGTACCCCAAAGCTCTGGCTGTGCGACTCAACCACATGTATACAAATCATATACATGTGGTCTTGAACCCGCTGCTTTTGGCAGCAGAGAATCCTCAAAGTGCATAGTGCGCGTGCTGCAAGGATTAGAGATGGGCAGACCTCTGGATGCTTGGGTCCAGCGGTTTGGGCTGAACAGTTACAAAATGTTCAGGTTTGGGTACCAGAACAGTACCCGGACCCAAACCCGAACCTGGACCTCATTCATTTGAATGGGGGGGGGCCCGAACATCCAGTGCTTGCCACTCTGTCATGTGCATGATAGTATGGCAAACACAGCTTCTGATCAGCAGTGAAATCATCCTCCAAGATCAGGGAGCCGCGGTTCCCACGCAGTCAAAAGACAGCATGAGTGCTCAGCTGTGATCGGAGGTATAAAGTTTACCTCCAGTCACTGGTGTCAGCTGATGGGCCTACAGCTCCCATCAGCTGACATCTGCTGCTGCTAATAACAGTGAGAGCAGGAAAGGCTGATGGCAGTATTGGGCAGGCCGCTCCTGCGCTGTAAATAAATAATTTAAAGAAAAAAATAGTGTGGGTTCCCCTCTATTTTTGATAACCAGTCAGGCAAAACTCACAGTTGGGGGCTGCAATGCTCAGCTATCAGCTTCAACAAGGCTGGATATCAAGAATAGAGGGGTCCCCACACATTTTTTAAAATTATTTAAATAAATAATTAAAAAAACACAGTGGAATCCCCCCTTTTTTGACAACCAGCCTTGCTAAAGCAGATAGCGGGGGGCTGGTATTCTCAAGCTGGTAAGGGTCCATGGATATTGGCCCTCCCAGCCTAAAAATAGCAACCCGCAGCTGTCCAGAAAAGGCACATCTATTAGGTGGCGCTTTGCCCGGCTCTTCCCACTTGCCCTGTAGTGGTGGCGAGGGGTTCATATTTGTGGGGTTGATGTCACCTTTGTTTTGTCAGGTGACATCAAGCCAATGGCTTAGCAATGGAGAGGCGTCTATAAGACACGTATCCATTACTAATCCTATAGTAATATGGTAAATAAAGTCACAGCAAGAATAAAGTCCTTTATTAGAAATTAAACAAAACACAGTTTTCCTTTTTTATTTAAAAATAACAAACGCAGAGACTCCTGATTGGGTCTCTCCAACTGCTGGGTTGGCTGTAGTGGAAGACATGTCGGTCCCCATTTTTCTAGTTATACTGTATTGAAATTGATGCCACTTTGGTGTTGTCTGCCAATAATTGCTGGAAATCTGAACATTCCTGATTGTTGTGTTGACTGTGCAAGTAGGGCTCCCAGACAAGCAGGCCTGCACTTTCAGTCAACTACCTGTGTTACTTTCCTTACATTTTTCTACCAATAGTACACTATTAAACTGATGTTTGCGCCATCTGAGTGTGGCTAGAATAAAAAAAAATTGAAGGTGTTGGCTGAGATATTAGGGCTCCCAGCTAAGAAGGCTTATTCACCAGGTCTTCATGTAAACTTCAATTCCAAGCTGTAAATACTGGGCCAGACCTTGATAACTCGTGCATGGCCCATGGCTGACTGATACTGTGCCATTTGCAAATTTCTACTGTGGGTTAATTGATGCCACTTCTCATGGTGTCTGCTCTTAATTTTAGCTGTTTGAGAATCTTCATGTCTCTCCTTAAGGTGTTGTGTATAAGTTTGGTTTGGCCTCCTATTGAATCTAATGGTGTTCGGGTATGTTCGTCGAATGTCTAAATGTTCATTCAATCAAACTGAACTGAACTTTGAAAGGTTCGCTCATCTCTACTTACAATCTGTGACCTTAGAGTCTGAAACAGGGAGTACATTATAGACATTGACAAGGGCTTGATAGCTGAAGACCCCTCACTTCTAAAAACATTGCCAAGACACTTTCACCAATTCCATCAGAGCAACTACAACCTTTTAAAAGTGAAAGGTATTGATGTGCTATCCTTGGAATTTCAAAAAGGAGGAATCTTATTAAAATCCTTGCCAAAATGTACAATAGATGAATCTTTAGACAAAGGTGCATTGCTCATTATGGGTGTAATGAAAATGTTGGTTGTAATGCGTTTCTGTACAATAAATAGGAGTCTCGTGATATTATTTGGACCTTTTTTTAGTGTGGTGGGGGGCTGGGAGCTTTTAATATAATTTTTAATACGGTTAGATTTAAATGTTTTTGTGTTGTTCATAGTTACCTTCTTGCAGTGGTGTATCTAGGGGGGGGCAGCTGGGGCATGTGCCCCGGGTGCAGCCAGCAGGGGGGCGCAGTCGGGCCGCCTAATGCGGCGGTCTGCAGTGTCTCCCCCGCGGCTGCGTTCTGCCGCCCCCAGCCTGAGAGTCGGCGGTTCCCTGTGTCGGCTGTCAAGCTGACAGCCAGGGCAGAGAAGCTGCTGCGTGCCAGCTTCCAGGGATCAATTGTACTGGCGTCTATACAGACGCCAGTACAATTGAAGCTCTGACCGCCGGGTCAGAGCGACGCCAGCAGCGTGATCAGGTCATGTGATCACGCTGCTGACGTCACTCGCCGGCAGCGACCAGAAGGGTGAAGACTGGTGGTGAGTGTGCTCCACTGTGGAGCTGAAGAAACTACCGAAGATTAACGGGGGGCATAATGTGTGAGTGTGTGTTAGGGCTGGTGGAACGCACCAAATAAATATAGATAATAGGTGCATTCGCAGCTCGGGGTCCACCGTGCAGGCTGAGCCTGCTTCTAGTAAGATGGCACAATATGGCGGTATAAGCGAGCTCTGTTACTTCACAGAGTCGCAGACATAGACGTTGTGGCACTATATGGCAGTATGAGCAAACTCTGTTACACCACAGAGTTGCTGTGGTAGAGACGCAGAGATAGAGACTGTGTCCTGTTAACACCACAGGGGTACACAGATAACTGCTGTGCAGATAGCAGTCTGTGGTCATGCAGTCAGTAACGCAAACAACCAACTCCTCACCGGAGTAGCCGGTATTCTAGAGGCTATTTCAGCCAAGCCCTGAACACGTGCATACAAAACTCCTCACCGGAGGTGCCGGTATTCTAGGGGCTTATTTCAGCCGAGCCCTAACCGCATGCGTGCATGATCACACTGGCGCAAAGCACGTAACAGAATTAATACTAGCACATGGCCATGCGGCCATGCAACCCTTTTATAGCAGCAACTTCAAGACCTTCCAGAAAAGGACCAATGAGAAATTGTTCCAGCAGACAAGCAGTTTTAGGACCTTCCTGGCAGACCAATGGGAGTTGCTGCAGTACCGGAGCATGTGACCCCTGATCTCCAATGAGAGATCTTACCCTAGGCATGCTCAGAAGGGGAAACGCAGGATTAAGTCCCAAAGATGTCTGCTCACCGCTGACCTGTACTGGCTACAATAGCAGAACCTGGAGAGGCAGCAGTAATCCTCTGCACAGTATTAGACTGGGCGAGACGCTGGGACCGACGTCTCTGCTGAGCAGAGTCCACTGCGGCCGGAGACGGATGGGAGACTGCAGCGGGGATGGTTCGAGATTCCCCTTGTGCAGAAGTGGGATCTCGACCCCTAACATTACCCCCCTCCTAGGGCCCCCCTTCTTTGGGCCTCGCTACATTCAAAGGCAGCGATGAGCTGTGGAGCATGAATATGCTCGGCAGGCTTCCAGGACCTATCCTCAGGCCCTTAACCCCTCCAATCCACCCCAAAATTTTTTTTGCCCCATACCACCTTGCACTCTACAATGGCGTTCACCTCGTGATCATCTGTAGACGAAACCGACGTCCCGGCAGATGACTCAGGCAACCGGGAGATGACCACGGGTTTTAGGAGGGACGCATGGAAGATGTCGGAGATAACAAGGCGAGGCGGAAGGGCTAAACGGTAAACCACAAGGTTCACCTGCTCGAGGACCTTAAAGGGACCCAAATAGCGGGGTGCCAACTTAGTGGACTCCACCCGCAGCCTGAAGTTTCGGGCGGAGAGCCACACTAGGTCGCCAGGAGTAAATGTAGGAGCGGGACGCCGATGGGCATTGGCAGAAGACCTCATCCTCTCCTTGTAAGCCTGAATGGCATCCTGGGTGCGGTCCCAAATGTCCCGTGCCTCCACAGCCCAGTCTGCCATGCTGGAGTCGGCGGAAGCCACGGGCATGGGCACCGGTACCCACGGATGCTGGCCGTAATTTAAGAGGAATGGGGTCTGTCCAGTGGAGTCAGTCACAGAATTGTTTAGCGCGAACCCCGCCCACAGGAGGAAGGATGCCCAGTCATCCTGCCTGGCAGAGACAAAATGTCGCAAGTATGTGACCAAGGTCTGGTTGGCCCTCTCTACCAACCCATTTATCTCGGGATGATATGCGGAGGAGAGGTTTAACTTAATGCAGAGTAGATGACACAGCTCTCTCCAGAACCGAGATGCAAATTGGGGACCTCGATCGCTGACAATCTTGTCTGGCATACCGTGTAGACGGAAGATGTGTCTAATAAATAATGCTGCCAAGGCCCGTGCAGAAGGTAACCGTGGTAGCGGCACCAAGTGCACCATTTTGGAGAAGTGGTCGGTGATCACCCAAATGATGGTGCAACCCCGAGACTTGAGTAAGCCCACCACAAACTCCATCCGACCATCTTCCGAGCCTGTCTGCCACCGGCAAAGGGAAAAGTAACCCAGCTGGCCGTTGTCAAAGGGGACTTGTTCTTGGCGCAGGAGACACACACCTGAACATATTCCCTGATGTCACAGACCATATGTGGCTACCAGTATGTCCTCGCCAACAACTCAGTTGTCCTCTTTGCCCCAAAGTGTCCACCCACCCTGGACGAGTGAGCCCAAGAGAGTTCCTCCGGTCGCAAATTAGTGGGCACAATAGTCTTGCCCAGAGGCACAGACTCTAGCGAAACCGGGGCTACCGTTCTCAGGCTCTCTTCGGGGACAATAAGCCAAGGCTCCTCATCCTCCTCCTCTGATGACACTAGGGAGCGAGAGAGAGCGTCAGCCCGAATATTCTTCTCACCGGAGAGAAAATGGAGGGTGAAGTGGAACCGAGAGGAGAATAAGGACCAACTGGCCTGGCGAGAATTTAGCCGCTGGGCCATTTGCAGATACACCAAGTTTTTGTGGTCAGTGAAGACTTGGAAGGAAAAACGAGCCCCCTCCAGAAGATGTCTCCACTCAGAGAAGGCCAACTTCATAGCCAGCAATTCCCTGTCCCCGATGGAATAATTCCTCTCTGCTGGTGTAAAGGTTTTAGAAAAGAAGAAGCAGGGATGCTTCCGACCTTGAGCATCCTTTTGATAAAGGACTGCTCCAGCACCAACAGAAGAGGCGTCCACCTCTAAAATAAACGGCTTATTAACATCGGGGCGATGTAATATGGGAGCACTGGCAAAATGCGACTTGATGGAAGAGAACGCCTTGGAGACCTCCTCAAATCACAACTTGGGATTTTCTCCCTTCTTGGTGAGGGCTACCAAGGGAGCTACCAAAGTCGAGAAATGGAGAATGAACTGGCGATAATAATTAATGAACCCCATAAAGCGCTGCACCGCTTTAAGAGAATGGGGTTCTTGCCAGTTCATTGCAGCCTATAGTTTGGCAGGATCCATAGCCAATCCCTGGGCGGAGATGATATAGCCCAGGAAAGGTAAAGACTCCTACTCAAACATGCATTTCTCCAGCTTGGCATAGAGGGAGTTTGCCCGTAAGAGGTCGAAAACTCTGTTGACATCCCTCCGGTGCGAGTCTATATCTGGAGAAAAGATGAGAATATCATCCAGATAGACTACTACAGAGGTGGAGAGCATCTCCCGGAAGATGTCATTGACAAAGTCTTGGAAAACAGCGGGAGCATTACAGAGCCCGAAGGGCATCACCAGGTATTCATAATGCCCATCCCTGGTATTAAAAGCTGTCTTCCACTAGTCCCCTTCACGGATGCCAATCAGGTTATAGGCACCACGTAGATCTAGCTTAGTAAATACCTTTGCTCCCTGGAGCCTATCAAAGAGCTCAGAGATTAGGGGCAATGGGTACTTATTCTTAACGGTGATGGCGTTAAGACCCCTGTAGTCAATACACGGACGTAATTCTCCATTCTTCTTCTGCACGAAGAAGAACCCCGCCCCAGGTGGTGACACCTACTTCCTAATGAACCCTCTTGCCCGATTCTCCTGAATATACTGGGACATGGCCTCCGTCTCAGGAAGAGAGAGGGGATAGACTCTTCACCGTGGAGGTTCTGCTCCAGGCAAGAGATCAATAGGACAGTCGTAGGGGCGATGAGGCGGAAGAGTCTCCGCCGCCTTCTTGGAGAAAACGTCTGCATATGACCCATAACACTGGGGGAGAGGAGTAAAGTCTATGGGTATCTCTGTGGTGGTGACCTGAACGCACTCCCTGACACACCTGCCTCTACATGAATCAGCCCAACCCAGTATCCTCCCAGAGAACCAATCAATATGGGGAGAGTGGTGACGGAGCCAAGGTATTCCCAGCAAAACCTTGTCTATTCCCTCGGGAAGGACAAGAAAGGAAAGACGCTCCTGATGGGAAGGGGACGTAGATAAAGTGAGAGGGATAGTCTGGTGGGTGATTTGTGAGGGCAGAGTCTATCCATTCACTACTCGCACAGTCACCGGTTTGGCGAGTATCACCTGAGGTATAGCGTGTCGGAGAGCAAAGACAGAGGACATGAAATTTCCCTCGGCTCCAGAGTCCACACAAAGCTCGACGGTGAGAGTGGATGGAACTAAAGTAATTGTCCCTTTGAAGGACAACTTGGTGGAAAATGCCATGGTGTCTAGTAAACCTCCTCCCAGGGTTACTAGACGCAACCATTTTCCCGACCGCTGTGGACATTTGTTAGCATAATGTCCTAACTGCTGGCAGATGTTACACACCATGGGTACTCGAGCGGCCCGGGACTTAGATCCCGCTCGAGAAACCTCCATGGCCTCATGGGAGTCGGACGCCTGACTGAAAGATTCTAGAGGTCTGGCGAAGGTGGGGGCCAGCCGGAACCCCTGCCTACACTGGGACCGCTCCAACCTCCGCTCGTGAAAACGGAGGTCGATGCGGGTAAATATGGCAATAAGCTACTCCAGTGTGGCTGGAATCTCCCTCGTAGCCAAGGCGTCTTTCACATGGCCCGCCAGTCCTTTCCAAAACACGCAAATGAGGACTTTATCTGGCCAGTCTACAGTCATGGCCAAAAGTTTTGAGAATGACACAAATATTAATTTTTACAAAAGTCAATATTTGGCTAGAAAATGAACTTTATCCACCAAAACACATTTCAACATCATTGCAGCCCTGCCTTAAAAGGACCAGCTAACCTCTTTTCAGTGATTGCTCCATTAACACAGGTGTGGGTGTTGATGAGGACATGGCTGGAGATCAATCTGTCATGATTAAGTAAGAATGACACCACTGGACACTTTAAAAGGAGGCTGGTGCTTGGCATCATTGTTTCTCTTCTGTTAACCATGGTTATCTCTAAAGAAACACGTGCAGTCATCATTGCAATGCACAAAAATGGCCTAACAGGGAAGAGTATCGCAGCTAGAAAGATTGCACCTCAGTCAACAATCTATCGCATCATCAAGAACTTCAAGGAGAGAGGTTCCATTGTTGCCAAAAAGGCTTCAGGGCGCCCAAGAAAGACCAGCAAGCGCCAGGACCGTCTCTTAAAAGTGTTTCATCTGTGAGATCGGGCTACCAGCAGTGCAGAGCTTGCTCAGGAATGGCAGCAGGCAGGTGTGAGTGCATTTGCACGCACTGTGAGGCAGAGACTCTTGGAGCAAGGCCTGGTCTCAAGGAGGGCAGCAAAGAAGCCACTTCTCTCCAGAAAAAACATCATGGACAGACTGATATTCTGCAAAAGGTACAGGCAGTGGACTGCTGAGAACTGGGTTAAAGTTATTTTCTCTGATTAATCCCCTTTTCGATTGTTTGGGACATCAGGAAAACGCCTCATTCGGAGAAGACAAGGTGAGCGCTACCACCAGTCTTGTCTCATGCCAACTGTTAAGCATCCTGAAACCATTCATGTGTGGGGTTGCTTCTCAGCCAAGGGAATCGGCTCTCTCACAGTCTTGCCTAAAAACACAGCCATGAATAAAGAATGGTACCAGAATGTCCTCCAAGAGCAACTTCTCCCAACCCTCCAAGAGCAGTTTGGCGATCAACAATGCCTTTTCCAGCATGATGGAGCACCTTGCCATAAAGCAAAGGTGATAACTAAATGGCTCAGGGAACAAAACATAGAGATTTTGGGTCCATGGCCTGGAAACTCCCCAGATCTTAATCCATTGAGAACTTGTGGTCAATCATCAGGAGATGGGTGGACAAACAAAAACCTAAAAATTCTGACAAAATTAAAGCATTGATTGTGTAAGAATGGACTGCTATCAGTCAGGATTTGGTCCAGAAGTTGATTGAGAGCATGCCAGGGAGAATTGCAGAGGTCCTGAAGAAGAAGGGTCAACACTGCAAATATTGACTTGCTGCATTAACTCATTCTAACTGTCAATATAAGCTTTTGTTACTCATATGTTTGCAATTATTATATTTCTGTCTGTGATAAAAACATCTGTCAAACACACATAAAAACCAGAGGGCAGCAGATCATCTGAAAATATAATATTTGTGTCATTCTCCAAACTTTAGGCCATGACTGTAACTAAGAGGCCAGAGTCTGAAATTGGACAGCAAAATAGCTGACCAAGGACGAACCCTGTGAAGTTGCCAGCAGTTGGGGAGCCGTATCGTGGGTGACATGAGGTCCTAGAAAGACCTTTTTTAGAGCTTCCAGAAAATGAGGAGCACTCCGCACCACCCGGTCGTCATGCTCCCACAGCGACGTGGCCCACTCCAACGCTCTGCCCAATAGGAGAGATATTACAAAACCCACTTGTGCCCGATCCGTGGGGAAACGTGCAGCCAGAAGCTCGAGCTGTATAGAGCACTGACTCACGAATCCCCGACATTGCTTGCTGTCACCAGCAAACTTGTCTGGAAGCGGGAGGTGGGATAATGTAGGGGCAGAGGTGGCAGTGGAAAAACTGGCTGCAGCCACACTAGCAGCCTGAACAGTGACTGCGGTAACATCCACAGCTGAGGTTGTGCGCTCAAGAGCCGCCAACCTACCCTCCAGCTGCTGGATGTTCCGCTGTAGATGCTGGTCATCCGCCATTTTACTAGCCAGACCCTGGCGCTAGTATTATGTTAGAGCTGGCGGAACGCACCAAATAAATATAGATAATAGGTGCGTTCGCAGCCCGGGGTCCACCATGCAGGCTGAGCATGCTGCTAGTAAGATGGCACAATATGGCCGTATAAGGGAGCTCTGTTACTTCACAGAGTTGCAGACATAGACGTTGTGGCACTATATGGCAGTATGAGCAAACTCTGTTACACCACAGAGTCGCTGTGGTAGAGACGCAGAGATAGAGGCTGTGTCCTGTTAACACCACAGGGGTACACAGATAACTGCAGTGCAGATAGCAGTCTGTGGTCATGCAATCTGTAACGCAAACAACCAACTCCTCACCGGAGTAGCCAGTATTCTAGAGGCTGTTTCAGCCAAGCCCTGAACACGTGCATACAAAATTCCTCACCGGAGGTGCCGGTATTCTGGGGCTTATTTCAGCCGAGCCCTAACCGCATGCGTGCATGGTCACACTGGCCATGCAACCCTTTTATAGCAGCAACTACAAGACCTTCCAGAAAAGGACCAATGAGAAATTGTTCCAGCACACAAGCAGTTTCAGGACCTTCCTGGCGGACCAATGGGAGTTGCTGCAGTACCGGAGCATGTGACCCCTGATCTCCAATGAGAGATCTTTCCCTTGGCATGCTCAGAAGGGGAAAAGCAGGACTTAGTCCAAAGACGTCTGCTCACCGCTGACCAGTACTGGCTACAATCGCAGAACCTGGAGAGGCAGCAGTAATCCTCTGCACAGTATTAGACTGGGTGAGATGCTGGGACCGAAGTCTCTGCTGAGCAGAGTCCACTGCGGCCGGAGACGGATGGGAGACCGCAGTGGGGATGGTTTGAGATTCCCCTTGTGCAGAAGTGGGATCTCGACCCCTAACAGTGTGTGTGTATGGGGGGAAATTTAGATTGGGGATGGGGAGATTTTCTGTGAGTGGGGATGGGGGGGTTCTTTTATGTGTGAGGGGGTTTGGAGTGGGGATGGGGGGTTATTTTATGTGTGGGGGATTTGGAGTGGGGATGGGGTTCTTTTATGTGTGGGGGGATTTGGAGTGGGTGGGGGGTTCTTTTATGTGGGGGGTTTGGAGTGGGGATGGGGGTTATTTTATGTGTGGGGGATTTGGCGTGTGGATGGGGAGTTCTTTTATGTGTGGGGGTTTTGGAGTGGGGATGGGGGGTTATTTTATGTGTGGGAGGATTTGGGTGGGGATGGGGGCTATTTTATGTGTGGGGGATTTGGAGTGGCGATGGGGTAATTTTTGTGTGGGGGATTTGGAGTGGTGATGGGGGTTATTTTATGTGTGGGGGGATTTGGAGTGGGGATGGGGTTATTTTATGTGTGGGGGATTTGGAGTGGGGATGGGGAAACTTAATGTGTGTGGGGGGATTTGGAGTAGGGATGGGGGTACTTAATGTGTGTGGGGAGATTTGGAGTGGGGATGGGGGTACTTAATGTGTGTGGGGGGATTTGGAGTGGGGATGGGGGTACTTAATATGTGTGGGGGGATTGGAGTGGGGATGGGGTTAATTATTGTGTGTGAGGGATTTGGAGTGGGGTTGGGGGTACTTAATGTGTGTGGGGGGATTTGGAGTGGGGATGGAGGGATTTAATGTGTGTGTGGGGATTTGGAGTGGGTATAGGGGATACTTAATGTGTGTGGCAGATTTGGAGTGAGGATGGGGGATTTAATGTGTGTGTGGGGATTTGAGGGTACTGAAGAGTATGTATGTATGAGGGCATGTATGAGGAAACAGTATGGGGATGGTTGCAGATAGTTTGGGGAGCGAACGGGTAAATATATGTGGACACAGTATGTAAAGTGAGGGTGATGGGATGTGTGCAGACACAGTATGGGGAGTGAGGGGTATGTGTGAGCAGACAGTATAGAGAGTGAGGGGGTGAATATATGAGGAGTAGTGTTGAGCGATAGTGCTCGATATCTAAAAATATCGTATCGAAATTGTATCGCCGATAGCACTAAATATCGTCGATATCCGATTTCGATAGCGGAAGTCCCATGTAAGTCTATGGGAACAAAATATCGCAACAAAAAAAACCCTTTCTTACGTTGTAAACACAAAATATACACACATAGAATACATATATATATATATATATACATGTCATTGTGACATATATATACATATATTTATAGTTTATACACTTCTACATAGTAAAATAGACTCTGATTCAATTGCCGGGTAAAGCCGTGACATACCCCATAGAAGTCGACGGGCTCGGTGCCGAGTACCCCCAAAACCTCTGGCTCTGTGCGACTCAACTTGGGCGTCACGAACAGGATTCTGTAGCTCGCTATAAGCGAGTCCTGTGTGCCTGAATTGAACTGGTTTTGTGCTTGAGAATTGCTAAAATCATCAGAGAATGTATTTGCCATTTTTCCGCCATATCTGCGTCACGACGAGGCACTGGTGAAGAAGAAGGGCGTGCTCTTCATGGGTGTACTGTACACTCACTCAGTGACGCGAAAACGATGGCTCTAAATGGTACTGCAATGTAAGATCGTGCCCCACAGCTCTTCAGTTCCGCCTCCTCATCCTCCTCAGTGTGTGGAAACTAACACGAAGGTCCCGCCTCCCTACAAAAGAGGGGCCCTCTCCAGATGCTAATGACACATGTGACTTGGCAGAGATGGCTAATGGACACGAGCAGAAGTGTGAAGGGATGGAGCAGTCAGAGCTCTCCCCCCACGGAAGCGACCCGATCGCCACGGAACCACCGTTGGGCACCCGGCCTGGAAACCCTCCTACGCTGAAGAAGCGGCGGACACCCTAAGAGGCCTGGCCCGGCACCGGGAGGAGGTCGCCAGGATGGAAGCGAGCTGGCGTGCCCTAAAACTAAACTTGGAGCGGCGCCAATCCCTCTTACCTGAAGTGTCTGTACCGGAAGGTGAGGCACCCGTTCTAGTAGAGGAGTCCTTGCAATGTGATCCGGTTGACGTTGTCGCAGTGGAGGCACCCGTTCCTGCAAAAACCGCAGCACCGTCAGCACCCCAGATCCCGCTGTCTGCCCCCGTCGCTGAGACAGAAGAAGCGACACCCGTCCTCATGGAGGAGGCCGCGCAGGCACCAGAGCACTACCTGCCTGTACCGGAGCCCTGACTGTCATCTGATTTAGAGCCGTCTGCTTCCTCCGCAAGGGAGCGCCGCCAGGACTGGGGGCGACAGGAGAGCTGCCGCAAACCGGACACTGTAAGCTGCAGTGGAGTGGTGGAGACATGGAGCAGCTGGTGGAGGAGAATTTCAACCGGCGTCAGGAGGAAGAGTGGAGACGTTGGGAGCGGGAAGCAGAGCGACAAAGGGAGCAGCGAGAATCCCAAAAACTTCAGCAACGTAACCTGGAGAAGGACCGGGCAGATAAGGACCGGATGAGAAAGGATAAAGGAACTCTGTGTGAGCCGCGGCGTAAGGGTGCAGTACGGAGCTTTAAATTGAAAGGTGGTTGGGGCTTCATCAAGGAGCCTGGACTTTATTTAGAAGTCTTTGTGAACCGGCGGGACGTGGAGGCTCACCTCCCAGAAGGACACCCGGGGAGGGACCTGTTGCCAGGAGACTTGGTGACTTACACCCGACACTGGGGTTACAATGGATGGTACGCCCTAAATGTTACCAGGTGCGACCCCTACTCCCCAGTGTGTCAGGAACCTGTGAGACCCTCGGAGCCTTCAGCCTCCCACATCCAGGCCTCTGCAAAAGTGCCCACCCCACGCCGTAAATCTCCCAAGCCTCCCTCAGTGGTCTCCTCAGCAGCCCCAGCTATGGACATGATAAGTATAGCTGGCCCGTACCCGGCGCCTGTTAGGCCCCCTGGGGTTCATTCAGTCCGGGACATAGGGTTCCAGACCCGGAGGGAGATGAAAGAGGTGGCCACACAGATCCAGATAGCGGGTCACGACTTGACTGTACAGGCCACACGACGTCATCAGGTCCTGGTGGTCCTTGGTGCCTCGGATGTTTGGCAAGCATCAGAAGAGTACCAGGTGGTACCTGGAACACCCTGCCAAAGAAGTATAAATAACCCGGACAGGGTCCCTGTATGTAAATAGTTAAATTGTTGATAAATAGTTAAATTGTTTATGTACCCGGACGGGTGAATGTTTATAAAAAAGTTTTTTAATTTAATAAAAAAAACAACAACAGTTTTCATTACTTTTATTACAGTCTCATCCTGCGACGCCATCGATCTCCTGTAAAAAAATGAAAAAAAAAAAAAAGTATACCACCTGACCGACGCAGTCCATAGTAACGAGTGTCCCACGACGATCCAGCTCTGCTACATCAGAATCCCGGCGCAGCACAGCTGATTACCTGCTTCCCTGGCGGTGACATCATCGGACTGGTTTACGGCCGGGATTACCCTGCAGTCACTGCAGTTATCGCGAAAAACTGCATGTGACCGCCAGGGAGAAGATAATGGCGGCCATCAAGCAGTCCAGGACGTGACCGCCGGAGATCTTCTGCCAGGTAAGTGCCGCTGACTCCTGACAGACCCGACCGACGGACACTCACAGTGACAGTGACAAATCCGATTCCGGTATTCGATAAGACGAAAATATCGAAACGAATTATCGAAAGGCCGATAGAGCTAATATCGGCCGATAGCCGATATTTGCATTATAGTATCGCTCAACACTAATGAGGAGACAGTATGCTGAACAGGGGGGATGTGAGAGGAGACAGTGTGAGGAGGGAGGGGAATAGTGTGAGGAGACAGTATATTGCAGATATTTTTATTTAGAAGCATTATAATTACTCTGCTGTCTTTAAGGGCGTCGTGTGGAGAGTTAGTGCAGAAGAGCGGAGAAGATGGAAATCTGCAGAGACGACTGTGGATGAGAAAACTCATCATGGAATCTGGACAAGATGAAGAAAAGGAGAACGACTCCAGAGATGACGTCATCTATAAGGTACCTGGATATAAATATTTGTGAAATTGACTAATTCTCATGTTTTTATTTGTTAGGAGCATTAAAGGGGTTCTCCAGGTCTTTGCTGAGTCTGCAGTCACATAGAATGACTGCAGACTCAGCACAAACCTGGACAACCCCTTTAATGCTCCTAACAAATAAAAACATGAGAATTAGTTAATTTCAGAATTCTCACAGTGCGCACTGCACGCTGTTAGGATTCTCTCGTGCCGGTAATTTACATACATGCGGTTACGTGCTGACTAGACATGTGTGGCCTCACTCAATGAAAATGAACAGAGCAAGGCCGGGCACATCTAGTCGGAATGTGGCCAGAAGTTTATAAATCACATGCTTGTGCTGACATGACCGTGTACTCTTGCCACCGGTAAGGGAGAACCCTAAAAGTGTGCAGTGCATTTGTTGTGAGAATTCAGAAGCTGCAATGTCAGGATTCAGCTCTGCAGGTTCCAGCAGTCATCACATGGACACTTCACTCATATGCGATTTTCTGATTTGGTTGCTTTTGTGATCTCCATGTGGCAACGTGGTGGTGTGGATTGGTCCTCTGCACCATCCTGTAAATTACAGGTGAAGATTAAAATTATGAACATTATACTTCCAGCGTGCTGTCTTGGCTTTTTGAAAGCCATATAAGAGACATTTTAAACCTAAATGGATGGATCCTTTATCATCCATTCCATTTTGATTCGAGAGTATGCATTGGAGATGTCCCAGCCAAGTCTCTGTAATCACTGTGACACCGAACTGGACCCTTTGAGATGAATCATGGACATATCCGCCTACAGTGGTCCCTTGGCTTGTTTTACCTCTTGCTGTGCAATTAATGTAAGGGATTTGCTGAAGCCTAAAATATTTGTAAATCTATTTAAATATACATAATCATTTTGAAATAGAATCATAGAATGGTAGAGTTGGAAGGGACTTCCTGGGCCATCTGGTCCAACCCCTTCTCAAAGCAGGATTCACTAAATCATCCCAGACAGATTACGGTCCAGCCTCTGTTTGAAGACTTCTATTGCAGGAGAGCTCACCACGTCTCGTGGCAGCCTGTTCCACTCACTGATCACCCTAACTGTTAAAAAGTTTTTTCTAATATCTAATCTGTGTCTCCTCCCATTCAGTTTCATCCCATTGCTTCTAGTCTTTCCTTGTGCAAATGAGAATAAAGATAATCCTTCTACAATGAGACAGCCCTTGAGATATTTGTATACAGCTATTAAGTCTCCTCTCATTCTTCTCTTTTGCAAGCTAAACATTCCCAAATCCTGCAACCGTTCCTCATAGGACATGGTTTGCAGCCTGGTCACCATTCTGGTCGCTCTTCTCTGAACTTGCTCCAGTTCTTTTATGTCTTTTTTATAATGTGGTGCCCAAAACTGGACGCAGTATTCCAGATGAGGTCCGACCAAAGAGGAGTAGAGGGCAATAATGAATTCAATAATCTGCGCAGGGCACAAATCAGATTATCTAAAGCTGACAATGAATTAAGACTTGCTAGTGACATCAAAAGCAATAAAAAAGGATTTTGGGGATACATCAAAAGTAAAAGAAAAGTCAAAGATGCTATAGGATTTTTACAGGATGAAAATGATGAAATGGTAAGACAGGATGTTGAGAAGGCTGAACTGTTAAATTTCTATTTTGCATTTATTTTCTCTCAGAAAGGAAATGTAACATCAACTGATCTTCACTGTCCTATTAAAGGAATAGAAGAATCCAGGATATCTATAAACAGAAAGACAGTGAGGAAACACTTAGCTAACCTGAATGAATTCAAGTCTCCAGGTCCAGATGAATTACACCCCAGAGTACTGAAGGAGATAGCAGAAGAAATTCTTGAACCACTGTCCATAATCTTTGAAAATTCTTGGAGAACAGAAGTCACAGAAGACTGGAGAAGAGCAAATGTTGTTCCTATCTTCAAAAAGGGGAAGAAGGTGGACCCAGGGAACTACAGGCCGGTGAGTCTGACTTCTATACCAGGAAAGATCTTTGAACAAATTATTAAAGAACATGTATGCAAGTACCTGGATAAGAATGAAGTGATTAGGCAGAGTCAGCATGGGTTTGTAACTAATAAGTCATGTCAGACTAACTTAATTTCCTTCTATGACAGAATCACTGACTGGGTGGATCAGGGAAATGATGTAGATATAGTATATCTTGACTTCAGCAAAGCATTTGACAAAGTATCTCACACAATCCTTATTGAAAAAATGACTAAGTATGGAATGGACAAGTCAACTGTTAGGTGGATTCATAACTGGCTTAGTGATCGGACCCAAAGAGTGGTCGTAAATGGCTGCACATCCAGTTGGAAGAATGTATCAAGTGGGGTATCACAAGGCTCTGTTTTGGGCCCTGTATTGTTCAACATCTTTATCAATGATTTAGATGAAGGAATTGAGGGTAAACTGATCAAATTTGCTGATGACACAAAGCTAGGAGGGGTAGCTAATACTAGAGAAGAGAGAGAGAGGATTCAAAAAGATATAAATAAACTGGAGCAGTGGGCAGCAACTAACAGAATGGATTTTAACAGGGAAAAATGCAAAGTACTACATCTGGGCAATAAAAATGAAAAAAGCATATACAAAATGGGAGGAATAGGGCTAAGTAACAGCACATGTGAAAAAGACTTGGGTATACTAATTGATCACAGACTGAACATGAGTTAACAGTGTGATGCAGCAGCAAAAAAGGCAAATGCAATTCTAGGATGTATCAACAGAAGCATACAGTGTAGATCACATGAGGTCATTATTGCCCTCTACTCCTCTTTCGTCAGACCTCATCTGGAATACTGTGTCCAGTTTTGGGCACCACATTTTAAAAAAGACATCAACAAACTGGAGCAAGTTCAGAGAAGAGCCACCAGAATGGTGACCAGTCTGCAAACCATGTCCTATGAGGAACGGTTGCAAGATTTGGGAATGTTTAGCTTGCAAAAAAGAAGACTGAGAGGAGACTTAATAGCTGTCTACAAATATCTCAAGGGCTGTCACATTGTAGAAGGATCATCTTTATTCTCATTTGCACAAGGATAGACTAGAAGCAATGGGATGAAACTGAATGGGAGGAGACACAGATTAGATATTAGAAAAAACTTTTTGACAGTTAGGGTGATCAATGAGTGGAACAGGCTGCCACGAGAGGTGGTGAGTTCTTCTTCAATGGAAGTCTTCAAACAGAGGCTGGACAGACATCTGTCTGAGAAGATTTAGAGAATCCTGCTTTGAGCAGGGGGTTGGATCAGATGGCCCAGGAGGTCCCTTCCAACTCTACTATTCTATGTTTCTATGATTCTATGATTCTATGTATGCTTCTGTTAATACATTCTAGAATTGTATTTGCCTTTTTTGCTGCTGCATCACACTGTTGACTCATGTTCAGTATACATATGCAGTCCATCATGGTTATTGTATATATAGAACCTTAGTCTAAGGGGTGCACACATGTGTGGGGTGCACGCAGTCATCCCAGAAGCAAAGCATCACAGAAGATAAGCATCGTGTAAACAGCAGTTATCCATGGCAAGGAATTAACATTCATCTTCTCTCTTCACACAGGTATGCACTCTATTCATTGGAAGCAAACAGCTGAATGATACAATCCCCATCTCTGCTATCTGTGTTGTATGCTGCTATATATCCTATTGGTATGCACTCTATTCATTGGAAGCAAACAGCTGAATGATACAATCCCCATCTCTGCTATCTGTGTTGTATGCTGCTATATATCCTATTGGTATGCACTCTATTCATTGGAAGCAAACAGCTGAAGGATACAATCCCCATCTCTGCTATCTGTGTTTTATGCTGCTATATATCCTATTGGTATGCACTCTATTCATTGGAAGCAAACAGCTGAATGATACAATCCCCATCTCTGCTATCTGTGTTGTATGCTGCTATATATCCTATTGGTATGCACTCCATACTTCTAGTTGCTGCCAACCACTGCTTAACCATCTGCATAGTTTAATGTGCCTGGTAAAGCTTTAGTATAATTCATTTTAGCACTGTTTAATACTTACTGCTTCATATCCTGACTTGGGCCTCTCTAGATCTTATCAGGTGGAAGGTGCTAAAGCATATAGATGTTGCCAGGTCTAGGCCCTTGATCATTTAACCACCCCCTGGTGTGCTGGCCCCAGCTGCCAAATTATCCCAAAGCAGCTCCCACAATCCCACTCTCCTAACCCTGTAGTGTGGGCTATATATTTAGGACTAGTCTAAGGGGTGCACGCATGTGTGGGGTGCACGCAGTCATCCCAGAAGCAAAGCATCACAGAAGATAAGCATCGTGTAAACGGCAGTTATCCATGGCAGTTAATCAGGGCTGGAATCAGTTACCCCACACTTTGCTTTCTTTTAATTATGTACTTTACCTCTATCCTCCTGTGTCCCCTTGCCATCCACATTCACCGCCCCATCCCGCCTCCATCACGACTCATACACATCAGCCCCTCCATACTTCCCTCTCCCATGTACAGCTCCCATGCACTCCTCACCTTCCTGAGAAACCTCAGCCCATCTTGCCCAAACACATCACAGAAAAAACCTACTTACAACTCCAACAACTACCTGCTCTTTATCTTCCTACTCCTACTGATTTCAGGGGACATCTCCCCCAACCCTGGTCCACCATTCCCCAACCTCAATCCCTACCCTACCTCATATCGAAACCATAATAATCTTATTAATATTACTTGCACTCCCTCATCTCCTTCTTTCAATTGTGCCCTCTGGAATCCACGGTCTGCATGCAACAAGCTATCCTTCCTGCACAACTACTTTCTGAACAACTCTCTTCATCTGTTGGCCCTCACTGAAACCTGGATTCAGGATTCTGACACAGACTCCCCTGCTGCCATTTCCTATGGTGGCTTACAGTTCTCCCATTCCCCGAGACCCGCAAACAGACAAGGTGGTGGAGTTGGCATACTCCTGTCCCCACAATGCACTTTCCAGGTCATCCCTCCAATTCCATCACTCTCATTCCCTTCTTTTGAGGTCCACACCATCAGGCTCTTTCGTCCCCTCTCCCTCAGAGTAGCGGTCATATATCGGCCCCCAGGCTCGCCCACCCGGTTCCTTGACCACTTCTCAGCCTGGCTGCCGCACTTCATGTCCTCAGAACTACCAACCCTTATCCTTGGAGACTTCAACATCCCCATTAACAGCCCTACTTCCACATCTGCATCTCAACTTCTATCACTAACCACTTTTCTAGGCCTCTCACAGCTTTCAACCTCTGAGACACACAAGGATGGTAACACCCTTGACCTGGTCTTTGTCCGCCTCTGTTCAATCTCCCACCTAAATAACTCACCGCTTCCACTCTCTGACCACAACATTCTCTCCTTCACGCTCACAAATCCTCGACCACCCCAGCGCACTCCTTCCTACCACACATTCAGAAATCTACAAGCCATTAACCCTCAGACACTTTCAGACTTCCTACACTCATCGCTGTCCCCAATCTCCTCTTTTTCTTGTCCTAATCTGGCTGTTCATCACTACAATGACACTCTTAGAAGCACTCTTGACCAAGTAGCACCGCTCACCCTTAGAACTTCCAAACACACAGTAAAACAGCCCTGGCTCACATTGCAAACTCAACTTCTTCAGCGATGCTCTAGGAGTGCTGAATGCCTTTGGAGAAAAACCTGCACACCAGAAGACTTCATCCACTTTAAATTCATGTTAAGAACTTATAATGCTGCCGTTCACCTCGCCAAACAGACCTACTTTACCACCCTGATCTCCTCACTAGCCAACAACCCCAAGAAACTTTTTGACACTTTTCACTCCCTCCTCAGGCGAAAAGCACAAGCCCCTATCACAGACATTTGTGCTGACGACCTGGCCTCCCATTTTATAGAAAAAATAGATACTATCCGTCAGGAAATCTGCTCTCAACCACCAAGTGCTGTGACTCCCATCCCACCCTGCCTTTCCCCTGGCTCATTTTCCACATTTGATCTCCAGACTCCTCTCTTCCTCTCGTCCGACTACATGCACTACCGACCCCATTCCCTCACATCTCCTCCAGTCTCTCTCTCCAGTTGTCACAACTCACCTAACTAAAATCTTTAATCTCTCACTCTCCTCTGGCATTTTCCCATCCTCCTTCAAACACTCCATCATTACTCCACTACTAAAGAAACCCGCTCTTGACCCTTCCTGCACAAACAACTACAGACCGGTCTCCAATCTCCCCTTCATCTCTAAACTTTTGGAGCGCCTAGTCTACTCCCGCCTTACCCGTTACCTCTCCAATCACTCCCTCCTAGACCCTTCACAGTCCGGCTTCCGCCCCCTACATTCGACCGAAACTGCACTCATCAAAGTGACCAATGACCTTCTTACAGCAAAACGTAACGGTGACCACTCTCTGCTCATTCTTCTCGACCTTTCTGCAGCTTTCGACACGGTTGACCACCGTCTCCTACTGTCTAGGCTCCACTCACTAGGCATTAAGGACACTCTTCTCTCCTGGTTCTCCTCCTATCCTTCTGACTGCTCCTTCAGTGTCTCGTTCTCTGGCTCCACGTCATCTCCTCTTCCTCTCACTGTCGGTGTACCCCAGGGCTCAGTCCTTGGCCCCCTTCTCTTCTCTCTCTACACGGCCCCAATTGGACAGACCATCAGCAGATTTGGCTTTCAGCACCATCTTTATGCTGATGACACACAACTATACACGTCATCCCCCGACCTTACCCCCACTGTACTACAAAACGCCAGTGACTGTCTGTCCGCAGTCTCCAACATCATGTCCGCTCTCTATCTGAAACTCAACCTCTCCAAAACTGAACTTCTTCTGCTCCTGCCGTCTACTAACCTCCCTAAATCTGACATTTCCCTCTCCGTGGGCGGCACCATAATAACACCCCGGCAGCAGGCTCGCTGTCTGGGTGTTATGTTTGACACCAATCTCTCCTTCACCTCCCATATACAATCTCTTGCCCGCTCTTGCCGCCTACACCTAAAGAACATCTCTAGAATCTGCCCTTTTCTCACCATGGAAACAACAAAAACCCTCACAGTAGCATTGATCCACTCCCGCCTGGACTACTGCAACGCTCTATTACTTGGCCTCCCCATTACTCGACTATCCCCTCTCCAGTCCATCCTTAATGCAGCAGCCAGGGTCATCCATCTGGCTAATCGGTACTCGGACACGTCCGCTCTTCGCCAGTCCTTCCAGTGGCTGCCCATTCATTATAGGATCCAATTCAAAGTACTTGTTCTCACCCACAAAGCTCTCCACAGTGCAGCACCCCCCTACATCTCCTCCCTCATTTCTATCTATCGGCCTAACCGACTGCTGCGCTCTGCAAACGACTTTCGACTAACCTCTGCACTAATCCGTACCTCCACTTCCGACTCCAAGACTTCTCCTGCGCTGCGCCAATCCTCTGGAATGCTCTACCCTAAGAAATTAGGACTATCCACAATTTGCATGGTTTCAGGCGCTCCCTCAAAACACATTTGTTCAGAGCGGCCTATCACATTCACTAATCAAAGTCATTCCATGTGTAAGTGTGTGTATGTGTAGCCCATTCACTATCTCCATCCATCCCTCACTCCCTCAAGATGGCTGGACCATCATTGTAAATGCACCATTGTATATACACACCTATACTTTATATCTCCCCCACCTCATTGTAGATTGTAAGCTCTCACGAGCAGGGTCGTATTGTTTTGCTTTAATTATTGTATTGTTAATGTTGTTACTTATGACTTGTGTTTTGAAACTGTTATACTGTAAAGCGCTGCGGAATATGATGGTGCTATATAAATAAAGATTATTATTATTAACCTTAACTTTTGCATTACATTTGCGCAACACCTTATCTGCGGTGTAGATTACTCTAATTTTTGAGCACCTTCCTTCTCTCTTTTTCTTTAATACCCACATTGCACAAGTTCACCACCTTAACACATTAGTAGCCTTCTTTTCAACACTTACACCTTCATTAGCTTTTATTTCCTCATCAAATCATTCATATACCATTCAATGTCAAATCACACATATTTTTTATTTTATTTACATGCACACCCTATTTCCAATCTTCTATTAGCTTACACATGTATTCATTTATCCAAGTATCCACTTCCCAACAGCTTGTGATCCTAGAATAAGGAGACTGAGAACGTAGGTCAGTTGGCGCTACCCCTTGACTTGTACAGCCCCTGGCACGTAGAACCAGCTGCAACATACTACTGCCTTTACCATGACTGCATAGCTGGCTAGCGGGTCAACCGCTGGAGCCTGCGAGTCACACGAAGCTGTGCGCTGCATCATATCTTCCTTAACCCTCATAATTTGATCTAGATCACATGACATAGTATGCAACCAGTCATTAGTTCTGTTACTGATTTTAAGGTCTAACATGCCCCTCCTTTGACACACCCCCTGAGGAATGTGGATGAAACGTTTGTCAGGACAGAGGGGCACAGGCTAGGGATGAAGAAATGTGCTTGGTGATTCTCGGTTATCACTTGAGTATCATGGTGCTTGGATGTATTCGTTAGTCGGCGAGTAATGGACGATGCTCTATGTAAAACTTGAATCTCCGCCCTGCATGTTTGGCGCCTTTTATACAGCCACTAAGGATGAGGGGATTGTGTACTCATAACTGTAATGCCATAACCATCATCAGGGGTTATAAAAGACAGACGCCACCCAGCTAGGCACACTGATGCCATTGCACAGCTCTGTGAGCTGCTCCCTGAGGAAGTGTGGACAAAATGTGTGTCGGGGCAGAGGGACATAGGACAGACCCGGCTAAACACTAAATCTAATAACTTGCATAACATAGCACAATTCCACACTTTTACTCAGTCTATTATTGTATTGTTGATGTACAGTGGGTACGGAAAGTATTCAGACCCCTTTAAATTTTTCACTCTTTGTTTCATTGCAGCCATTTGGTAAATTCAAAAAGTTCATTTTTTTCTCATTATTGTACACTCTGCACCTCATTTTGACTGAAAAAAACAGAAATGTAGAAATTTTTGCAAATTTATTAAAAAAGAAAAACTGAAGTATCACATGGTCATAATTATTCAGACCCTTTGCTCAGTATTGAGTAGAAGCACCCTTTACAGCTAGTACAGTCATGAGTCTTCTTGGGAATGATGCAACAAGTTTTTCACACCTGAATTTGGGGATCCTCTGCCATTCTTCCTAGCAGATACTCTCCAGTTCTGTCAGGTTAGATGGTGAACCTTGGTAGACAGGCATTTTCAGGTCTCTCCAAAGATGCTCAATTGGGTTTAGGTCAGGGTTCTGGCTGTGCCAATAAAGAATGGTCACAGAGTTGTTCTGAAGCCACTCCTTTGTTATTTTTGTTGTTTCATTAGGGTCATTGTCTTGTTGGAAGGTGAACCTTTAGCCAAGTCTGAGGTCCAGAACACTCTGGAAGAGGTTTTCATCCAAGATATCTCTGTACTTTGCTGCATTCATGTTTTCTTCAATTGAAACCAGTCGTCCTGTCACTGCAGCTGAAAACCACCCACATAGCATGATGCTTCCACCACGATGTTTCACTGTTGGGATTGAATTAGGCAGGTGATAAGCAGTGCCTGGTTTTCTCCACACATACCGCTTGGAATTATCACCAAAAAGTTCTATATACATCTCATCAGACCAGAGAATCTTATTTCTCATAGTCTGGGAGTCCTTCATGTTATTTAGCAAATTCTATGCGGGCTTTCATATGTCTTCCACTGAGGAGAGGCTTCTGTCGGGCCACTCTGCCATAAAGTCCCGACTGGTGGAGGGCAGCAGTGATAATTGACTTTGTGGAATTTTCTTCCATCTCCCTACTGCATCTGTGGAGCTCAGCCACAGTGATCTTGGGGTTCTACTACAGAGGTGGAGAGCATCTCCCGGAAGATGTCATTGACAAAGTCTTGGAAAACAGTGGGAGCATTACAGAGCCCGAAGGACATCACCAGGTATTCATAATGCCCATCCCTGGTATTAAAAGCTGTCTTCCACTAGTCCCCTTCACGGATGTGAATCAGGTTATAGGCACCACGTAGATCTAGCTTAGTAAACTCCTTTGCTCCCCGGAGCCTATCAAAGTGCTTAGAGATTAGGGGCAATGGGTACTTATTCTTAACGGTGATGGCGTTAAGACCCCTGTAGTCAATACACGGATGTAATTCTCCGTTCTTCTTCTGCACAAAGAAGAACCCCTCCCCAGGTGGTGACATCGACTTCCTAATGAACCCTCTTGCCCGATTGTCCTGAATATACTGGGACATGGCCTCCATCTCAGGAAGAGAGAGGGGATAGACTCTTCCCCGAGGAGGTTCTGCTCCAGGCAAGAGATCAATAGGACAGTCGTAGGGGCGATGAGGTGGAAGAGTCTCCGCCGCCTTCTTGGAGAAAACGTCTGCGTATGACCCATAACACTGGGGGAGAGGAGTAAGGTCTATGGGTATCTCTGTGGTGGTGACCTGAACGCACTCCCTGACACACCTGCCCCTACATGAATCAGCCCAACCCAGTATCCTCCCAGAGAACCACTCAATATGGGGAGAGTGGTGACGGAGCCAAGGTATTCCCAGCAAAACCTCGTGTATTCCCTCAGTAAGGACAAGAAAGGAAATACTCTCCTGATGGGAAGGGGACGTAGATAAAGTGAGAAGGATAGTCTGGTGGGTGATTTGTGAGGGCAGAGTCGATCCATTCACTACTCGCACAGTCACCGGTTTGGCGAGTATCACCTGAGGTATAGCGTGTCGGAGAGCAAAGACAGAGGACATGAAATTCCCCTCGGCTCCAGAGTCCACACAAAGCTCGAGCTGAGAGTGGATGGACCTAAAGTAATTGTCCCTTTGAAGGACAACTTGGTGGAAAATGCCACAGTGTCTGGTAAACCTCCTCCCAGGGTTACTAGATGCAACCATTTTCCCGACCGCTGTGGACATTTGTTAGCATAATGTCCTAACTGCTGGCAGATGTTACACACCATGGGTACTCGAGCGGCCCGGGACTTAGGTCCCGCTCGAGAAACCTCCATGGCCTCATGGGAGTTGGACGCCTGACTGAAAGATTCTAGAGGTCTGGCGATGGTGGGGGCCAGCCGGAACCTCTGCCTACACTGGGACCGCTCCAACCTGCGCTCGTGAAAACGGAGGTCGATGCGGGTAGATATGGCGATAAGCTTCTCCAGTGTGGCTGGAATCTCCCTCGTAGCCAAGGCGTCTTTCACATGACCCGCCAGTCCTTTCCAAAACACGCGAATGAGGACTTTATCTGGCCAGTCTAACTACGAGGCCAGAGTCTGAAATTGGACAGCAAAATAGCTGACCAAGGATGAACCTTGCGAACTTGCCAGCAGTTGGGGCGCCGTATTGTGGGTGACCTGAGGTCCTAAAAAGACCTTTTATAGAGCCTCCAGAAAATGAGGAGCACTCCGCACCACCCGGTCATCACGCTCCCACAGCGGCGTGGCCCACAAAACGCTCTGCCCAATAGGAGAGATATTATAAAACCCACTTGTGCCCGATTCGTGGGGAAACGTGCAGCCAGAAGCTCGAGCTGTATAGAGCACTGACTTACGAATCCCTGACATTGCTTGCTGTCACCAGCAAACTTGTCTGGAAGCGGGAGGTGGGATAATGTAGGGGCAGAGGTGGCAGTGGAAAAACTGACTGCAACCACACTTGCAGCCTGAACAGCGACTGCGGTAACATCCACAGCTGAGGTTGTGCGCTCAAGAGCCGCCAACCTACCCTCCAGCTGCTGGCTGTTCCACTGTAGATGCTGGTCATCCGCCATTTTACTAGCCAGACCCTGGCGCTAGTATTATGTTAGAGCTGGCGGAACGCACCAAATAAATATAGATAATAGGTGCGTTCGCAGCCCGGGGTCCACCATGCAAGCTGAGCCTGCTGCTAGTAAGATGGCACAATATGGCAGTATGAGCGAACTCTGTTACACCACAGAGTCGCTGTGGTAGAGACGCAGAGATAGAGGCTGCGTCCTATTAACACCACAGGGGTACACAGATAACTGCTGTGCGGATAGCAGTCTGTGGTCATGCAGTCAGTAATGCAAACAACCAACTCCTCACCGGAGTAGCCAGTATTCTAGAGGCTGTTTCAGCCAAGCCCTGAACACGTGCATACAAAACTCCTCACCGGAGGTGTCGGTATTCTGGGGGCTTATTTCAGCCGAGCCCTAACCGCATGCATGCATGATCACACTGGTGCAAAGCACGTAACAGAATTGATACTAGAGCATGGCCTTGTGGCCATGCAACCCTTTTATAGCAGCAACTACAAGACCTTCCAGAAAAGGACCAATGAGAAATTGTTCCAGCACACAAGCAGTTTCAGGACCTTCCTGGCGAACCAATGGGAGTTGCTGCAGTACCGGAGCATGTGACCCCTGATCTCCAATGAGAGATCTTTCCCTTGGCATGCTCAGAAGGGGAAAAGCAGGACTTAGTCCCAAAGACATCTGCTCGCCGCTGACCAGTACTGGCTACAATCGCAGAACCTGGAGAGGCAGCAGTAATCCTCTGCACAGTATTAGACTGGGTGAGACTCTGGGACCGACGTCTCTGCTGAGCAGAGTCCACTGCGGCCAGAGACGGATGAGAAACCGCAGCGGGGATGGTTCGAGATTCCTCTTGTGCAGAAGCGGGATCTCGACCCCTAACAGTGTGTGTGTGTGTGTATGGGGGGAAATTTAGATTGGGGATGGGGAGAGTTTGTGTGAGGGATGGGGTTCTTTTGTGTGAGGGTTGGTGGGATGGGGGTTATTTTATGTGTGGGGGATTTGGAGTGGGGATGAGGTTTTTTTTTATGTGTGGGGGGATTTGGAGTGGGTATGGGGGTTCTTATATGTGGGGGGTTTGGAGTGGGGATGGGAGGTTATTTTATATGTGGGGGATTTTGAGTGTGGATGGGGAGTTCTTTTATATGTGGGGGATTTGGAGTGGGGATGGGGGGTTATTTTATGTGTAGGGGGATTTGGGTGGGGATGGGGGTTATTTTATGTGTGGGGGATTTGGAGTGGCGATGGGGTAATTTTTGTGTGGGGGATTTGGAGTGGTGATGGGTTATTTTATGTGTGGGGTATTTGGAATGGGGATGGGGAAACTTAAGGTGTGTGGGGGATTTGGAGTGGGGATGGGGTTATTTTATGTGTGGGGTATTTGGAGTGGGGATGGGGGAAATTTAAGGTGTGTGGGGGATTTGGAGTGGGGATGGGGGTACTTAATGTGTGTGGGGGGATTTGGAGTGGGGATGGGGGTACTTAATGTGTGTGGGGGATTTGGAGTGGGGTGGGGGGTACTTAATGTGTGTGAGAGATTTGGAGTGGGGATGGGGTACTTAATGTGTGGGGGATTTGGAGTGGGAATGGATGGATTTAATGTGTGTGGGGGGATTTGAAGTGGATATAGGGGATACTTAATGTGTGTGGCGGATTTGGAGTGGGGATGGGGAGATTTAATGTGTGTGTGGGGATTTGAGGGTACTGAAGAGTATGTATGTATGAGAGCATGTATGAGGAAACAGTATGGGGGATGGTTGCAGATAGTTTGGGGAGCGAACGGGTAAATGTATGTGGACACAGTATGGAGAGTGAGGGTGATGGGATGTGTGCAGACACAGTATGGGGAGTGAGGGGTATGTGTGAGCAGACAGTATAGAGAGTGAGGGGGTAAATATATGAGGAGACAGTATGTTGAACAGGGGGATGTGAGAGGAGACAGTGTGAGGAGGGAGGGGAATAGGGTGAGGAGACAGTATATTGCAGATATTTTTTTTTTAGAAGCATTATAATGACTCTTCTGTCTTTAAGGGCGTCGTGTGGAGAGTTAGTGCAGAAGAACGGAGAAGATGGAAATCTGCAGAGACGACTGTGGATGAGAAAAATCATCATGGGATCTGGACAAGATGAAGAAAAGGAGAACGACTCCAGAGACAACGTCATCTATAAGGTACCTGGATATAAATATTTGTGAAGTTGACTAATTCTCATGTTTTTATTTGTTAGGAGCATTAAAGGGGTTCTCCAGGTCTGTGTCACATAGAATGACTGCAGACTCAGCACAAATCTGGACAACCCCTTTAATGCTCCTAACAAATAAAAACATGAGAATTAGTCAATTTCAGAATTCTCACAGTGCGCACTGCACGCTGTTAGGATTCTCTCGTGCCGGTAATTTACATACATGCGGTTACGTGCTGACTAGACATGTGTGGCCTTACTCAATGAAAATGAACAGAGCAAGGCCGGGCACGTCTAGTCGGAATGTGGCCAGAAGTTTATAAATCACATGCTTGTGCTGACATGACCGTGTACTCTTGCCACCGGTAAGGGAGAACCCTAAAAGTGTGCAGTGCATTCGTTGTGAGAATTCAGAAGCTGCAATGTCAGGATTCAGCTCTGCAGGTTCCAGCAGTCATCACATGGACACTTCACTCATATGCGATTTTCTGATTTGGTTGCTTTTGTGATCTCCATGTGGCAACGTGGTGGTGTGGATTGGTCCTCTGCACCATCCTGTAAATTGCAGGTGAAGATTAAAATTATGAACATTATACTTCCAGCGTGCTGTCTTGGCCTTTTGAAAGCCATATAAGAGACATTTTAAACCTAAATGGATGGATCCTTTATCATCCATTCCATTTTGATTCGAGAGTATGCATTGGAGATGTCCCAGCCAAGTCTCTGTAATCACTGTGACACCGAACTGGACCATTTGAGATGAATCATGGACATATGTGCCTACAGTGGTCCCTTGGCTTGTTTTACCTCTTGCTGTGCAATTAATGAAAGGGATTTGCTGAAGCCTAAAATATATGTAAATTTTTTTAAATATACATTATCATTTTGAAATAGAATCATAGAATCATAAAATGGTAGAGTTGGAAGGGACTTCCTGGGCCATCTGGTCCAACCCCTTCTCAAAGCAGGATTCTCTAAATCATCCCAGACAGATAACGGTCCAGCCTCTGTTTGAAGACTTCTATTGCAGGAGAGCTCACCACCTCTCGTGGCAGCCTGTTCCACTCACTGATCACCCTCACTGTCAAAAAGTTTTTTCTAATATCTAATCTGTGTCTCCTCCCATTCAGTTTCGTGCCATTGCTTCTAGTGTTTCCTTGTGCAAATGAGAATAAAGATAATCCTTCTACAATGTGACAGCCCTTGAGATATTTGTATACAGATATTAAGTTTCCTCTCATTCTTCTCTTTTGCAAGCTAAACATTCCCAAATCCTGCAACCTTCCTCATAGGACATGGTTTGCAGACCGGTCACCATTCTGGTCGCTCTTCTCTGAACTTGCACCAGTTTTTTTATGTCTCTTTTATAATGTGGTGTCCAAAACTGGACGCAGTATTCCAGATGAGGTCCGACCAAAGAGGAGTAGAGGGCAATAATGAATTCACATGATCTAGACTGTATGCTTCTGTTAATACATCCTAGAATTGTATTTGCCTTTATTGCTGCTGCATCACACTGTTGACTCATGTTCAGTATACATATGCAGTCCATCATGGTTATTGTATATATAAAACCTTAACTTTTGCATTAAATTTGCGCAACACCTTATCTGCGGTGTTACTTATGACTTGTGTTTTGAAACTGTTAAACTGTAAAGCGCTGCGGAATATGATGGCGCTATATAAATAAAGATTATTATTATTAACCTTAACTTTTGCATTACATTTGCGCAACACCTTATCTGCGGTGTAGATTACTCTAAATTTTGAGCACCTTCCTTCTCTCTTTTTCTTTAATACCCACATTGCACAAGTTCACCACCTTAACACATTAGTAGCCTTCTTTTCAACACTTACACCTTCATTAGCTTTTATTTCCTCATCAAATCATTCATATACCATTCAATGTCACATCACACATATTTTTTATTTTATTTACATGCACACCCTATTTCCAATCTTCTATTAGCTTACACATGTATTCATTTATCCAAGTATCCACTTCCCAACAGCTTGTGATTCTAGAATAAGGAGACTGAGAATGTACGTCAGTTGGCGCTACCCCTTGACTTGTACAGCCCCCGGCACGTAGAACCAGCTGGAACATACTACTGCCTTTACCATGACTGCATAGCTGGCTAGCGGGTCAACCGCTGGAGCCTGCGAGTCACACGAAGCTGTGCGCTGCATCATATCTTCCTTAACCCTCATAATTTGATCTAGATCACATGACATAGTATGCAACCAGTCATTAGTTCTGTTACTGATTTTAAGGTCTAACATGCCCCTCCTTTGACACACCCCCTGAGGAAGTGTGGATGAAACGTTTGTCATGACAGAGGGGCACAGGCTAGGGATGAAGAAACGTGCTTGGTGATACTCGGTTATCACTTGAGTATCATGGTGCTTGGATGTATTCGTTAGTCGGCGAGTAATGGACGATGCTCTATGTAAAACTTGAATCTCCGCCCTGCATGTTTGTGTGTCTTTTATACAGCCACTAAGGATGAGGGGATTGTGTACTCATAACTGTAATGCCATAACCATCATCAGGGGTTATAAAAGACAGACGCCACCCAGCTAGGCACACTGATGCCATTGCACAGCTCTGTGAGCTGCTCCCTGAGGAAGTGTGGACAAAATGTGTCGGGGCAGAGGGACGTAGGACAGACCCGGCTAAACACTAAATCTAATAAGTTGCATAACATAGCACAATTCCACACTTTTACTCAGTCTATTATTGTATTGTTGATGTACAGTGGGTACGGAAAGTATTCAGACTCCTTTACATTTTTCACTCTTTGTTTCATTGCAGCCATTTGGTAAATTCAAAAAGTTCATTTTTTTTCTCATTATTGTACACTCTGCACCTCATTTTGACTGAAAAAAACAGAAATGTAGAAATTTTTGCAAATTTATTAAAAAAGAAAAATTGAAGTATCACATGGTCATAATTATTCAGACCCTTTGCTCAGTATTGACTAGAAGCACCCTTTTGAGCTAGTACAGTCATGAGTCTTCTTGGGAATGATGCAACAAGTTTTTCACACCTGAATTTGTGGATCCTCTGCCATTCTTCCTAGCAGATACTCTCCAGTTCTGTCAGGTTAGATGGTGAACTTTGGTAGACTGGCATTTTCAGGTCTCTCCAAAGATGCTCAATTGGGTTTAGGTCAGGGTTCTGGCTGTGGCAATCAAGAATGGTCACAGAGTTGTTCTGAAGCCACTCCTTTGTTATTTTTGCTGTTTCATTAGGGTCATTGTCTTGTTGGAAGGTGAACCTTCAGCCAAGTCTGAGGTTCAGAACACTCTGGAAGAGGTTTTCATCCAAGATATCTCTGTACCTTGCTGCATTCATGTTTTCTTCAATTGCAACCAGTCATCCTGTCACTGCAGCTGAAAACCACCCACATAGCATGATGCTTTCCACCACGATGTTTCACTGTTGGGATTGAATTAGGCAGGTGATAAGCAGTGCCTGGTTTTCTCCACACATACCGCTTGGAATTATCACCAAAAAGTTCTATATACATCTCATCAGACCAGAGAATCTTATTTCTCATAGTCTGGGAGTCCTTCATGTGTTTTTTAGCAAATTTTATGCTAGCTTTCATATGTCTTCCACTGAGGAGAGGCTTCTGTCGGGCCACTCTGCCATAAAGTCCCGACTAGTGGAGGGCAGCAGTGATAATTGACTTAGTGGAATTTTCTTCCATCTCCCTACTGCATCTGTGGAGCTCAGCCACAGTGATATTGGGGTTCTTCTTTACCTCTCTCACCAAATCTCTTCTCCCACGATTGTTCAGTTTGGCTGGACAGTCCGGTCTAGGAAGACTTCTGATGGAACTAAACTTCTTACATTTAAGGATTATGGAGGCCACTGTGCTCTTAAGAACCTTGAGTACTGACGAAATTATTTTGTAACCTTGACCAGATCTGTGCCTTGCATCTCTGAGCTCCTTGGCCAGTTCCTATGACCTCATGATTCTCATTTGGTCTGACATGCACTGTGAGCTGTGAAGTCTTATATAGACAGGTGTGTGCCTTTACAAATCAAGTCCTATCAGTTTAATTAAACACAGCTGGACTCCAATGAAGGAGTAGAACCATCTCAAGGAGGATATCAAGGAAATGGACTGCATGAGACTTAAATATGAGTGTCTGAGCAAAGGGTCTGAATACTTATGACCATGTGATATTTCAGTTTTTCTTATTTAATAAATTTGCAAAAAATTCTACATTTATGTTTTTTTTCAGTCAAGATGTGGCTTAAGGTTCACCTTCCAACAAGACAATGACCCTAATGAAACAGCAAAGATAACAAAGGAGTGGCTTCAGAACAACTCTGTGACCATTCTTGACTGGCACAGCCAGAATCCTGACCTAAATCCAATTGAGCATCTTTGGAGAGACCTGAAAATGCCTGTTTACCAACGTTCACCATCTAACCTGACAGAACTGGAGAGTATCTGCTAGGAAGAATGGCAGAGGATCCCAAATTCAGTGTGAAAAACTTGTTGCATCACTCCCAAGAAGACTCATGACTGTACTAGCTCTAAAGGTGCTTCTACTCAATACTGAGCAAAGGTCTGAATAATTATGACCATGTGATATTTCAGTTTTTCTTTTTTAATAAATTGCAAACATTTCTACATTTCTGCTTTTTTCAGTCAAGATGGAGTGCAGAGTGTACAATAATGAGAAAAAAATGAACTTGTTTGAAATTACCAAATGGCTGCAATAAAACATAGAGTGAAAAATTTAAAGGGCTCTGAATACTTTCCGTACTCACTGTATATAAGAATGTGGCTGCACTCTCAATGAATATGCAAATTTGGCACTGGTGTATAGCACTCTTGTTGCAGTTTATACATGGTGGATAACTACTTTTCATACATACTAATTTACTTCATTTCTTGAACCTTTAAATGCACATGCACTTTTTGCATTAGATATCTCATTAGTTTGTGTCTAACCATTATGAGAGTATAATAACTTTTCATGCACATGCACTTTAAGATACTTGGAAATTCATTTTTTCTTTCTGGTTTATTATTTGAGGCATTTATATGTGATTTGTACTATCATACCTCCATAATAGAGCAAAATTTTCCTTTGTTATTTGCACATTTTCTTTTAATTTTTCTACCTGTACTCTTGTTACATTCTGGTACATACTATGTACCAACTATCCATTTTCTTTTTTTCTGTGCTCATTTCAAGGGTGTTTTCGCTGACAGTATGTGTATGTAATGGACTGCCATCTCTGCATCTCTCATACAAGAGGCATCTGTTTTTGGCTTTGATTTATGTGTTGTTATTGTTTCATTATTTTTGTTATTTCGCAAATAAAACATATACTGTTGCTGACACCTTCTACAGTTTTCACTTGGCCTACTTAGTTCCCTTGATGTAGGATTCTTAACTAAGTGACATTTTTTGATTTATGCTCACGTGGATAAACCCTGACACCAGTGACTCACTTCTCTATGTGCACAGCCAGGCCACAAAGGAAATGGGGAAAGGAGAGGAACAAGGCTATAATAAAAAAATTTTGAGAAAAGTATGGCAGATAAGGGTGCAAAGCCTGTGAAAGGACACTGTCTTTGAATGCAAACTACTAAACTACAACTTGTTCCAAAAAAACAAGCCATTGCATGGCTATGTCAATTGAAAAATAAAAAAGTTATGGCTTTCTATAAGTGCCAAAACAAAAATTGATTGTAGTGGGAAGTACTTAAACACTTAGCATTCAAATGACCCTCAAATATTGCTGTCACTTATTTGCCTTTAAATGCATTCTTCATTGTTTTCCACTCATAGTATGGTCACCAATTGGACATTCAATGTCATGCTGTTAGGGGTCAAGTTCCCGCTTCTGCACAGGGGGAAACTCGAGCCATCCCTGCTGCAGTCTCCCATCCGTCTCCGGCCGCAGTGGACTCTGCTCAGCATAGACATCGGTCCCAGCGTATCACCCAATCTAACATTGTGCAGAGGATTACTGCTGACTCTCCAGGTTCGGCTGTTGTAGCCAGTGCTGGTTAGCGGAGAGCAGACGTCTTTGGGACAAAGTCCTTGCTTTCCCCTTCTGAGCATGCCCAGGGTAAGATCTCTCACTGGAGATCAGGGGTCACATGCTCAGGTACTGCAGCAGCTCCTATTGGTCCGCCAGGAAGGTCCTGGAGCAGTTTCCTATTCTGGAGCAGTTTCCTATTGGTCCTTATCTGGCAGGTCCTGTAGTTGCTACCATAAAAGAGTGTCATGGTCGTGCTGCCATGCGCTAGTATCAATTAAATTATGTGCTTTGCGCCTGTGTGATCTTACACGCATGTGTTAAGGCTCAGCTGAAATAAGCCCCTAGAATACTGGCACCTCCGGTGAGGAGATTGTATGCACGTGTTTAGGGCTTGGCTGAAATAAGCCCCTAGAATACCGGCTTCTCCGGTGAGAAGATTTTCTGTTTGCGTTGCTGATTGCGTTTACTACGGACTGCTGTCCGCACAGCAGTTGTCTGTGCATTCCTGTGGAGTTAACAGGACACAGTCCATATCTCTGCGTCTCTACCTTAGCGACACTGTGATGTAACAGAGTTCGCTTATACCGCCGTATAGGGCCACAGTGTCTAAAGTTGCTACTCTGTGAAGTAACAGAGTTCACCTTACCGCCCTCTTACCAGCAGCAGGCTCAGCCTGCACGGTGGACACCGGGCTGCGAACGCACTTATTATTTATATTATTTTGTGCGTTCCGCCAGCCCTAACACATGCCACCAAAAAGAAATTCCTGCATTTTCTTGCCTTGTAAAACAATAATAAAAGCATTCAAAGTTTGACGGTGAGTAGTAGTAGGGGCGAAGAAGTGAGCAGAGGGTGAGTATACACATGTGGTCAAAATTGTTGATACCCCTCGTTTAATGACAGAAAAACCCACAATGATCACAGAAATAACTTGAATCGGACAAAAGTAATAAGAAATAAAAAATCTATGAAAATGAATAAATGAAAGTCATACATTGCTATTCAACCATGCTATCACAGATAAAAAAAAAAATAAAAACTCATGAAATAGGCCTGGACAGAAATGATGGTACCCCGGAAGATAATGAGACAAAAGGGACATGTTAATTGGAATCAGTGAGAGGGCCTGTATAGAGGGCTACATGTGCTGTTTGGGTGACATGGTGCATAACACACTCAACATGGACTAGAGGAAGCTAAGGAAAGAGTTGTCTCAGGAGATTAGAAAGAAAATTAAAGACAAACATGCTAAAGGTAAAAGTTATAAGACCATCTCCAACAGCTTGATGTTCCTTTGTCTACAGTTGCACATATTATTCAAAAATTTAAGATCCATGGTACTGTAGTCAACCTCCCTGGACTTAGCCGCAGGAGGAAAATTGATGACAAATCAAAGAGATGGATAATACTAATTGTAACAAAAGAGCTTAGAAAAACTTCTCAACAGATTAAAGGTGAACTTCAAGCTCAAGGAACATCAGTGTCAGATTGTACCATCCATTGTTGTATGAGCCAAAGTGGACTTCATGGGAAAAGACCAAGGAGGACACCATTGTTGAAAAAAAAATCATCAAAACACCAGACTTGAATTTGCCAAACTACATGTTGACTAGCCACAAAGCTTCTGGGAGAATGTCCTATGGACACATGAGACAAAAATGGAAGTTTTTGGCAAAGCACATCAGCTCTACGTTCACAGATGGAAAAATGAAGCATATCAAGAAAAGAATACTATCCCTACTGTGAAACATGGGGGAGGCTCTGTTATGTTCTGGGGCTGCTTTGCTGCATCTGGCACAGGGTGTCTAGAATCTGTGCAGAGAACAATGAAATCTCAAGACTATCAAGGGATTCTAGAGAGAAATGTGCTTCCACAGTGTCAAAAAACTTGTTTCAGTTGCAGGAAACAGGTAATGCAACAGAATAATGACCCAAAAAACACAGCTAAAAACACCCAAGAATGACTAAGAGGAAAATATTGGACTATTCTGAAGTGGTCTTCTATGAGCCCTAACCTAAGTCCTATTGAGCATCTTTGGAAAAAGCTGAAACATGCCGTCTGGAAAAGGCAACCTTCAAACACGAGAAAACTGCAGCAGTTTGCTCTTGAGAAGTGGGCCAAAATACCTGTCGAGAGGTGCAGAAGTCTTATTGACAGTTACAGGAATTGTTTGATTGCAGTGATTTCCTCAAAAGGTTGTGTAACAAAATATTAAGTTAAGTGTACTATCATTTCTGTCCAGGCCTATTTTTATGAGTTTTATTTTTAAAAAAATTCTGTAGAAGCATGGTTCAAAAGCAATGTCTGACTTTCATTTGTTTATTTTCATAGATTTTTGATTTATTATTACTTTTGTCAGATTCAAGTTATTTCTGTGACCATTGTGGGTTTTTCTGTCATTAAATGAGGGGTACCAACAATTTTGACCACATGTGTAAGTTTTTTGTTTTTTTTTACATATTATATTATGGTCAAATTTCAAGGGGAAAAAAAGCACTAACCTGTGAATTTGAATTTTGCCTGATCTGCTCATTGCCATGTTGCAGCCATTTACCCTCTCTTTTGAACAGATCTTAGTAATGTGTTGGCAGCCAATTAAAAGCAATAAGGATGACTTAAAATGTGTTAAACTTGTTACACATTTTTGTAACTTCTTTCTTAAAACTAGTTTAATAACTAGTTTCCCTGTACTATTAAAATAATAATGCATAATAAGTATATGAGTTTCAAAAGTAACTTTTCTGAACACAGATGTTACACCCGCTCTGATAGTATGACATTTTTGTCATTGTTATGTTAACATGCACTATAATTTTGCATTGATTTCAAATGTAGATTTAATTAGGAACTTAGGCTTTGTTTTATATTCAGAGTGTATTCTTTTTTTACCTGTCAAATTAAAACATTATAAACTGAAACTTCCTGTAGATAATGCAAACTGAATAATATAAATACAATACAAAATTATAAATTACAGAACAATCTGTACAGACTAGTAAAAGTTTTTGCATAAGAATACATTTCCATAAGTAAAGGAGATGATGTCTTGGAAACCTTGATGTTTTGGCATCTAATTGGTTAGATCATGCTTCCCTTTAATCACATAAAAGTTAAATTTCAGTTTTCTTGTTAGTCAATTTTGGGTAGTGCTAGTGTAGATTTTTTTCTTTGAAAAGCATAGTCAAGTGTATATAAAAGTATGTAAAATGGTTATAGCCATCCTGTGTATTAAACAAATAGTGAGTTTGTGTAGCATGGCCAATTAAACTATATATAGCAAAAGTTTGTGCGTTGAATGTATTTACAGTGAAAACAGGAAAGAAAAAATGTAAAACCTGTCCATTTATAATGACCACGGACAAGATAAAGATCCCCAACTCACATCAGGACTACAAGATCCCAGGTACTTTCAGCTGCATCACATCTAATGTGGTGTACCTAATTATTTGCGCTAAATGTCCAATTGGGGGTTTGTATGTGGGGGAGACTGGGCAAAAACTGAGAAAAGGATGAATTCTCATCACCACATGATAAAAGAAAAAGGGAATGGATCTACCTGTGGCCAAACATTTTTGTATCCCTAGTCATAGCCATGATGGACATTAAATTACTTGTTTTAAAAGGTAACTTTAAGTCTCAAAGAGACAGGACGGTCTGGGAGTATAAACTCATGACAACCTTTGACACTCTCAGTGCAGGAATGAATGTGTCGCATGGATTTATGTCTTTTTACATCAATTAAGGAATTTACTCCTCAGACCTCCTGGGGGCATCACAACACAATACCAGACCCCAATCAGAGGACAATAAAACTTTCACACTCCTTATATCTATGAACTGTTCCAATATTTATGTTCATCCATCTCCCATAATGACAATTCTGCTTCACGTCACTAGTATAAATATGTGACTCTTCAGATTTTGTATTAGTCTTTGCCTGATGAAGAGATCTGAGTAGTCTCGAAAGCTTGCAATTTGTTACCATCTTTTCAGTTAGCCATTAAAAGGTATCAACCATTGAGGACTCTCAATTCTAAATATTTTTACACTGCTCAACATTGAAATTGTAGACATGCTAATGATATTTAAATGTAAAATATGTGAAATCATCAAGATCTACTGCTGACATCTCCCTTTGCAATTACTGACCATTGACCTTCCATATGTACTTCCATATACACTATATAAAAAGACACATGCAGGTTTTTCGCAGTATCTGACATGAAATCAGAATAAAACTTTCCCATTTTAGATCAATTAGGATTACCATAATTATTAATATTTGATAAATGCCAGAGTACTGAGAGAGAGAGAATGTTTAAAGGCATTTTTATTATTTACTGGAAATTCAAAAGTTTACATAACTAAGATTACTATGCCTTTAACCCCTTAATGACCAGAGGTATTTTTGGTTTTGCATTTTCATTTTTGCTCCCCTTCTTCCCAGAGCCATAATGTTTTCATTTTTTGGTCACATTGACCATGTGAGGGCTTGCTTTTTAGCAGGATGAGTTGCACCATTGGTTTTACCATATCATGTACTGGAAAACAGGGAAAAAAATTCCAAGTGCGGTGAAATTGCAAAAACAGTGCAATTCCACAATTGTTTTTTGTTTTGCTTTATTACTAGGTTCAAGATATGCTAAAACTGACTTGCCATTATTATTTTCCAGGTCATTACGAGTTCATAGACACCAAACATGTCTAGGTTCTTATTTATCTAAGTGGTGAAAGAAAATTCCAAAATTTGTAAAAAAAATAAAATAAAATTGCGCCATTTTTCGATACCCTCAGCGTCTTCATTTTTTGTGATCTCAGGTTAAGTGAGGGCGTATTTTTGTGCACCGAGCTGACGTTTTTAAAGGTATCATTTTGATGCAGATATGATCTTTTGATCTCCCATTATTACATTTTAATGCAATGTTGTGGCAAGCAAAAAAAACGTAATTCAGGCGTTTTGACTTTTTTGCTCGTTACGCTGTTTAGCGATCGGGTTGATTCTTTATTTATATTGATAGTTCAAGAAATTCTGAATGCGGTGATACCAAATATGTGTATGTTTGTTTTTTTATTGTTTTATTTTGAATGGGACAAAAGGGGGGTGATTTGAACTTTTATATTTTTTATATTTTTAAAAACATTTTCTTTTTACTTTTGGCTTGCTTCAATAGTCCCTATGGGAGACTAGAAGCTGTCATAACCCGATTGCCTCTGCTACGTACAGGCAATGATCATGTATGTAGCAGATTTGCTGACTTGCTTGAGCATCGACCACCATGTAACACTGTATGACTAAGGAATGGAAGCCTAAAACTTTTTTAAACGCTTTTTCTCAGTTTTATAGATAACAGAAATGTACTCCAGATTACAGAATAGTGTATGTCTAAGAAATGTAGCCCAGGAAAATGTTTTAATGATTTTTTGCTGTATTATTGTTAGGGGTCAAGTTCCCACTTCTGCACAGGGGGAGTCTCGAACCAGTCCCGCTGTGGTCCCCCATTCGTCTCCATCCACAGTGGAGCCTGCTCAGCTTAGACGTCTGTACAGCCTCTTGCCCAGTCTGGCAATGTGCAGAGGCAGAGGATTACTGCTGGTCCTCCAGGCTCTGCTATTGTGGCCAGTACTGGTTAGCATCGAGCAGATGTCTTTAGGACAAAGTCCTTGTTTTCCCCTTCTGAGCATGCCCAGAGTGAGATCTCTCATTGGAGATCAGGGGTCACATGCTCAGGTACTGCAGCAGCTCCTATTGGTCCGCCAGGAAGGTCCTGTGACTACTGGTGTTCTGGAACAAGTTTCATTGGTCCTTGTTTCTGGCAGGTCCTGTAGCTGTTACTTTAAAAGGGTAGCATGGCTGGGCCGCCATGCGCTAATATCAATCTTTATATGCTATGCGCCAGTGTGGTCATGCATGTGTGTGGTTAGGGCCCGGCTGAAATAAGCCCCTAGAATACCGACTTAATCGGTGAGGAGTTTGGTATGCTAAATGGTCAGGGTCGGTGTCCTAGATGCCCTAGATTACCGGCATAACGGTGAGGAGTTTGATTGCCGTATTCAGGGTCTGGCGTTCAGACGCCATAGATTGTGGGTGACTCCCGCGAGGACATTAGCGCATGATCACTGTTGAGAATGTGTTAGAAATGAATTCTGAGCAGAAGCTCCCTCTGGTGGTTACAAACAGTACTGAACCATTCAATGAGGATTGGCAATCAGGAGTTACAGACTGGTCTTATATAAGGGAGGTTCCCTCCCATCATGGTTGCCGGTGACCAATTGTTCTTGTCTCAACTGGTTCCTGGTTCACTTGGAAGCTTGCTGAGTCTTGCCTGCATCTTCTGCTATCAGATAAGATATTTTCTGCTTTAATTTTTGTGCTTGCTTTTTGCATTGTTCCCTGCACTTCTGTGGAGGTCAGCCAGGTCCCCTCCGGGGGCTTGTGCTCCTCTCAGTTTATCTGAGCCACTGTTATTTGTTCATTTGCCTTTTCCAGTTTTTTTCAGTGGCTGTGGCTTAGTTTTGTGACACCAGAGAACTAATTTAGGTGGTAGAGGTCGTGTGATCTCAGGTGTTTTTGCAATTAGTAGAGTTGGTATTTTTTAGGGTTTTTTGGATTGCAGTAAGTGTCCTTCCTATCCTTTTCTGTCCAGGTAGATTGGGCCCCAACGTTTGCTCATATATTTTCTGTCTGTGTCTGTATTTTCTCTTGTCTAACTGCCATTACATGTTTGGGGGCTTCCTATGTTCTTTGGGGATCTGCTCCGGGGCAGATATCTTTCCTCTTTCTATCTTTAGGTGTAGTTAACCTCTCAGGCTGTGACGAGGCGTCTAGGACCAACGTAGGAACGCTCCACGGCTGCCTTTAGTTGTGGTGGTTAGTCAGGGTACTGCAATCCAGTAGATTCCAAACCTCTCTGGTGTATTGCCGTTTTTGCCTGCTCTCCTCAGCTACCAAATCATAACAGATCACATTATATTTTCGCTTAGCAGTTAACTGTATACCTGGTTGCCTGACAGGACACAGAAGTTTGTCTCAGCAGCTCTGTGACGTAACAGGGTTCGCTTTCAACGCTAGACAGCGCCCTAGCGTGTTTATTTTGCGACTCAGTGGTGTTAAGTGAGTTCGCACACATCGCCATATAGCGCTGCGGCACTCCTTCTAGCGGCTCTGTGGATTAACAGAGTTCGCACATATTGCCACAGCACATTACAGCGTTTATTTTGGCGACTCTGCGGGATAACAGAGTTCGCTTCTTGCGCCATTTTACTAGCAGCAGGCTCCGCCTGCACGGTGGACCCCGGGCTGTGAACACACCTCTCCACATCATATATTTTGTGCGTTCCGCAGACCCTAACATAATATTAGCGCCAGGGTCTGGCTAGTAAAATGGCGGATGACCAGCGTCTACCGCAGTACATCCAGAAGCTGGAGGGTAGGTTGGCGGCTCTTGAGCGCACAACCTCAGCTGTGGATGTTACCGCAGTCGCTGTTCAGGCTGCTAGCGTGGATGCAGCCAGTTTGTCCTCTGCCACCTCTGCCCCTACATCATCCCACCTTCCGCTTCCTGACAAGTTTGCCGGTGACAGCAAGCAATGTCGGGGATTCGTGAGTCAATGCTCTATACAGCTCGAGCTTCTAGCTGCACGTTTCCCCATGGATCGGGCACAAGTGAGTTTTGTACTGTCTCTACTCTCGGGCAGCGCGTTGGAGTGGGCAACGCCGCTGTGGGAGCGCGACGATCGTGTGGTGCGGAGTGCTCCTCGTTTCCTGGAGGCTCTTAAAAAGGTCTTTTTAGGACCTCATGTCACCCACGATACGGTGCTACAACTGCTGGCATTGGCACAGGGTTCGTCTTTGGTCAGACAGTTTTCCGTCTAGTTTCGGACTCTGGCCTCAGAGCTAGACTGGTCGGATAAAGTTCTCATTCCAGTCTACTGGCGAGGGCTGGCTGACCATGTTAAAGACGCTTTGGCTACCAGGGAGATTCCCGCCACACTGGAGAAGCTTATCTCCATATCTACCCGCATCGACCTCCGTTTTCACGAGCGGAGGTTGGAGCGGGCCCAGTGCAGGCAGAGGATTCGGTTGGCTCCCACCTTTGCCAAACCTCTCGAATCCCCCGATCTGGCGTCCGAACCACAAAAGGCCACAGAGGTTCCTCGTGCAGGACCTAAGTCTCGGACCTCCGAGTATCCGTGGTCTGTAACCTTTGTCAGCAGACAGGACACTATGCCAACAAATGTCCACAGCGATCGGGGAAGCGATCGCGTCTAGTGGCCCTGGGAGGAGGTTCACTAGAGACAGCGGCATTTTCCTCCAAGATGACATTTAAAGGGACAATCACTGTAGACTCTTCCACACTTACAGTCGAGCTTTGCGTGGACTCAGGAGTAGAGGGAAACTTCATGTCCTCTAACTTTGCTCGTCGTCACGCAATACCTCTGGTGGCGCTTGACAAATCAGTGACTGTCCGGGTAGTGAATGGGTCGACATTGCCCTCACAAATAACACACTAGACTGTTCCTCTTGCATTGTCTGTATCCCCTTCCCTTCAGGAGCTTATTTCCCTACTCGTCCTTCCCGAGGGAATAGACGAGATCCTACTAGGTATACCTTGGCTCCGTTTCCATTCCCCACATATAGAGTGGACTTCGGGTAGGATACTGGGTTGGAGTGATGCATGTAGAGGCAGATGTGTCAGGAGTTGTGTTCAGGTTACCACTACTGAGTTACCGGCAGATCTTACTCCACTTCCCAAGTGCTATTGGTCATATGCAGAGTATTCTCCAAGAAGGCTGCGGAGACTCTTCCGCCTCATCGCCCCTATGACTGTCCTATCGACCTCTTGCCTGGCGCAGAACCTTCTCGGTGAAGGGTCTATCCCCTCTCTCTTCCTGAGACAGAGGCCATGTCGCAATATATTCAGGAGAACCTAGCAAGAGGGTTCATTAGGAAGCTGGTGTCACCGGCAGGGGCGGGATTCTTCTTCGTGCAGAAGAAGAACGGAGAATTACGTCCGTGTATTGATTACAGGGGTCTTAACGCCATCACCGTTAAGAACAAGTACCCGTTGCCCCTGATTTCTGAGCTATTTGATAGGCTTCGGGGAACAAGGGTATTCACTAAACTAGATCTGCGCGGTGCTTATAACCTGATTCGCATCCGTGAGGGGGAAATGGAAGACGGCTTTTAATACCAGGGATGGGCATTACGAATATCTGGTGATGCCCTTTGGGCTCTGTAATGCCCCAGCCATTTTCCAAGACTTTGTCAATGACATCTTCTGGGATATGCTCTCCACCTCGGTCGTAGTCTATCTGGATGATATACTCATTTTCTCTCCAGATATTGACTCCCACCGGAGAGATGTCTGCAGAGTCTTCGACCTCTTACGGGCAAATTCCCTTTATGCTAAGTTAGAGAAATGTATGTTTGAGCTGGAGTCTTTACCTTTCCTTGGTTATATCATCTCAACCCAGGGATTGGCTATGGATCCGGCCAAATTACAGGCTGTGATGGACTGGCAAGAACCCCACTCTCTTAAAGCGGTGCAGCGCTTTATGGGGTTCATTAATTACTATCGCCAGTTTATTCCTCATTTCTCTACCTTGGTAGCTCCCTTGGTAGCCCTCACCAAGAAGGGAGCAAATCCCAAATTGTGGTCGGAGGAGGTCTCCAAGGCTTTCACTTCTATTAAGTCTCATTTTGCTAGCGCTCCCATCCTACATCGCCCCGATGTTGATAAGCCATTTTTATTGGAGGTTGGTGCCTCATCCGTTGATGCTGGAGCAGTCCTCTTCCAAAAGGATCTCAAGGTCGGAAGCATCCTTGCTCCTTCTTCTCTAAGACCTTCACATCAACGGAGAGGAATTATTCCATCGGGGATAGGGAGTTGCTAGCCATGAAGTTGGCCTTCTCTGAGTGGAGACATCTGTTGGAGGGGGCCCTCTTTCCCTTCCAAGTCTTCACCGACCACAAAAATTTGGTGTATCTTCAGACAGCCCAGCGGCTAAACTCTCGCCAGGCCAGATGGTCCTTGTTCTTCTCCCGGTTTCATTTCACACTCCATTTCCTCTCGGGAGAGAAGAACATCCGTGCCGACGCTCTCTATCGCTCTGTGGTGTCCTCTGAGGAGGAGGTGGAGGAGCCTCGGCTTATTGTCCCCACAGAGAGCCTGAGAACAGTGGCCCCGGTTTCGCTAGAGTCTGTGCCCCGGGCAAGACTTTTGTGCCTACCAATTTGCGACCGGAGGTACTCTCTTGGGCACATTCGTCCAGGGTGGGTGGACACTTTGGGGCAAAGAGGACATCTGAATTGCTGGCGAGGACATACTGGTGGCCGCATATGGTCAGTGACGTTGGGGACTACGTTCGGGCGTGTGTCTCCTGCGCCAAGAATAAGTCTCCACGACAACGGCCAGCTGGGTTACTTTACCCTTTGCCGGTGGCAGACAGGCCCTGGGAGATGGTTGGGATGGACTTTGTGGTGGGCTTGCCCAAGTCTCGGGGTTGCACCATCATTTGGGTAATCACCGACCATTTTTCCAAAATGGTGCATCTGGTGCCGCTACCACGGTTACCTTCTGCATGGGCTCTGGCAGCGTTGTTCGTTAGGCACATCTTCCGTCTACACGGCATGCCAGACAAAATTGTCAGTGACCGAGGTCCCCAGTTTGCGTCTCGGTTCTGGAGAGAGCTTTGTCGTCTATTCAGTATTGAGTTAAATCTCTCTTCAGCGTACCATCCAGAGACGAATGGGTTGGTAGAGAGGGCCAACCAGACCTTGGTCACCTATCTACGACATTTTGTCTCAGCCAGGCAGGATGACTGGGCATCCTTGCTACCATGGGCTGAGTTTGCACTAAACAATGCTGTGGCTGACTCCACCGGACAGACTCCATTCCTCCTAAACTACGGTCAGCATCCGCGGGTTCCGGTGCCCATGCTCGTGTCTTCCGCCGACTCCAGGGTGGCAGACTGGGCTGTGGAGGCACGGGAGATTTGGGACCGTACCCAGGATGCCATTCAGGCATCCAAGGAGAGGATGAGGTCCTCCGCTGATGCACATCGGCACCCCGCTTCAACATTTGGTCCTGGGGACTTGGTGTGGCTCTCCGCCCGTAACATTAGGCTGCGAGTTGAGTCCACTAAGTTGGCACCCCGCTACCTGGGTCCTTTCAAGGTCCTCGAGCAGGTTAACCCTGTGGCATTCCGTTTGGCTCTTCCACCACGCCTGGGTATCTCCGACACCTTTCACGTATCCCTCCTGAAACCTGTGCTCATGTCACGATTTTCTGAGTCATCTGCCGGGACATTGGGTTAATCTACGGACGACCATGAGGTGAACGCCATAGTAGGATGTAAGGTGGTACGGGGCAAAAAGTTTTATTTGGTGGACTGGAGGGGCTATGGGCCTGAGGATAGGTCTTGGGAGACTGCCGAGCATGTTCACGCTCCGCAGCTCATCGCTGCCTTTGAGCGCAGTGAGGCCCAGAGAGGGTGTAATAGTTAGGTGTCGAGTTCCAGCTTCTGCTCAGGGGGAGTCTCGAACCAGTCCCGCTGCGGTCCCCCATTCGCCTCCGAGCCTGCTCAGCTTAGACATCGGTCCCAGCGTCTCGCCCAGTCTGGCAGTGTGCAGAGGATTACTGCTGCTCCTCCAGGCTCTGCTATTGTGGCCAGTACTGGTTAGCAGCGAGCAGACGTCTTTAGGACAAAGTCCTTGTTTTCCCCTTCTGAGCATGCCCAGAGTGAGATCTCTCATTGGAGATCAGGGGTCACATGCTCAGTTACTGCAGCAGCTCCTATTGGTCCACCAGGAAGGTCCTGTGACTACTGGCGTTCTGGAACAAGTTTCATTGGTCCTTGTTTCTGGCAGGTCCTGTAGCTGTTACTATAAAAGGGTTAGCATGGCTGGGCCGCCATGCGCTAATATCAGTCTTTATATGCTATGCGCCAGTGTGGTCATGCATGTGTGTGGTTAGGGCCCGGCTGAAATAAGCCCCTAGAATACCGACTTAATCGGTGAGGAGTTTGGTATGCTAGCTGGTCAGGGTCGGTGTCCTAGATGCCCTAGATTACCGGCATAACCGGTGAGGAGTTTGATTGCCGTATTCAGGGTCTGGCATTCAGACGCCATAGATTGCGGGTGACTCCCGCGAGGACATTAGCGCATGATCACGTTCTATGTTCGCTTAGCAGTTAACTGTGTACCTGGGTGCCTGACAGGACACAGAATTTGTCTCAGCGGCTCTGTGACGTAACAGGGTTCGCTTTCAACGCTAGACAGCGCCCTAGCGTGTTTATTTTGCGACTCAGTGGTGTTAAGTGAGTTCGTACACATCGCCATATAGCGCTGTAGCACTCCTTCTAGCGGCTCTGTGGATTAACAGAGTTCGCACATATTGCCACAGCGCGTTACGGCGTTTATTTTGGCGACTCTGCGGGATAACAGAGTTTGCTTCTTACGCCATTTTACTAGCAGCAGGCTCCGCCTGCACGGTGGACCTCGGGCTGCGAACGCACCTTTCCACATCATGTATTTGGTGCGTTCCGCAGACCCTAACAATTATATAGCACAAAAAGCACCTCAAAGCCCATAACACTTGGTGGATCAAAATACATTCATTCTTTTAGCCCCCAGAAAAGAAGTTGCAGCTATATATTTGCCAACAGAAGGCACAGGCCTAATCCCTGTCTATAGACTGGATTCTGTCTCTCTCTCAGCTTCAGCAACTCTCTCTCCCTCCCTAGGCTAAATGCAGATTGTATGTGATGCAAACAGCAAAGCACACATTTAGTCGTTAGACATATGATGGCTCAGCTTCAGCACCAGTATCAGCACTACATGTATCTGATTCATTATACTGTGCACATAAGTCTAAATAAGCACTCTCTCCCTCCAACATGAAGTGTCACAGAGCTGTGCAATGGCATCAGTGTGCTGAGCCAGGTGGAGCCTGTTTTTTTTATAGTACCTGATGATGTCAGACGGCCAGCCAATCACAGTAGTGTCACACCCAAAATGGCTACGGCATTTGATTGACTCACAAGCAAACCCCGCAAGCTTATTGGCTGTGTAACAGGTGCCAAAGATGTGGGCCAGGGATTTGAGTTTTAACTCGAGCACCGCTCACTGCTTGTCAAGTAGCGAGAACATCTGCGCATTGTGATACTCAAGTGATAACCGAGTATGACCAAGCATGTTCGCTCATCCCTAGTTGCTATTCCTGTTCATGGGGACTTAGCCTAAAAATTTCTACAATTTGGTGTTTAATTTTTTTCCTGTACTGAGATAATGTTACAAATGTTCCCTGCTATGTACTGTGTTTCTGACCGTGCAAGGAATATTGTCTGATCATATGACATTTCCTGACCAGGGGAAGAAGAAAAAAGTATAGATACATTACAGCACGGGATAGCAATTAATTCTTTTTTTCTTTGAGGTTAAACATTTTTTTAAAACTGACAGGGAAATGCTTTAGCTCACAAAAAGAATTAGCTGTGATCCCGTGCTGTCCTGTCTATATACTCTTTTGTTTTCTCCCCTGCTTAGGTACTGTGGTATGATCAGACCATGTCCCTGCATGCTCAGACACAGCCATTACACAGTACATAGCAGGGGCACATTTCTAAGATTATCTCAGCACAGGAAAAAGATTTATATACACATCCATCCTAAATCACAGTAAGCTACCACATATTTGGTATTACTATGTATGGTAGTGCTACACTTTATGGGGGCACAATGTATGGGCACTAAACTAGCAGATATGCAGAATAATGCATGGCTTGGCTCTTACAATATAGTCATTGCAGCCGGTGATAGATTCATTGAGAGATGCAATTTCTACAATGGGGTCACTTTTGGGAGTTCTCTGCTGTTCTGGCATCTTAGGGGCTCCACAGATGTTGCCAGCAAAATATTCTAGCAAAATCTGTGTTCCAAAAGCCAAATCTCTCTCTTTGTGCCTCAATCTCTCTCTCTTCCAGGAGAAGTCCATGTTTAGAGTTCAGCACTACACACCCTGTCCAGTACAAACCCTCAACTTTATAGTTCAGGTTCGCTCATCTCTACTTAAAAGGAAGATTCGACCTTTGCAACCATTTTCTATTTTTTCAAAATTTTTCTAGTATATCTGAAATAAAAATTATTTTGTTCTTAAAGGAGTATTCCCATCTCCATGATCCTATCCCAATATGTAGTAGGTGTGATAATAATATTAGCAAATACCTCCAATTAGAAATGTAGTATAGTTTTTCTGATTTGCTATGCCTCTTTCCTCATGTGCAGGCATTGGAGGACCTTTAGTATCCATGGTTATGACCACTGATGTAGTGATAGTCAACTAGTTGCTAGTTATGTAGCCATGGAACCTAAGGTCTTGCAATGCCTGCACATAAGGAAAGAGACATAACGAATCAGAAAAATTACACTACATTTCTAATTGGAGGTATATGCTAATTTTATTATTATTACACCTCCTACATATTGGGATACGATCTTGGAGATGGGAATACCCATTTAAATCTAGAATATAAACTGATATGTTTCAATGGTAACATCTACTGTATAATCATCTAATTCTGTCTGTCTGTAACGGAAATCCTGCGTCGCTGATTGGTCGCGTCCGGCCAGACGAGACCAATCAGCGACAGGCGCAGTCCGGCCGCAAATTGGTGCAGGATTTGAACCACGCACGCACCGCTATTGTCAGGAGATCAGCGGCGGCAGCATGGAGGTCAGCGGCGGCACAGCCGGGAGATGACCGACTGCTCACAGCGGAAGTACCCCGACCGGCTGCCTCCACATACACCCTACCATCAGCAGCCTCTATATACCCCAGCAGCAGCAGCCTCCACATATACCCCAGCAGCAGTGGACAAAAATATTTTGGGTTGATATTGGGTTGATATTGTTAACAAATATATTATAGTGTCGATGTACTTCTTGCGTCCGATGATTTATTTAAATACAGTTAGATATTCATGTAATAGTTTATATATTTTGATGATCTGTTTAATAATTTCGTTCAGCTGTATTAAGTTCTATGAGCAATAACATTTAATGATAATGTATATATTTTACCCGGAAAATCCTGTGTATTCATTGCATTATTCTTAAATCTTCATAAATAAACTACATACATATTCTAGAATACCCGATGCGTTAGAATCGGGCCACCATCTAGTATTGCATATAAATTGTCTAAGTAGTTTGATTTTACAATGATACTCCATTCCAGCTGTCTTCTACTAATTACTAATATATGTTTAAATGATTCATATTTTAATCTTCTAATTATGATTTTAATATGCCACTATTGTTTATCATACACTACTATTATTGCTACTATTGATTATTATTATTATTATTATTTTCGAATATATCCTTTCTTTCTTGATTATTATAGATTATTAGTTTCTCTTTTCACACTGTATTTTTTTTATATAATAAAATCCAATCCAGCTCCATATGAAGTCAAAAATCCTTTATTGAATCGCTTGTCAGCTAAAAATGCTTGCTTGCATAATAGGTGCTGCGGTACAATGTTGCAATTACATGTTTCGCTCCAAAAGATGAGCTTTGTCAAATTGCTAGGCTGCATGCTCACCGAGGACGCCAGCTTTTAAAATAAGCGCCAGTAATTCCAAAGCTCACCACCTTCTGTGACATGATTAGTCTTTAGATGTGGTTGGTTAATACTACTAAACTCCTTAATGCATTCAGCGAGCATCACTCGCTTTTACAAGCACACTATTAACCGTATCAATGCCATTTATATACTATTCATCTTTGTTTTTAAATGATGTCTAGATGCTGATCTAATCATTAAAATATAGTAATGGATATGCTTCCGCGGTGAATCTGCTTACCTGCATTACATGAATATATGTTATGCAACTTTTATTTATATGCAAATATCAAATATAATTCATTGTATTTTATTTTATTATATTAGTAATTATGTTTCATTTTGTTTAAATATTGATTTAGTTTAATAAATTATATTTCATAATTATCAATAAATATACAAATATCCATTCTATTATTCATACCTAGCGGTTGTCTGGTGTTAAAATTCATTATATACAACGCTTCCCTCATCCTAAGCTTCTTTAATTGATCACCTCCTCTTTCCTGATTTTTCACTCGTTCTAAACCAGTTAATATGAGATTATCAGTCCTACCCCTGTGATATTGTACACAATGTCGTGCTACCGCCGAGGATAATCTAGTAGCATTCGGTCGTGTTTCACCTAGGTGTTCAGCAAAACGTTTGGATAACTTCCTTATCGTTGAACCGATGTAGTTAATGTTGCATATATTACAGGTTATCATGTATACCACATTAGTGGTTGTACAACTAATATATGAATTTATCCAATGTTTTTTTGTTCCATTAGCTGGTATAACATATTTAGCACCGTTGTTCATATAGGTACAGGCTGGGCATCGATTTCTGCCACAGCGATAATTTCCTTTCATATTTAACCATTGGCTCGATATGTTACTTTTGTCAATGGGAGCAACGCATTGTTTTACTGTTCATGCCTCTCTTGGCTACAAAAATACATTTGTCCTTGACTATGTCATGTAATTTTTCATTAACATACATTAGTGGCAATGAATGTTTAACTATGGATACAATTTTATTATATTGTTAGAATATTTCGTAGTGAATATCAATGCCTCTTCAATTTTATTATCCTTATTAATTGGAGATGTATTTTTGTTATCTAGAAAATTTTTTACATATTTCTCTTCAGCTTTTATACGCGCTTGCTTGATGTCCATAATTTTATACCCTCTTTCTTTTAATCTAGCTGTTAATTGATTAGCCTGTTCTTCATATTTAGTTATATCCGAACATTGCCTTCTAATGCGTAAAAATTGACCCATGGGTAATGCCCGTACTGTATGTGCTGGATGCATACTATCTGCGCGTAGCAAAACATTACCCGCTTCTGGCTTTCTATAGTTTTGATAATTGATTGCTTTGTTATTGGGATTTATATCTATTAACACGTCTAAAAATGGTATAGTTCTATCATGAACATTGTGAGTGAAATACAGCAGTAAATTGTTGTGATTTAATTGCTCGATCCATTCTTGTACTTCATTGTTACTACCTTTCCATATAATCAACACGTCATCCGCATATCTTCTGTACCATATCATATTGCTTAAATATTTGTTGTCATTAGTAAAAATCATTTTTTGCTCTAAGTATGCTACATACAAATTGGCCAAACTTGCAGAGAATGCCGATCCCATTGGACAACCTTTTATTTGGCTATAATATTTCTTACTGTACAAGAAGTAATAATTTTTTAGTAAGAATGATACTGCTATAAGAATGAAATGCTGCAGTTTCCATTCATATGCTGTATACTCCATATGTGTACTCGCAAGTACTGACATAGCTGTGTCATGAGGGATGGATGTGTATAGAGACTCAATGGCACATCCTACCCACTTATAATTAGTATTCCATTCAATTGTTTTTATCTCCTCAATTAACGAAAATACATCCTTCACATATCCGGGATTTGTGACCACAATGGGTTGCAAAAATTTGTCAACCCATATGGACAATTTTTCAAAAATTGAACCTATCGCCGAAACAATAGGCCTTATGGGTGGCGGAAATATTTTTTTATGTAATTTGAGCGTGGTCTGAAGTGTTGGATGAATGGGATTAAATCACATATAATGCATCTACATCATGTTGTGCCAATATAGATGATTGCATTCCTATATTCAAAATCGCCTTTAATCACATTTGGATATCTTTTATTGGGTTCTCGCTTAACCTCACGTATGTTTCTGGTGTATTTAGATGGTTAAATACTTGCTGTTCCAATAGTGCCTTATCAATGATTACTATTTTTCCTCCCTTATCTGCCTTTTGTATTGTAATATAAGGGTTATTTCTTAAGGCTTCTATCTGCCTATTCTGGTTATTTTTTCTTTCTCTATTTTTTTCAACCTGCTGATGTAACTTTATTAACTGCTTCTCTACCGCTCTCTGGAATTTATCAATGTCCTCCGTGCGTGCTTGCACAGGGTAAAATTCTGGGTTAGTGAATCTAATTTGTTTTGCATTTTCTTTTGTCACTTTTTCCCTCTGCTCAATACTTTCTATTTGTTTATTCAAATCCAAATGCATGAATTTATTCTTTGGCATCACGTATTGGTTATAAGTAGTGTTGAGCGATACTTTCCGATATCCCTAAGTATCAGAATCGAAATGGTATCGCCGATACCATTAAAATATCTTCTACATAGTAAAAATATCCTCTGATTCAATTGCCGGGTAAAGCCGGCTTCAGTGAAAAGACAGAAGCACCCGACATGAAATGACACTTGGTGTACATAGGGTTAACCATGTCTTTTCATGTCCTTTGCTATCTGATTTGCACAAACAATTAAATCAGTCTATGTGTGCAAAATTTCACACCTGTAGGGGTTAATTAAAGGTGTAAATTCGTTGTAAAAAAACGGACTTTTTTGCTACGAATTTACACCTTTAATTAACCCCTACAGGTGTGAAATTTTGCACACATAGACTGATTTAATTGTTTGTGCAAATCAGATAGCAAAGGACATGGTTAACCCTATGTACACCAAGTGTCATTTCATGTCGGGTTCTGCATTTTCACAAAAGCCGGCAATTGAATTAGCGGCTATTATACTATGTAGAAGTGTATGAACTATAAATATATATATATATATGTGTCACAAACTCAATGACATGTATATATATATATGAGGTGTAAAATTGCTGAAAAAAAATGCGTGGGCTCCCGCCCTATTTTCGCAACCAGACAGACAAAGCCAGTGAGTGGGGGCAGATAATAATAGCCCAGAGAGGGACCATTATTTTTGCCCCCCCCGGCTACTAACATCTGCCCCCAGACACCCCAGAAAGGGCAAATCTCTAATTAGATTTGCCCTTTCTGGCACTTTGCCCGTCTATTCCCATTGCCCTGTAGCGGTGGCGAATGGGTTAATAAGGGGTTAAAATGACCTTGCAATTGAAAGGTCACTTTAAGCCAGGTTAATAATTGAGAGCTGTCAATTAGACAACTATCAATTATTAATCCTATTGTATGAAAGAATAATCAAACACACACACTTTAATAAAAAAGAAGTTTAATGAAATAATCACACAGTTTTTGACCATATTTTATTTACCTGCTAAAACCATTTCCTGTAATAAAAATAAAATAATAAAGCAAAATTATTCTTACCAATCCGATGCACAGTCAGGTCCCACGGTGTAATCCTTCAGAAAGGGTTAATGTTTACTGCAGGGACCGCAGCTAATGCTGCAGCCTCACAGTAAACCCCCAAATGAATGAGTTCCTCTCCTGGCTGACAGGAGAGGAAGTGGAAAGCTTAATTGATTGCTTTCCACTTTCACTTCAGGTCAGCCAGGGACACCATCAGTGACGTCAGAGGGAACTGATTAACAAAAATAGGGGTTCCCTTCGAAAAAAAAATGGCGTGGGGTCCCCCCTATTTTTGTTAACCAGCCAGATGAAGCAGACCGCTGAGGCCTGGATTTTCAGGCTGTTAAGGAGCCAAGATCCATGGACCTTGCCAGCCTGATAATACCAGGCCACAGCAGTCTGCATATCTTGGCTGATTAACAAAAATAGGGGATCCCCTCGAAAAAAATTAGCGTGGGGTCCCCCCTATTTTTGTTAACCAGCCAGATGAAGCAGACCGATGAGGCCTGGTTTTTCAGGCTGGTAAGGATCCAATATCCATGGACCTTGCAAGCCTGATAATACCAGGCCACAGCAGTCTGCTTAGCTTGGCTGGTTAACAAAAATAGGGAATCCCCTCGAAAAAAAACGGCGTAGGGGTCCCCCTATTTTTGTTAACCAGCCAAGTAAAATGCAGACTGCTGCGGCCTGGTATTAAAAGACTGTCAAGGCCCATGGATTTTGGCCCTCAACAGCCTGATAATACCAGGCTACAGCAGCCCCACATTTGGCGCATCAAAAGATGTGCCAATTGTGGCACTTTACCCGGCTCTTCCCACTTGACCTGTAGCGGTGGCAAGCGGGGTAATAAGGGGTTATTGTCACCGTTGATTGCACGGTGACAATAAGCCCGGTTAATAATGGAGAGGCGTCAATAAGACACCGATCCATTATTAATCCCAAAGTTATTAAATGTTTAAAAAAAAGACACAGCAAGAAAAAAGTCTTTTAATGAAATAAAAGAGACAACACAGTTTTCATTTTTTTTATTACTCTCTCATTCCTGCGACGCCATCGATCTCCTGTAAAAAAAAAAAAAAAACAAAAACCAACAGTATACCACCTGTCCGACGCAGTCCATAGTAACGATTGTCCCACGACGATCCAGCTCTGCTACATCGGAATGACAGGCAGAGCCGGACATCCCGGCGCAGCACAGCTGCTTACCAGCTTCCCCGGCGGTGACGTCATCGGACTGACTGCTTTACGGCCGCGATTACCCAGCAGTCACTGCAGTTATCGCGAGATACTGCATGTTACCGCCGGGGAGAAGAGGATGGCGGCCATGAAGCAGTCCGGGATGTGACCGCCGGAGATCTTCTGCCAGGTAAGTGCCGCTGACTCCTGACAGACCCGACCGACGGACACTGACAGTGACAGTGACAATTCCGATTCCGGTATCCGATATGACGAAAATATCGGAACTTGGAATCGGAATTCCGATACAGCCAATATCGGCCGATACCCGATATTTGCAGTATCGTATCGCTCAACACTAGTTATAAGACTCATTAGTTGTTTCTTCAGCAACTTCATTTGCATAATGTAATTTTAAAGTAACATTCCTTACAAATTTATTTAAATCCAACATGGTGCCAAATAAATTAAAATCATGCTTTGGTACATAGTTAAATCCTTTATTCAAGAAACGCAGCTGAAACGCAGTTAATACGCATGCAGATAGATTACATGTTTGCTGATCTTCTATTTTTGCCTCGTTTTCATACGCTGCGGTTTTACATGCTCTTCTCCACTTTCTCCCCCCGCGGTGCTTGCGCCATCTTCTTCTTTCTCCTTTTGCTTCTCCTTTTCTATGTCAGCTATGTCAGTACTTGCGAGTACACATATGGAGTATACAGCATATGAATGGAAACTGCAGCATTTCATTCTTATAGCAGTATCATTCTTACTAAAAAATTATTACTTCTTGTACAGTAAGAAATATTATAGCCAAATAAAAGGTTGTCCAATGGGATCGGCATTCTCTGCAAGTTTGGCCAATTTGTATGTAGCATACTTAGAGCAAAAAATG
>JARQOD010000004.1:124264492-124304703 GCA_033576555.1 Oophaga sylvatica
TTTATTTTTTCGCTGTGATGCTGCATAGCGGCTTGTTTTTTGGGGGGACAAGTGCGTTTTTAAAGCGGTACCATGTTTTTATATCTGACTTTTGATGGGTTATTCCCTTTTTTTCCAAGCGGTAGATGATCCCGCTTAAAAAAATTTTTAATTTTACTTTTTTGTGTTTTTTTTTACGGCTTTCCCCTGAAGGGGTTAATTTAGGGTTACGCTTTTATAGATGGGATTTTTTACGGACGTGGCGATACCAAACATGTGTATGTTTTTTGTTTTTTATTTTTTTTATTACATAAAAATGTGTATTTTTTAGGGGATTTTTTTTAAAATTATTTTTTAAATATTTTTTACATTTTTTTAAAAAAAATGATTTTTTTTAGCTTTCCCTTTATGGGACTTTCACTTTTTTTTACTTTTTATTGCAGTTACAATGCATTGCAATCTCTGGCATTGCAATGCATTGAAAACTATAGTGAAGGCTGCTGTGACCATGATCACAGCGCTTTCCGTAGCTAGATAAACCCGGAGGTTGTCATGACAACCCCCGGGTCATCAAGGCAGAGATCGGGCCCTGCAAATACATTGCAGGGCGCCGATCTGAGGCAGAGGGAGCTCCCGACCCTCTGCCTCCCCCCCTGAGCGCTGCGATCGCGCTCGATCGCAGCAGTCAGGGGGTTAACAGGGGGGCGGTGGGGGCTCCGCTCCTGGCTGTCAGTGCAGGAAGCCTGGCCACTGCAGCGCCGGCTCCTGCACTGATCGCGCTGGAGAAGCTGAAATTTCAGCTTCTCCTGCGCGATCGCTGCTGTGTTTGGTCAGTCAGATTGACTGACCAAGCACAGCGCTGTAGGTGCGGGGACCGACGGCAAAGGTCCCCGCACCGCTTGCCGTGCCTGTCAGCTGTCTGTGACAGCTGTCGTCACTGATCTACCACTGCGTGTTTACGTGGTAGATCAAGGCATGACTGCACAGCCCGTCCTGGTGCCGGAACTGACACCCGGCCATGACGGACTGTGCACGTCAGTGGACATTAAGGGGTAAAAAATGTTTTAATTCTGTATTTTCAGTTTATTCTAAACATCATTCTGTACAATGGAAATTTACAGTATACTAGATTCAATTAGGTCATTCAGCATGTAAAGAATGTAAACAGGACAAGGTCATCTTTTACTCACTCAAATGGCAATGCCTTGCAACAGTTTTATGGTTTCAATGGAATATCTAGATTAAATATAAAGTCTTTATGCCTCTGTTAAAATTCCATATTTTAATGATATAAATAATATCAAGAAGAATCATTTCAGACATTAAAGGTCTAAGAAATTCTGAAATGATTCTTCTTGGTATTATTTATTTACATTACTAAAATTTGGAATTTTAACAAGGGTGTGTACACTCTATATATTTACTCTAGTGGAAAAACAGACATTCTATTGAAAACATAAAGCTGTTGCCAGGCATTGCATTTTGTGAGAGTGAAAGACATCTTTGAAATGTTTGCTATTTGTCTTTGTGGTATTTCTTGAAGAAGAGGTCGTATATGACTTTGAAACGCGTTGAATAAACCACCATTTATCTTTTAACCATATTTTGCATCCTAAATTGCCTGGAAGCGTGGATATAGTCCACAAACTTCCTTGATGATAGCTCCTGTGTTCACTGCATAAAATATGACTTCCACACACTGTCCTTCTTATGGTATATGCCCTCCACTCTGCCCTCTCCTTTTCATACTTGGCCCCCTCTTCCCACTGTCCTCTCACACTATATCCCCCTTAAGTGTCCAGTCACTATACTGTGCCCCCTCATCACATTCCCCATCCACGGCATACTGTCCCCCATGCTGCACCTCTCTATTCCACCCTTCCACACCACCCAGTCTCTATTCTGTAGCCCCTCACATTTTTCTCCCCATAACTATCTCTTCACATTATTCCTCTCAATAATTTCCTCACACATTTCCTCCTCTCTCATACTGTCTCGTTTCACATCTTCCTTGCTAACCAAACTGTGTCCCAATGTATTTACCCCTTGGTGTCTATTTTGTCTTCTCAAACATCCCACCCTGCTCTCCATGCTGTGTCTGCACACATCCCCACCCCTCGCTCCTCATACTGTCCACGTCCATCCCCCTAATACTGTTTCCTCCTCCATCCCCCTCACCATACTGTGTCTGCACCCATAACCCTTCACTCCTCATACTGTGTCTGCAGCCATCCCCCCTTGCTCTCCATACTGTGTCCATGCCCATCCTTTTCACTCCCCATACTGTGTCTACACCCATCCAAATTCACTAATCATACTGTGCCCATATTCATTACCCACCCTAACTTCCAATACTGTATCTGCACCCATTCTCCCTCCCTTGCTCCTAATACTGGGTCTTCATCTATTCCTCCTTCATCCACATACTGTGTTTCCACTCATCCCCCTTGCTCCTCATACTATGTCATTACTCAACCCCCTTTCTCCCCATACTGTGTCTGCACCTATCCTCATCCCTCGCTACCAAGACTGTACAAAAGCTCACAATGTAAAAGCTACAAAGAATGCAGTATGATCTGGAGCATTTAAATAGCCAAGACGTGACTCAGAAAAGTAGCAGAATAGAGCTTGATACCGGAAGAGATGGGGATTGATGAGTATATTAAAACACTGACACTACACTAACATTTACACAGGTTTGGGGAATGAAAAAAATATATGGTGAATTAGTATGTCCTATGATTTTGATGTGAGCTCAGAAGCTGAGTCCTCATCTCTGCCTGCAAATGTTGACTGAGTTATTTAAATACTATCTACCTCCAACATCCATGAGAGTAGGGAAGTTCTGCCCATGGCTGATAACCTGCTAAATGGTGTTGTCAATCAGTGCTGCTGTCATACTGTGACACAAGGGTGCCGGCAGGGGGGCGCCATTTTAACCACCCATTGGTGATCCTGCAGAGTGAACTTGGAGAATCGATGGGTGACTGTAAAAGCCAGAGGTCTGCTGAAGACCCCCTTGCCTGTCATGATGGCATTCCTGTAAAATCCAGCCCGTGCATGGCATTCATAGGAAACTGTAATTTTTACCATTTACCCCATTACTATGGTATTGCAGCATGCGGCACAAATGACTGGATGATTCCTGGTACAAGTCCCTAAATCAAAGAGCATAAAAAATTTTAAAAAGTGTTTAAAAATATAAAAAAGGTAAAATAACTCTCCTTTTCCTCAATTAAAAATAAATCAAAATATAAAATAAATTAATCTGTTTAGAAAATGGTGTAACGAGAAAAAAACATCAAAACTCCATGATTACTTTGTTTTCGTCTGTCATGGTTTCACCATGACAGAGAAGAACCAGGAGACGCAGAGTCTGATTTCTCCTACTCCTGAACTGTTTAGAAATACTTCACTTTCATATTAACCCCTTTACTAACGAGGGTTGTTTTCTTGTTAATGACTGGACCAATTTTTACAATTCTGAACACTGTCCCTTTATGAGATTATAACTCTGGAACGCTCCAACAGATCTTGGCGATTCTGAGATTGTTTTTGCGTGAAATATTGCACTTCCTGATAGTGGTAAAATTTCTTTGATATAACTTGTATTTATTTATGAAAAACGTAAATATGGCGAAAATGTTGAAAATTTTTCAATTTTCAAAATTTTAACTTTTATGCCCTTAAATCAGAAAGTCATATCGCACAAACTAGTTACTAAATAACATTTGCCACATGTCTACTTTACATCAGCAAAATTTGAGCCAATTTATTTTTTGTTGGAAGCTATAAGGGTTAAAATTTGACCATGATTTCTCATTTTACAACACCATTTTTTTTTAGGGACCACATCACTTTTAAAGTCACTTTGAGGGTCTAATGATAGAAAATACCCAAAATTTACACATTCTAAAAATGCACCCTCAACGTGCTCAAAAACCACATTCAAATAAATTATTAACCCTTCAGGTCCTTCACAAAATTTTTGAAATGTTTAAAAAAATTAACTTTAACTTTTTTCATAATATTTATTTCAGATCCAATTTTTTTATTACCAAGGTTAACAGGAGACATTGGACCCAAAAGTTGTTGTGCAATTTGTCCTGAGTACGCTGATGCCCTAATATGTGGGGGGAACCATGTTTGGCGCACGGCAGAGCTCAGAGGGAAGGAGCGCCGTTTGACTTTTTCAATGCAGAATTGGCTGGAATGAGATTGGACGCCATGTCGCGTTGAAGAGCCCTGAGCGCTTAAACAGTGAAACCCCCGTATGTAACACTATTTTTGAAAGTAGACCCCCTAAGGAATATCTAGATGTGTGGTGAGCAATTTGAACCCAAGTGCTTCACAGAAGTTTATAATGTAGAGCGTAAATAAAAAAATCATAATTTTCACAAAAATGATCTTCACGCCCCAATTTTTTTATTTCCCAAGGGTATCTGGAGAAATGTACCCAAAGTAGTTGTGCAATTTTTCTGAGTACGCTGATACCCATTGTGTGGGTTAACCACTGTTTGGGCGCTTTTATTGCATAAAAGTTTTGAATTACCCATATTAGAGAGATATATAGTTTTCCATATTTTGGCCCAACAGAGTCATGTGAGGTTCTTGTTTTTGTGCCGGACGAGTTGACATTTATTGGTACCATTTTCGGCACATGACATTTTTTGATCGCTTTTATTCCACTTTTTGGAGGCAGAATGAACAAAAACAGCAATCATGAATTTCTTTTGGGTGGGTGTTTATACTGTTCCGCATTGGCAAAATGATAAGTCAGTTTTATGCATCGGGTCAGTCTGATTACAGCAATACCTCATTATATAGTTTTTATGTTTTGGTGCTTTTATACAAAAAAAACTATTTTAGATAAAATAATATTTTTGCATCGCTTTATTCTGAGAGTTATAACTTTTTTATTTTTTCATTGATGACTCTGTACGGTGCTTGTTTTTTGTGGACAAGACGACGTTTTCAGCGGTACCTGTTTATTTATATCGTCTTTTTGATTGGTGTTATTCCACTTTTTGTTTTGCGGTATATGAGAAAGCATTGTTTTTATCCTTGTTTTTTTATAGTGTCACTAAAGGGTTAACTAGTGGGACAGTTTATAGTTGTGTCGTACGGACATGGCGAAACTAAATATGTGTACTTTTATTGTTAAGAATTTTTCACTATAAATATTATTATTGATGTTTAAATATTTTTTTTATTATATTTTTTTAATTTAATTTTATTTTACACATTGTCCATTATGGACACTCATTTCTGCAGGCTGATCGCTTCTAAGCATTCAGATGAAGCAGTCTGCATGAACACGGGTATACATACTGTAAGTGTTTTTTCATGAACATGACGGCACACGAGAGAGGGATCCGCCCATCAAGGACAGAAACCTTCAGATAAAAGGGGCGCTCTCTCTCCGCATCAGTTGTTTTACAGAGCCGAGAGGAATTCCGCATGTTAGTACACACATAAATAATCATCTCACAATTTATTACCCCGATCCAAGGGAGTGAAAAATAATCAAAATGCACCAATAGTGCGTGATCAAGGGCGGGAATATAAGGGTGCCGTCATGTCTCATGAAAAAACACATTACCAGGTATGTAATACCCGTGTTTTTCCATCATACATGATGGCACCACGAGAGAATTACAGAGATTCGCATTCTGTTTTAGGGAGGGATCACTGCTTCCAACACTCTTCTCCCGAACGTGAGATCAGAGGTAGCAGATAAATCTAATCTATAGTGTTTGAAAAAAGTTGACGGAGAGGACCAAGTGGCCGCCTTACAGATTTGGTCGATCGTGGCATCTGCTTTCTCCGCCCAAGATGTCGACATGGCTCTTGTGGAGTGGGCTTTAAGAACTTCAGGAACAGCCCTGCTTACACTACTATAAGCTAGCATAATGGCCTCTCTCACCCATCTAGCTATAGTTTGTCTAGAGGCTCCTAGGCCTTTTCTCGCCCCCTGAAAAGAAACAAGTAATGACCTGCTTTTCCTCCAAGTTTTCGTTCTTTCTAGATACTGTAGGATACATCTCCTAACATCTAAACAGTGTAGTTTCTCCTCCTTTGTGTTGCTAGGGTCAGGACAAAAGGATGGTAATATTATTTCCTGAGCTCTGTGGAATTTCGACACAACTTTGGGTAAATATGCAGGGTCCAGTCTTAATACTACTCTGTCATCTAGAATTCGAGTGTAAGGAGAGTTAGCTGACAACGCATGCAGGTCTCCAATCCTACGGGCTGATGTAAGCGCTATCAACAAAGTGGTTTTAAAAGTTAGAGCTTTATCGGATATTGTGTCTAGGGGCTCAAAGGGGCTACCCGTTAAGGCTGATAAAACCAGATTGAGGTCCCATGGTGGAGGAGCAGGGGAAGGAACAGAATCCGCTCTCTACAGGCCCGAATGAACCTGGCTACTCACCTGTTGTTTGCTAAATCATGGTTAAATAAGGCTGCGAGGGCAGACACATGAACTTTAAGGGTGCTAACTGCTAGCCCTAGTTCTAAGCCCTTTTGTAGGAATTCTAATATAGCCACTATTGGGATCTCCCCTTCCTGTATTGGCGCTGAATTTGTTAAAAATTTCCTCCATATTCTGCCATAAATCTTCGTAGTTACAGTTTTCTACTGCGAAGTAGGGTAGATATTACTGGGGCTGAAAACCTCCTTTTTCCTAATAGTGACCTCTCAAATTCCAGGCCGTCAAATGTAGCCAGGACTTCTGAGGGTGACTGAAAGGACCCTGTGTCAGAAGGTCCTGGTCTTCCGGCAGTACCCATGGATCTGTTATGGACATTATCTTTAGCCAGTAGAACCAAGGTCTTTTTGGCCAAAAGGGAGCTATTAAGATCACCCTGGCTTTGTCCTCCCTGATCTTCTTCAGAACTAATGGAATTAGACATACTGGGGGAAAGGCATACAGAAGTCCCGACGTCCAGCTTATTCTGAAGGCATCTACTGCTAAGGGTCTGTCTGCTGGATTCAGAGAGCAGAATTTTCGCAGCTTCTTGTTGGTCCTTGTGGCAAAAAGGTCTATGCTGGATTTCCCCCACATATGTACTATCTGGTGAAAAATGGACTCTTTAATGCCCACTCTCCCTGCTTCAGGTGGTTTCTGCTCAGGAAATCTGCTTTTTGGTTGTCTATGCCTCTTATATGTAGGGCCGATAATGAGTGGAAATGGCGTTCTGCAAGAATCATAATTCTTTCTGTTATGTCCATCAGCGACCGAGAACGGGTGCCTCCTTGGTGGTTTATATAAGCGACTGCCGTCCGGTTGTCTGATAGAACTCGGACATGGTGCCCCGATATATTTGGTAGAAGACCCTGCAATGCTCTTTCGACCGCCAAGAGTTCCCATTCGTTCGAAGATAGCTGTTTTTCTTCTTGTTTCCACGGTTCTTGGAGCCACAGTGTATCCAGATGAGCTCCCCACCCCCAAGGACTGGGTCTGTTGTGACCACCTTGGAGACCGTGAATTTCCATGGAATCCCTCGCGGAGATGTATCTATTCTCAACCACCATTGGAGTGATTGAAGTACCGAGATTGGAAGTGTGATCTTCTGGTCCAGATGTCCCTGGAGGACTAGATCTTCCTGCAACACACTCCACTGTAACCTCCTTGTATGGAACTGGGCCCACTTTACTGTGGTATGCATGCAGTTAGTGATCCCAACACCGACATAGCTTTCCTTAGCGTAATTTTAGGATTTTGTTGTTATTATCATCTGTTTTATTCTGAGTTCTTTTTCTTCTGGAAGACGACATTCCTGTGCTATTGAGTCTATCGTTATTCCCAAGAAAACTTGGGTCATTGCGGGTTCCAGCTTGGATTTTTTGAGGTTGAGCTGCCACCCCAACCTCTGTAGGGTTTCTATAACGATACTGACTTGATCCTGACAGTACGAGAAATTCTTCCCCACTATCAGAAAATCGTCCAGATAGGTTATTATTAGCGTGTCTCTCTCTCTAGATGTGCCGTGACCTCTGCCATCAATTTCGTGAAGACACGTGGGGCTGTTGCTATACCGAAGGGCAGGGCTCTGTACTGCAGGTGATGTAATTGTGATTTTATTTTTACATCTACTCTGAGATATTTGCGGTCTGCTCGCCGGATTGGGACGTGATAATAAGCGTCCTTGAGGTCGAGGACCGCCATGTAGCATCGAGGAAAGAGGAGATTTACTGCTGTTCTTATCGTTTCCATTTTGAAAGACGGGATTATCAGAAACCTGTTGAGAGCCTTTAGATTTATGATCGTCCTCCAGGAGTTGTCTGGCTTTCTTACTAGAAACAGCGGGGAGTAAAAACCTTCTCTTTCTTCTTCCACTGGAACTTTCTCCAGGACGCGTTTTTGTATAAGAGAGATTATTTCTTCTTCCAGAGTCGTTTGTTTTTCTGATGAAGATTGTAGGGAAGTCATCATATATTTGTTTGGTGGACGGTGATGAAATTTTAATCCCAGTCCTGATTCTACTATCTGTAAAATCCAGGAACTGGACGAAATCTTCTCCCAGGCTGGAAGGAAGTGAGAGAGCCTGCCTTCCACCTGAGAAGGACCGTCACTGGGAAGGCTTCTTGTCTTCTTTGGAGGGCTTACCGAAGTAGAAGCCTCTCCCTCCTCTGGATCGTTTGTCTTGAAAATTTCTGTCCCGTTCTCTGTAGTGCTGTCTCCCAAACTTCCGATTTCTCTGAAAGGAGCGCCGAAAGGTCTGAAACGGCTGTTTCGGAAAGTTTTTCTTTTTACAGGTAGCTTTCTCCAATACTTCATCTAGTGCAGGCCCAAATAAGAAATTGCCTTCATAGGGTAGGGAGCATAACTTCACTTTTGCCTGGATGTCACCTGGCCAGCACTTAAGCCATACCGCTCTGCGCCCTACATTAGCTAATGCTGCAGATTTAGCTGCCAACCTTGCCGAATCCGCTGAGGCTTCGGCCAGGAAACTTGCTGCTGCCCTAATGGCCGGTATGGCCTCCAAGATGTTTTCTCTGGAGACTCTTTGTTCCACCTGATCCTCTAAGTTGTCCACCCAGACCTTCAGGGATCTGGCCACACAAGTAGCTGCGATGGCTGGTCTTAATGCCCCTGCTGACGTCTCCCAGACCGTCTTTAAGCAGACGTCTGTCTTCCTGTCCAGCGGCTCTCTCAACGTACCTAGGTCTTCAAAAGATAGAGAGGATTTTCTGGCGATTTTTGACACCGCTAAGTCTATTTTTGGGGCTCTATCCCAAGATGACGATGCTTGCTCATCGAAAGGGTATTTTCTCTTCAGAGTGCTGGTGATGTGTGACTTTTTCTCTGGCCTCTCCCACTCCCTTCTAATAAGGTCCATTAATTGATCGTTAATGGGAAAGGTTTTACGTTTTTCCTTCTGAAGCCCCACGAACATAAGTTCTTGAGGTGTTCGTTTAGGTTTATCTTCTATCAGTCCCATGGTAGAGCGGACTGTCTTTATTAAGTTATCCGTTGCCTCAATCGGGAAGACGTTTTCGTCCTCTGAGCTGCTATCTGTATTACGTGACCTGCTAGAGTCTATTTCTGCCCCAGAGGAATCTTCCTGGGATATCCCTGAGATACTAGATCTATCTCTGGACTTGCCATCCATATCCACTGTATGGAAGGCTTTCATTGATTTACATACTTCCGCCTGAATTAGAGACTTCAGGCTTTCAGCCAAGGGGGGGCATTTCCTCCATCAGTGTTTTAGTAATACAGTCCTGGCATAAATCCTTAGCCCAGGCTCTTTCTAGCGGGGTTTTACATAAGGGACATTCCCTATTTTTGGTTTTTGCCTTACTCTTTTTATAAACCCCCTATATTTTCCAATATGTATGTGAGAGGGGAAAAAAGAGAGATATATGCAAGAAAGAAAAGAGAAAGAGAACAGACATTAATGTACTGGACTTTCTCGAAGTTCACTCACCACTCGGACGCTGCAAAAGACGGGTACCGATTCCGGAGGCTGACTGGCTCCTTCCGATATTACAGATCCTTCCTTGCTGTGCCCCGTTCTTATGCTGTCCGAGCGGCTATTGCTGCGGCGTGTCTGGGCTTTTTCACCAGACAGGGACCGTCTTACATGTGCTTCCTGGCGTGAATCCAGGTGCCCCGGCGATAGACTCTCCATCCTGAAATGCTTTGTCAGCTACACCGTCACCTGGAGATTCTGGTCTCGTGACGGTGATTCTTCTGTGAGAGCCGGTTTAAATATCTCCCGTGCATGTGCAGCGTGCGCGCCCCCTTTTTTTTTTTTTTTACTTCCGCCCGCAAGCGCCCGTCACGTGCGTACTGTGCGCGCGCCCGGTCGCCTCGTCCGGCGCGCACTTCTACCGGCACTTTCTCCTGCCGCAGCAGGAGAAACCCAGTCTTGGGGCGCGCTCAGCTGGCTAGAACGCGCCCCCGTCACATCCGATGCGCAACTTCCGATTGCGCAACTTCCGGCTTTCCTGCAGCGCTGTTTAGGAGGGCGCAGGAGCATATGACCGCTCCCCTATGTGGCGGTTCTTACCCAGGAAGCGTCCCCCTGGGCTCCACTGTGCCACCACCGCCAGGTATCTGGGAGGGGGGGGGAAAGGAGGAGAGGGGGGCTCTTATATGCCTGGCACCGATGTGCTTTCAGGCTGCATGGCAACACATCAACAGGGGCACACACTGAAAAAAGTGGTCCCCGAGGATTGCCCCCTCCTACAGCCGCCTTAGAGGGGGCTGTAGGGAAAAAAATCTGCCCTAAAGGGCAGTGGCAATGCCTCGCTCAGGGGGGGCAGGGTATACCTGACCCCCGAGGCGACTTCCAGTACCTGGTGACGGATGCGATGGACCAACGCCCACCGTTAACCATCCGACCCAGGCCTAGGCATCCTCTTCATCCGAGAGTCTTTCATCTTGAGGGTCTCCCATCGAGGACAGGAAACCAACTGATGAGTAGAGAGGAGCCGCCCCTTTTATCTTGAAGGTTTCCTGTCCTTGATGGGCGGATCCCCTCTCTCGTGGTGCCGTCATGTATGATGGAAAAATAGAAGCTTGCAGCTCTGCAGCTTTTGTGCACTGCGCATGTCAGGAAGTTTCTTTGACCTGGAGACCCGGATGTCATCGTGATGACATCTGGGTCTCCATGGAAATGATCGAGACCCCGCTTCATGCCACGGGGCCTCAGATCCAAAATCAGAGGGGTTGTCAGCCCCTCTTCAGCCGCCGGAAAGCTGCGATCATCTTTGATCTCAGTGCGTCGGGGGTTAAAGTGCCGGGAGCGGTCTGTGACCGCTCCTGGCACTTAGTGCCGGGTTTCAGCTGTGAGAATTAGCTGACACCCTGCCGCGATTGGCCGCGCTCACCCCATGAGCGTGTCTGATCGCGTCTGATACTATATGATGCACTATCCCGTCACTGGGACATAAGGCCCAGGTCACATGGATGGAATAGTGCGTCAAATGGTAGAAAGGGGTTAAATAGTGTAGGTTTATTTTAGCATTGCAGGGGTTAATCTCCTCATTTGAGAGCTCCTGGAAGCTTTCCAGCATTAGGCTCTGAGCTTTTCACTATTAGCCACTCCTAGCTCCTGTATAATCTGGGCTCTGACAAGCACTCATTGAAAGAGCAAGAGCAACAATCACCAACCTTGCAGCAAAAGCTAACTCTGACAATGAGTGCTTGCCAGGCCCCAGAGAATATGGGAGATTGGAGTGGCTAACAGTGAAGCGCTCAGCTTTAATGCAGGAAAGCATCCAGGAACCCTCAACTGACCGAATTAACCCTGCTCTGCTTAAATAAACCTGAACCATCTAATTTGAAGGTGAAGTGGTTCTAAACAGTGCAGGAGTAAAATAAATCATATGCTGTGGTCTTCTGGCTCCTCTCCGTCATGGTAAACCCATGACACATATTCTGATATACTAAAAAGACATTGGGTCAAATTAATCTCTTGCAATTTTTTTAAGTAACTTTTCTTTTATCTTGTCTTATGATTAGTGTTGAGCGATACGATACTGCAAATATCGGGTATCGGCCGATATTAGCTGTATCGGCCTTTCGATTCCGAATACCGATATTTTCGTCATATCGAATACCGGAATCGGATTTGTCACTGTCACTGTGAGTGTCCGTCGGTCGGGTCTGTCAGGAGTCAGCGGCACTTACCTGGCAGAAGATCTCCGGCGGTCACGTCCTGGACTGCTTGATGGCCGCCATTATCTTCTCCCTGGCGGTCACATGCAGTTTTTCGCGATAACTGCAGTGACTGCAGGGTAATCCCGGCCGTAAACCAGTCCGATGACGTCACCGCCGGGGAAGCAGGTAATCAGCTGTGCTGCGCCGGGATGTCAGGCTCTGCCTGTCATTCTGATGTAGCAGAGCTGGATCGTCGTGGGACACTCGTTACTATGGACTGCGTCGGTCAGGTGGTATACTTTTTTTTTTTTTTTTCATTTTTTTACAGGAGATCGATGGCGTCGCAGGATGAGACTGTAATAAAAGTAATGAAAACTGTGTTTTGTTTTTCTTTATTAAATTAAAAAACTTTTTTATGAACATTCACCCGTCCGGGTACATCACAATTTAACTATTTACATACAGGGACCCTGTCCGGGTTATTTCTAATTCTTTGGCAGGGGTGTTCCAGGTACCACCTGGTACTCTTCTGATGCTTGCCAAACATCCGAGGCACCAAGGACCACCAGGACCTGATGACGTCGTGTGGCCTGTACAGTCAAGTCGTGACCCGCTATCTGGGTCTGTGTGGCCAACTCTTTCATCTCCCTCCGGGTCTGTAACCCTATGTCCCGGACTGAACGAACCCCAGGGGGCCTAACAGGCGCCGGGTACGGGCCAGCTATACTTATCATGTCCATAGCTGGGGCTGCTGAGGAGACCACTGAGGGAGACTGGGGAGATTTACGGCGTGGGGTGGGCACTTTTGCAGAGGCCTGGATGTGGGAGGCTGAAGGCTCCGAGGGTCTCACAGGTTCCTGACACTCTGGGGAGTAGGGGTCACACCTGGTAACATTTAGGGCGTACCATCCATTGTAACCCCAGTGTCGGGTGTAAGTCACCAAGTCTCCTGGCAACAGGTCCCTCCCCGGGTGTCCTTCTGGGAGGTGAGTCTCCACGTCCCGCCGGGTCACAAAGACTTCTAAATAAAGTCCAGGCTCCTGGATGAAGCCCCAACCACCTTTCAATTTAAAGCTCCGTACTGCACCCTTACGCCGCGACTCCCACAGGGTTCCATTATCTTTTCTCATCCGGTCCTTATCTGCCCGTTCCTTCTCCAGCTGACGTTGGCGAAGCTTTTGGGTTTCTCGCTGCTCCCTTTGTCGCTCTGCTTCCCGCTCCCAACGTCTCCACTCTTCCTCCTGATGCCGGTTGAAATTCTCCTCCACCAGCAGCTCCATGTCTCCACCATCAAACTGCAGCTTACAGTGTCCGGTTTGCGGCAGCTCTCCTGGCGCCCTCCAGTCCTGGCGGCGCTCACCTGCGGAGGTAGCAGCCGGCTCTGGAACAGATGACAGTCGGGGCTCCGGTACAGGCAGGTAGACCTCTGGTGCCTGCGCGGCCTCCTCCATGAGGACGGGTGTCGCTTCTTCTGTCTCAGCGACGGGGGCAGACAGCGGGATCTGGGGTGCTGCCGGTGCAGAGTTTTTTCCAGGAACGGGTGCCTCCACTGCAACAACGTCAACCGGATCACATTGCAAGGGCTCCTCTACTAGAACGGGTGCCTCACCTTCCGGTACAGACACTTCAGGTAAGAGGGATTGGCGCCGCTCCAAGTTTAGTTTTAGGGCACGCCAGCTGGCTTCCATCCTGGCGACCTCCTCCCGGTGCCGGGCCAGGCCTCTTAGGGTATCCTCCGCTTCTTGCAGCGTAGGAGGGTTTCCAGGCCGGGTGCCCAACGGTGGTTCCGTGGCGATCGGGTCGCTTCCGTGGGGGGAGAGCTCTGACTGCTCCATCCCTTCACACTTCTGCTCGTGTCCATTAGCCATCTCTGCCAAGTCACATGTGTCATTAGCATCTGGAGAGGGCCCCTCTTTTGTAGGGAGGCGGGACCTTCGTGTTAGTTTCTGCACACTGAGGAGGATGAGGAGGCGGAACTGAAGAGCTGTGGGGCACGATGTTACATTGCAGTACCATTTACAGTGGTCGGCCATCGTTTTCGCACCACTGAGTGAGTGTACACCCACGAAGAGCACGCCCTTCTTCTTCACCAGTGCCTCGTCGTGACGCAGATATGGCTGAAAAATGGTAAATACATTCTCTGATGATTTTAGCAATTCTCAAGCACAAAACCAGTTCAATTCAGGCACACAGGACTCGCTTATAGCGAGCTACAGAATCCTGTTCGTGACGCCCAAGTTGAGTCGCACAGAGCCAGAGGTTTTGGGGGTACTCGGCACCGAGCCCGTCGACTTCTATGGGGTATGTCACGGCTTTACCCGGCAATTGAATCAGAGTCTATTTTACTATGTAGAAGTGTATAAACTATAAATATATGTATATATATATATGTCACAATGACATGTATATATATATATATATGTATTCTATGTGTGTATATTTTGTGTTTACAACGAAAGAAAGGGGTTTTTTTTGTTGCAATATTTTGTTCCCATAGACTTACATGGGACTTCCGGTATCAGAATCGGATATCGACGATATTTAGTGATATCGGCGATACCATTTCGATACGATATTTTTAGATATCGAGCAGTATCGCTCAACACTACTTATGATATTCATTGACATTTTTGCATCAAATTCATCATAATTTGATGCAAAAAAAGTGTTCTTTATTTTTGTCTTTAACTGTTTCTGCACTTAAAATTAATACTTTAAAGTGTTGCATAATTGTTTTAAACTGCTCAAAAATAAAAAAAAGACAAACTTTATTCCAAGCAGTGACTGGAGTAAGATGTGCCAAAAAAGTGACATTAGAAAAAAAAATCATTTTTTTTATGTCTAAAACATCTGGGAAATCAAAGTTGTCAGTAAAAGAGTTAAAAGAAAGATACCATTAAAAATTGTGGGAAAATTTTAGAGAAAAAAGTGAAAATATTAAAGTTGCTAAAAAAAAGAGCAAATTACTCCAGAAAACTGGAGACTCAACAATGATAAATTAGGGTTATTATCATCACTGTCCACATTGGACAGAATGGACATGAATCTAATGCAACCACTACCAGCTACAGTTCCACAATACACACAGCTTCAACCTTGTTGGTTACTGATGCAGCCATCCGTGTACAGAGGAGAACACTGGAAACAGTCAGATATGGCGCGGACTGGAGCAAAGGACAGGGACACTGATGTGCTGGTTGCCCCTAAGTCTGTCACTAAACGTGTTGTGTATTCAAGGGATCGACTTCTGGAGCTGAGCAGGATGAAGGCTACTACAGCTGTGGACATACCACTTATTCCCCGTGAAGTGTGGAGACCTTTCAGAGGCTGCAGAGCAGGAAAAAAGGTGAAGTCCAGGAGAAGAAGGTTTAAACCAGCAGTCCCATCCATTATCATGGGTAATGTACGCTCGCTGGGAAATAAGACTGATGAACTGTTAGCTCTGTGTAAAACCCAGATGGAGTTCAAAGAATGCAGTCTCATGTGCTTCACAGAAACCTGGTTACATGGGGATGTTCCTGATTCAAGTGTTTTGATTCCAGGGTTTCACATGGTCCGGGCTTATAGAGACAAAGCTAAGTCTGGTAAGAAGAAGGGTGGTGGGGTGATATTATACATTAATAACAGATGGTGCAATCAGCGTCATATTACTGTTAAGGAAATTCACTGCAGTCAAAACATTGAACTCTTAGCAGTTGGCCTCAGGCCCTACTATTTACCTAGAGAATTTTCCATTTGCATTACAGTAGTCCTGTATATCCCTCCATCCGCAAACCAAGAGGCGGCTGGGGAAGTATTGTCAGGGGTGTTAGACCGCATTCAGACAAAGCACCCAAACTCGTTAACTGTAATCTCTGGGGACTTTAACAGAGCCATTATCTCAAAGGCTCTTGCAACGTTCTATCAATATGTAAAATGTGCCACAAGAGACAGCAGTATATTGGATCTCCTCTATGCGAATGTTAAGGACGCCTATTCATTGTCTGCATTACCCCCTCTGGGGAAATCAGACCACAACCTCATACTATTGTCTCCATCATACCAACCTGTTGTCAGTAAACAGCCAGCCACAATAAAATTAATTAGGAAGTGGACTCCAGCGGCAGAAGTGGCTCTACGAGACTGTTTTGACCACACAGAAAGGGAGGTGATATGTGACAGGGGAGAGCATGATGATGTAAATGATATTGTCAGGCGATTAACGGATTATATAAATTTTTGTACTGACACTGTTGTGCCAGCTAAAAAGATTCTATGTTATGCAAATAACAAGCCTTGGATTACAAAAGAATTGAAGCACTTACTAAACAAGACAAAACTGGCATTTAAAATGAAGGATACTAAGAAACTGAAATTGATACAAAGGGACTTAAAGGGGAAAATTAACAATGCCCGTGAGGCGTGCCGAATTAAATTAGAAAATAAATTGTCACAGAACAATTCCATGGAGGTGTGGTCGGGCATGAAACAGCTAACTGGGTTTAAGGCAAAGTCAGAGCATGGGGAAGTGGATCTGCCCTGGGCTAAAGAAATGAATGAGTTTTTCAACAGATTCACCAGCACAAGCACAGTGTCATCAGAAATGGGGGATGGATCCGGGAAATGATCTGCAGCATTGACATTGGGGGATAAGCTGCCTGCTTTCAATGTCTCCCAAAGCGACGTGAGAAGACAGTTTAGCAGACTTGTTATTGGCAAAGCAGCTGGACCTGATGGCCTCAGCCCACGTGTCCTCAGAGCATGTGCAAACCAACTGTGTACTGTCTTCCAGCACCTGTTTAACTGGAGCCTTCAATCACAGGGAGTACCAGAACTGTGGAAGACCATCTGCCTGGTGCCGGTTCCTAAGACCTCTTTTCCAACTTCCCTACAAGACTATCGTCCAGTGGCCTTAACATCGCATGCTATGAAGTCCTTGGAGTGAATAATACTCACCTACTTGTGCCCGAGGGTGAGGGCCTACACTGACCCCCTGCAGTTTGCGTACCAGCAGAGATTGGGGGTGGATGATGTAGCAACTCTGCTACATACAATGCATTCATTCTTGGACAATGATGGCACTGCAGTGCGCGCCATGTTCTTTGACTTCTCTAGTGCTTTCAATACCCTACAGCCGCTCTTACTACGTAATAAGTTGACGGATATGGCGGTAGATGAGGGGATGGTGAACTGGATAAGTGACTACCTGACAGACAGGCCGCAGTTTGTAAGGATGGGGGAGGTGGTATCTGGCAGTGTACGGAGCAGTGTGGGAGCCCCTCAGGGTACAGTGCTGTCACCCTTCCTCTTCTCATTGTATACAGCTGACTTTCAGTATAAATCTGATTTTTGTCACCTCCAAAAATTTTCAGATGACTCCGTGATTGTAGGGGGCATTGTGGGGGGCCGGGGAGAGGAGGAATATAGAAGGGTAGTTTCTGACTTTGTGGATTGGTGTCAGACTAACTGTCTAGAACTAAATGTAAAGAAAACCAAGGAGATGGTGAGTTATAGAAGGAAAAAGGAGGATTACTTACCAATCACCATTGCTGGCCAGGAGGTGGAGATGGTTGAGAGCTACAAATATTTGGGGGTTCACCTTGACAGTAAACTCGATTGGAGGTATCATACAGAAAAGGTTTACAAGAAGGGAATGAGCAGACTGTAATTTCTGCGGAAGCTCAGGTCGTTCAATGTGTGCAGTAAAATGCTGGAGATGTTCTACCAGTCCGTTGTAGCAAGCGCCATCTTTTTTGCTATCATTTGCTTGGGCAGTAGTGTGCGAGTAGCTGACGCTAATAAGCTCAACAAACTTATCAAGAAGGCAAGCACGGCTGTTGGCCTCCATCTGGACTCTTTTGAGGAGGTATTGGAGGATAGAATTCAGAAGTAGTGTAGGGCTATAATGAACAATAATACACACCCCCTATATGAGCTGTTCTTGAAGCAGAAGAGCACATTCAGCAGCCGTCTAATCCTACTAAGGTGCAAGAAGGAGAAATTCAGGAAATCGTTTGTATCTACTGCTATGGGGATGTATAATAATTTCCTAAGGGTGGTAGAAAATAATCACTGATGGCTGGTGTACTAATGTCAATTAACATTGTCTTATATACACCTGAACTACACACTTTATATTATTTTATTATGTAATGTTGGTATACCTGTGCAAGATATGTGTCCTAATATTTTATGTACTGCTGTTTGTATTTCTGCTGTAATACTGTAATTTCCCCCCGGGATTAATAAAGTGTATCGTATCGTATCGTAGAAGAACTTTGAAGTATTGAAGGAAACACACACAAGCACAGGAGAACATACAAACTCCATGGAGATGTTGTCCTTGATGGGATTTGAACATAGAACCCAAGAGCTGTTATTCAGCAGTGCTAGCCACTGAGTCACCCCTACCTGATTTATTGAGGAGCATAATACTTTGGAAATATGTAATCATTGCACTGTATAGAGAAAATAAGTCAGTACTGGTGTTAGGGGTCGAGTTCCCGCTTCTGCACAAGAGGAATCTCGAGCCATTCCAGCTGGGGTCTCCCATTCGTCTCCGGCCGCAGTGGACTCTGCTCAGCTTAGACGTCGGTCCCAGCGTCTCGACCAGTCTGGCAGTGTGCAGAGGATTACTGCTGCTCCTCCAGACTCTGCTATTGTGGCCAGTACTGGTTAGCGGCGAGCAGACGTCTTTAGGACAAAGTCCTTGTTTTTCCCTTCTGAGCATGTCCAGGGTGAGATCTCTCATTGGAGATCAGGGTTCACATGCTCAGGTACTTCAGCAGCTCCTATTGGTCTGCCAGGAAGGTCCTGTGACTACTGGTGTTCTGGAACAAGTTTCATTGGTCCTTGTTTCTGGCAGGTCCTGTAGCTGTTATTATAAAAGGGTGGCAATGCTGACCCGCCATGCGCTAGTATCAACCATTATATGCTTTGCGCCAGTGTGGTCATGCGTGTGTGTGGTTAGGGCCCGGCTGAAATAAGCCCCTAGAATACCGACTTAATCGGTGAGGAGTTTGGTATGCTAGCTGGTCAGGGTTGGTGTCCTAGATGCCCTAGATTGCCGGCATAACCGGTGAGGAGTTTGATTGCCGTATTCAGGGCCTGGCGTTCAGACGCCATAGATTGCGGGTGACTCCCGCGAGGACATTAGCGCATTATCACGTTCTATGTTGAGCACTTAACTGTGTACCTGGGTGCCTGACAGGACACAGAACTTTTTCTCAGCGGCTCTGTGACGTAACAGGGTTCGCTTTCAACGATAGACAGTGCCCTAGCGTGTTTATTTTGCGACTCAGTTGTGTTCAGTGAGTTCGCACACATCGCCATATTGCGCTGCGGCACTCCTTCTAGCGGCTCTGTGAAATAACAGAGTTCGCACATATTGCCACAGCGCATTGCGGTGTTTATTTTGGCCCAGATATATTGAAATGTGTGAAACATGATAGATCAGGTGATAACAAAAGATTACAGAAAATAAACCATGTGAAAAAAGGGCGCACACCCAAGAAGGACGCCACACAGGAGAGGGAGTCTTCTACTATCATTATATTGAGCAGTGAGAAATGCTGCCACTTATACGTGTGATTATGCTCTAACACTTTACACAAGGTACCTATTCATATCTATGGTCCTTATACTATGACAAACTTTAAGATTTGGACAAAAGAGATTATCCAATGCAATACTATGTATAGTGATGTATACAATGACATGTAAAAGTTTGGGCACCCCTGGTCAAAATTACTGTTATTGTAAACACTTAAGCAAGTTGAAGATGAAATGATCTCTAAAAGGCCTGAAGTTAAAAATTAAACATTTCCTTTGCATTTTAGGGTAAAAATAAATACATTGTCATTTTCTACATTTTAAAAATTACAGAAAGGAAAATGGGTTAAGAGCTTCAACTCAATCCACAAAAAAAAAAAAAAAAAAAGAAACATCAAAGAAAGACCATGAGGGCTTAAATCTCACTAAATAATAAATAGTAATAAATCAAGTCCCAGAGGTTGTATTTAAATGCATATAAATCCTTTTTATTAAATATTATTACCAAAAAAAACAGGGGGCGATGAAGAAGCGAGGTGCGAAACGCGCGTCGGTGTCCCATGGGAGGTGTGAGGACACGAGTACACCATTGGTAAGGTAACCCACAGGGTTTATGCATTTGGTGATATTTTTTGTGCATTAACTATGAGCCTTTATGTTGGTATGGCCACAGATATATAGATCTTCCGTGTCTTTGCAGGATATGTAGCATTCATCTGCCATGACTTGCACGCATTTATTTAACCAGCGTTCTCGGTCGATCTAGGCATTTAATCACTGGCTCTTCTCCCTAAATGTGGGGGTTTGGTTTTCCTTACCTTGGGTTATTATATTTTTACATTTTTGTGTCCTCACCCACCCTGTGTGGGTACAGTACCATCTTCCTGCTACTAATTTTTAATATGTATGTATCATGATATATTGATTTTTTGCTATGTCTTACATGTCCCAGTTTTTTGGTAATAATATTTAATAAAAAGGATTTATATACATTTAAATACAACCTCTGGGACTTGATTTATTACTATTTATTATCTATGATACAGTAAAGATGTATATCTTTGTACCGTGTTAGCCAGTAGATAGAAAAATATTTAGAATTGAGAGTCCTCAGTGGTTGATACCTTTTAATGGCTAATTGAAAAGATGGTAACAAATTGCAAGCTTTCGAGACTACTCAGGTCTCTTCATCAGGCATAGACTAATACAACATCTGAAGAATCACATATTTATACACAACACAGCAAAGAAACAATGCAATAGATAAGACAAGTGACGTGAAGCAGAACTGTCATTATGGGAGATAGAGATGAACATAAATATTGGAACAGTTCATAGATAAGGAGTGTGAAAGTTTTATTGCCCTCTGATTGGGGTCTGGTAATGTTTATTGATGCCCCCATAAGGTCTTTGGAGCAAATTCCTTAATTGATGTAGAAATACATAAATCCATGTGACATGTTCATTCCTGCACTGAGGGTTTCAAAGGTCATCATGAGTTTATATTCGGAGACCCTCCTGTGTCTCTGAGAAGTGAAATTACTTTTCAGTACCAGTAATTTCATGTGTATGGTGCTGTGATCAGGCATACAAAAATGTTTGGCCACAGGTAGATCCATTCTCTTTTCTCTTATTGTGTTGTGATGGGAATTCATCCTTGTTCTCAGTTTTTGCCCTGTCTCCCCCACATACAGACCCCCAGTTGGACATTTAGTACATATAATTAGGTACACCACATTAGATGTGATGCAGCTGAAAGTACCTGGGATCTTGTAGTCCTGATGTGAGTTGGGGATCTTTATCTTGTCTGTGGTCATTATAAATGGACAGGTTTTGCATTTCTTCTGCAGCTGTTGGAGAGGACAGGGAGCTTCTGACAATGATGCTTCTTAGATTTGGGGGCTGCCTAAAACACAGTAGTGGGGGTCTGGAAATATGGATTGTAATCGGGCATCTTTTTGTAGTAAAGGTTGTAGTTTCCGTGCAGCTCCCCTTAACACCTGCAGATTTGGATTGTAGGTGACCACTAGAGGCACCCGGTTATTTTCTTCTTTAGCTTTGTAATGTAGCAGGTGATTCCTTGATATTCTGGTGGCTCTTGTAATTGGGTTTTCAATTGTTCCTTGATGGTAGCCCTGATTTAAAAAGGTCTTTCTGAGGCGACCAAGGTGTTCCTCTCTATCCATGGAGTTGGAACATATACGGTTGTATTTGATGGCTTGGCTGTAGATAATAGAGTTTTTAATGTGTTTTGGATGGAAACTATCCCATTTAAGGTATGTTTGAAGGTCGATTGGCTTCTGATACAGGGATGTCTGTTGTAATGGGTTTGAGATGAGTTCTGAGCAGAGGCTCCCTCTGGTGGTTACAAGCGTACTAGTGAAGATTGTGAGGACTGGGAATCAGGTGTTACTGACTGGTCTTATATAAGGGAGTCATTTTCCCATCAGGGTTGCCGGTGATCAATTGTTCTGGTCTGAATCCTTCATTCCAGTTTCCCTTGTAGCCTGCTGTGTCGTGTCTGCATCTCCTGCTACCAGATAAGAATTTTTCTTTTTTTTTGTTGTTGCTATATTTTTGCATTTTGTCCTGCACTTCTTTGGGGGCCTTCTGGTCCCCTCCGGGGGCTTCTGCCTTCTCTGTTTAGTTCAGCCACTGAGTTTTGTTCTTTTGCTTTTTCCAGTTTTTTCAGTGGCTGCTGTTTTGATTTTGTTACACCAGAGAGCTAATTTAGGTGGTAGAGGTCGTGTGATCTCAGGTGATTTTGAAATTAGTAGAGTTGGTGTTTTTCAGGGTTTTCTGGGATTCAGTAAGTACCCTTCCTGTCCTTTTCTATTTAGATAGTTTGGGCCCCAGCGTTTGCTCATTCTATTTTCTTTCTGTCAGTATTTCCTCTTGTCTAACCGCCATTACATGTTTGGGGGCTTTCTGTTATCTTTGGGGTTCTGCTCCGGGGCAGATAGCTTTCCTATTTCTATCTTTAGGTGTAGTTAGTTTCTCAGGCTGTGACGAGGCGTCTAGGACCAACGTAGGAACGCTCCACGGCTGCCTCTAGTTGTGGTGGTTAGTCAGGGTACTGCAATCCCATAGATTCCAACTGCTCTGGTGTATTGCCTTTCTTACCTGCACTCCTCAGCTACCGAAACATAACAGTATCACCGGCCTAAAAATTGAAAATTGTATGGTACTCACAGAAGGGAAAAAATATTGTGATAGAAAAAAGGTTGTCAGAGTTGTCAGAGATATTTTTCTGTTTGTTGCATTTTTTTTTTTCCCTCTGTATCTCTGGGTGCTGGGGAGGATCTTTTCTCCCAATGGAGTTTGCACAGTTGTCTGGCCGTGTGGATCAGCTTGCCACTGAGGTTCGGAGTATTGCTATCTATCTTGCTGGGTTGCCTGTTGTGGAACCTAGGATCCCATGCCAGATTTGTTTTTAGGGGATCGAGCTAAGTTTCAGAATTTCAAAAATAATTGTAAATTGTTTTTTTGCCTTAAAATCTAAGTCCTCAGGAAACGCAGCGCAGCAGGTTCAAATTATCATCTCTCTCCTGCGCGGCGATCCTCAGGATTGGGCTTTTTCCCTGATACCTGGGGATCCTGTTTTGAGTGATGTTGATGCGTTTTTTCAGGCTTTGGGGTTATTGTACGATGAGCCTAATGTCACTGATCAAGCTGAAAAAGCCTTGTTGGCATTAAATCAGGGGCTTGATGATGCTGAGTTATACTGTCAGAGATTCCGTAGGTGGGCAGTCCTGACCAAATGGAATGACGACGCTTTGGCGGCCCTTTTCCGGAAGGGTCTGTCGGATAATGTAAAGGATGTTATGGTGGGATTCCCTGTCCCCTCTGGTCTCAATGATTCTATGTCATTAGCGATTCAAATTGACAGACGTTTGCGTGAGCGGAGAAGTATGCGTGGAGTGGTGTTGCCTTGTGAGCCAGCTTCTGAGCCCATGCAGTGTGATGGAGTAGTGTCTGGGGCACAGCGTCATGAGTTTCGAAAGCGCAATAGGTTATGTTTCTACTGTGGTGATGCCTCTCATGCTATTTCAGTCTGCCCTAAGCGGGGAAGACGTTTTGCACGCTCAGTTGTCTTGGGTAGTGTTCAGACTAAGTTTTTTTAACTGTCACTCTGATATGCTCTCTGTCCTCATTTTCTGCTCAGGCTTTCGTTGATTCTGGAGCAGCTATTAACCTGATGGATTATGATTTTGCTAAACGTTGTGGGTTTCCCTTGATACCCCTACAGAAGTCTATTCCCCTACTGGGGATCGATTCTACCCCTTTGGCTGAGAATAAACCCCAGTTTTCTACTCAGGTGATAATGAGGGTTGAACCTGATCACCAGGAGTGCTGCAAATTTTTGGTTCTATATAATCTGCATGACATTATCGTGCTGGGTTTCCCTTGGTTACAGTCTCATAATCCTGTTTTGGATTGGAAATCTGTGTCTGTAACCAGTTGGGGCTGCCAATGTGTTAATACCAACACTCCTGTTTTTTCTGCCTCCCCCCAAGCTCAGGATGTTCCTGACTTTTTGTTTGATTTTTCTGATGTGTTTAGCGAAAGTAAATCTGCATCCTTACCTCCCCATAGGAGCTATGACTGCGCTATTGAATTAGTGCCGGGTAGTAAATTCCCTAAAGGTCGCCTTTTTAACTTGTCTGTACCTGAACATGACGCTATGCGGTCTTATATCAAGGAATCATTGGAGAAGGGTCATATCAGACCATCCTCTTCACCCTTAGGTGCCGGTTTTTTCTTTGTGGCCAAAAAGATGGTTCATTAAGGCCGTGTATTGATTATCGTCTCTTGAACAATATTACTGTGAAATATCAATACCCGTTACCCTTGATTTCTGACCTGTTTTCCAGGGTGAAAAACGCTACTTGGTTTACCAAGTTGACCTCAGGGGGGCGTATAACCTTATTCGCATTAAGCACGGGGATGAATGGAGGACGGCATTCAATACCCCTGAAGGGCATTTTGAGTACCTAGTGATGCCCTTTGGGCTCACTAATGCCCCTTCCGTCTTCCAGTCCTTCATGAATGACATTTTCAGGGATTTTGTGGACAAATTTCTGATTGTTTATTTGGATGATATCTTGATTTTTTCTAATGACTGGGACTCTCATGTGAAACATGTTCGGACTGTGTTCCAGATTTTGAGAGAACAAACCAGACATTAGAGACTTATCTAAGATGCTTTGTGTCTGCTGATCAGGATGACTGGGTCTCTTTTTTGCCTTTGGCTGAGTTTGCTCTTAATAATAGGGCTAGCTCTGCCACTTTGATGTCTCCGTTTTTCTGTAATTCTGGTTTTCACCCTCGATTTTCTTCAGGACAGACGGAAGCTTCTGTCTGTCCAGGTGTTGACTCTGTTGTTGAGCGTATGCAACAGATTTGGGACCAGGTAGTGGAGAGGTTGTCCCTCTCTGAGGAGAAGGCCCAGCGGTTTGCTAACCGGCATAGGACTGATGGTCCTCGGTTTAAAGTGGGGGACTTGGTCTGGTTGTCCTCAAAAAATATTCCTATGAGAGTAGCATCTCCTAAATTTAAGCCTAGGTTCTTTGGACCTTATAAGATCATGGAGATTATTAATCCTGTTTCTTTTCGTTTGCTTCTTCCAGGGACATTTAAGATCCATAACGTGTTCCACAAGTCCTTGTTGAAGAGGTTTGTTGAGCCAGTGGTTCCTGCTACTGTGCCTCCTGACCCTGTTTTGGTTGAGGGCAATCTGGAGTATGTGGTTGAGAAAATATTGGATTCTCGTTTTTCTAGACGAAGACTCCAGTATTTGGTTAAATGGAGAGGTTATGGTCAGGAAGACAATTCTTGGGTGTTTGCTTCGGACATCCATGCTAGGAGACTTATCCGTGCGTATCATAGAACTCATCCTGACCGACCTGGTTGCTCAAATGAGGGTTCGGTGACCCCTCCTCAAGGGGGGGTACTGTTGTGAATGGGTTTGAGATGAGTTCTGAGCAGAGGCTCCCTCTGGTGGTTACAAGCGGTACTAGTGAAGATTGTGAGGACTGGGAATCAGGTGTTACTGACTGGTCTTATATAAGGGAGTCATTTTCCCATCAGGGTTGCCGGTGATCAATTGTTCTGGTCTGAATCCTTCATTCCAGTTTCCCTTGTAGCCTGCTGTGTCGTGTCTGCATCTCCTGCTACCAGATAAGAATTTTTCTTTTTTTTGTTGTTGCTATATTTTTGCATTTTGTCCTGCACTTCTTTGGGGGCCTTCTGGTCCCCTCCGGGGGCTTCTGCCTTCTCTGTTTAGTTCAGCCACTGAGTTTTGTTCTTTTGCTTTTTCCAGTTTTTTCAGTGGCTGCTGTTTTGATTTTGTTACACCAGAGAGCTAATTTAGGTGGTAGAGGTCGTGTGATCTCAGGTGATTTTGAAATTAGTAGAGTTGGTGTTTTTCAGGGTTTTCTGGGATTGCAGTAAGTACCCTTCCTGTCCTTTTCTATTTAGATAGTTTGGGCCCCAGCGTTTGCTCATTCTATTTTCTTTCTGTGTCAGTATTTCCTCTTGTCTAACCGCCATTACATGTTTGGGGGCTTTCTGTTATCTTTGGGGTTCTGCTCCGGGCAGATAGCTTTCCTATTTCTATCTTTAGGTGTAGTTAGTTTCTCAGGCTGTGACGAGGCGTCTAGGACCAACGTAGGAACGCTCCACGGCTGCCTCTAGTTGTGGTGGTTAGTCAGGGTACTGCAATCCCATAGATTCCAACTGCTCTGGTGTATTGCCTTTCTTACCTGCACTCCTCAGCTACCGAAACATAACAGATGTCTCTATTTCATTGTTCTTTAGCTTATTTATTATCTAGTGAGATTTAAGCCCTCATGGTCTTTCTTTGATGTTTCTTGAGTTTATGGAGGGTATCTCCTTTTATAAATTATGATTGTTTTCCATGTTCCTAGCTATGTCTTTATAATCCACAAAAAAAGCAAGACCCCTGTTAGGTCCGTCATCTATCAATGGAAATATTGGGGCTTCCACATTACTGGTAGGCTCAGGAAAAGAACTATGGCTCCCCGCACCACAAAAGAAATCCAGCAAATTCTGCTCTCCCAAATCTAAATGCCCTCCTCACTTCTGAGCTCCAGTGTGCCTAAACAACATTTAGCATCCACATGCTTAGCATTTCTGTAGAGTGAGAGCCTGCCTAATTGCTGCTTGTTTCTGGAATACACCAATGGAGCCAAAATAGTTACTACTGTACACCTCTAGATAAATTCCCAAGGAGGTATAATTTCCAAAATGGGGTTAATTGAGGGGGAATTCTGCTTTTCTAGCACTTAGGGTGTCTGTATATGGAGGCTTAAAACTGTTCTAGGAAAATCTGCGCTCCATGAGACAAACAGCTCTCTGTCTCCCCTGAGTCTCGTCATATGGCTTAGCAGTACTGTACAGCCACATATGGGGTATTTTCTCATTCAGCAGAAATTGTGGGACACATTTCTGTGCCATTTTTACCCACTTATTGTGTGAAAATGTAAAATCTGGGGCTAAAACAATTTTTTTGTGGTAAAAGTGTAATTTTTTTCTTCACTGCTTAATGGTATTAAATATTTGTGACACACCTGTGGTTTCAATATGATCACTGCATCCATAGACAAATTAATCAAGAGTTGTATTTTATAAAATGTGGTCACTTATGAGGAGTTCTGCTGTTATGGCACCTGAGAAGCTCTCCTAGTGGGTCATGGCATCCACAAACCACAGCAGTAAAATCTGCACTATAATTTGGCACTCCTTTTCACCACCCAATAGTGTAAAAATCTGTGAAATGCACGTGGTGTCAATATGATCACTGCACCCCTAGATAATTCATTGGGGAGTGTAGTTTGTGAAATGAGGTCATATATTGGGGTGTCTGCTGTTCTGACATGTTAGGTGCTCTGCCAATGTGAAATGGCACCCTCTAACCATTTCAGCAAAATCAGAACTCCAATATGGCGCTTTTTCTGAACTTTGCATTGTGCCTCAAAAGTAGTTTTCAACCACATTTGAGGTATCATTGCACTCAGGAGAAATTACACAATACATGTTGAGGTCCATTTTCTCCTGCTATCCTTGTGAAAATAAAAAAAATGGGGCTAAAACAAAATTTTTGTGGGAATTTTTATTTTTTATTTTCACAGATCAACTTTGCAAAATTCTGTGAAGCACCTGGGGCTTTGAGATGCTCACTACATGTCTAGATAAATTCCTTGATGAGTCTAGTTTCCAAAATGTGGTCATTTATGGGTTTTTTCATTTTGGGGCAGCACAATGGCTCAGTGGTTAGCACTACAGCCTTGCAGCGCTGGGGAACTGGGTTCAAATCCCACCAATGACAACATCTGCAAGGAGTTTGTATGTTCTCCCCATGTTTGTGTGGGTTTCCTCCAGGTTCTCTGGTTTCCTCCCACATTCCAAAGATATACTGATAGGGAATTTAGATTGTGAGCCCCATCGGGGACAGTGCCAATAATGGAATTGATGGCGATATACAAATAAGTAAAATAAATAAATAAAATTGTTTAGACACATCAGGGGCTCTCCAAGCACGAGATGACACCTGCACACAATTCCATGAAAGTCTGCTTCCAAAACATCATTCTTTGCTTTCTGAGCCTGCTGTGGTCTCAATCAGTAGTTTTCCTCCACATACGGGGGTATCGGCACACTCAGGACAAACTGCACAAGAATTTGTATGATGCAATGTCTTCTGTTACTCTTTTAAAAATAAAAAAAATTGCCACTAAAAGCTCTACTTTAATAAACCTTTATGAAGCTCCTGGGGGTGCAAGGTGCTCACCACACATCTAGATAAATTCCTTGAGGGTCTATGTTATGCGCTCGGTTGCAACAACTTTATTGAATATGGATTGCAACCGAACACGGGGTCCGCGATGCAGTTATAGTCACTGCTGCTGAGCACCCCTTGGGTATGAGGGTAAAACTGATAACAGAAATATAATATTAGATCTCGCCTGTGTTACTTCACACTAGCGGAGATGTAGAATTGACACTATCTTTGTTAACGTCACTGGAGATGTGCTATTGACTGGCGTAGATGTAGCCCTGTTAATGGTACAGAAGCCACTTGCCAGATATTAGGTTTGCACTATTTGCTGCAAGCTGGTATAGACGTAGCCCTGTTGACTGCACAGAAGCTACGTGCCAGCCGCTTGGAAGTGCGTGTGACTGACGCCAGGCGTACGTGCTACCAGCCGGCGTGAGACCGGACTAAGCAACTCTCTGTTCAGCTTGACAGTCTGCTCAGGGTGTATAGCTACCCTATATTCGTAGCAAGACTGCGCCACATTGGCTACCTGCCTGGCATAAGCTAAACCTGCCTGAAGGACCTGTGCTAATTAGCCGAGCAAACTCTGGCATCGGCAGGTCCCAGAGAGCAAAGCTAGAGAGCACATGGAGCCCAGATTCTGGTACGCCCACACATGAGCACTGCCTATTTTAGTATGATCTGACCATGCCGTGCCGTGGACAGACAAGCTATTTATGGACTAAGCTCTGCCCCAGCCATCTCATCAATCGCATCACCGATGACGTCATCTGACTGTGACCAATCAGGCGATGCCATGTCAGAGGATCAGCTGACATTAACCACCAATCACGATTCGCCATGTCATGGACATGCTCAGTGCAGGCATTTCTGGACTTAGGATATAACAGCCCTGTCTCCTTCTGTAACCTATGCTTAAGGCTACTATTAACAAAGACCCTGGAGACAGCTTCTACTCTCTTGTACTGGCTAGGCGTTGGATCGATGGTGAAGCTAAGCAGCATCTGCCACAGCTGAAACATGGATGGAGGACCACTGATGCCTCAGATCCAGGTTCAAATCCAGCTGACGCTTAACAGTCTAGTTTCCAAAATGGGGTTGCTTGTGGGGGGTTCCTACTGTTTAGGCACATCAGGGGCTCTCCAAATGGGACATGGCTTCACTAGTGATTCCAGCAAATTTTGCATTCAAAAATTAAAATGGTGCTCCTTCCCTTCCGAACTCTGCCATGAGACCAAACAGTAGTATTATCCAACATATGGAGTATCGGTCTACAGTACTCAGGAGAAATTGCACAACAATTTGTATGGTGTAACTTTTCCTGTTATCCTTATTAAAATGCAAAATTTGGGGCTAAAATATTGTTTTGTGGGAAAAATGTGATATTTTTATGTTTATGGCTCAATGTTGTAAACTTCTGAGTAGCACCTGTGGGTTATTCCAGCAAATTTTGTGTTCAAAACATCAAATTGCACTACTTCCCATCCGAACCCTAACATATGCCAAAATAGTAGTTTTCCCCCTCATATGTTCAAGAGAAATTGCTCAACAGCTTTTAGGATCTATTTTTTCCTATTACCCCTGTGAAAATACAAAAAAAATTGTGTCCAAAATAAAACTTTTGTGATAAGTTAAATGTTAATTTTTTTCCTTCCATATTCCAAAAATTCCTGTGAAGCACCTGAAGGTTTAATAAACTTCTTGAATGTGGTTTCGAGCACCATGAGGAGTGCAGTTTTTAGAATGGTGTCACTTTTCAGTATTTTCTGTCGTATAGACCCCTCAAATTCACTTCAAATGTAACGTGCTAAAAATGGTTTGTAAAGTTTGATGTAAAAATGAGAAATCATTGGTCAACTTTTAACTGTTATAACTTCTTAACAAAAAAAATTATGTTTAAAAATTGTGCTGATGTAAAGTAGACACGTGGGAAATGTTTTTTTACTAAATATTTTGTGTGATATAACGCTCTAATTTAAGGGCAAAAAAATTAAAAGTTTGAAAATTGCTAAACTTCATCATTTTTGCTAATGCTCATTTTCTAACAAATAAATGCAAGTTATATTGAAGAAATTTTACCACTTTCATGAAATACAATATGTCTCGAAAACACGGTCTCAGAATTAGTGGGATCAATTTTAGCATTCCAGAGTTATTACCACATAAAATGACACTAGTCAGAATTGTAAAATTTGACCTGGTCATGAAGGGGAAACAGGCTTGGGGGGGGGGGGTAAAGGGGTTATGCATGTACACACACAAAACATTGTGGCTATGTGTGCTGACTGTTATACCTGCTGATATTTTTACTATGATTTAATCAAATATTGTTTTTTATAGATCCTTTATATGCTGGATTTTACATTTTTGGATTAAAGTTCTGTTGCCTTTTCTCAATGATCTAGTAGATTCCTAGCATCATTTGGATTACGGTTTTCTGTTTTTTACAAAATTCACGATGGCTGGTAGGGTGGGCTAAGTCAAACTACAGTGTAATATTTTATTTTGAAGAAATAAATAAAGAAGAAAGAATTTACCTTCCTTTTCCGATCCATTCCTGGTTTTGGCTTGAGATATTGCTTCAAAAGCTAAGTGTGTTTCCAGCATAATGGGATTTTAAGAAATTAGTGGAAAAAGAAAGGTCCATCAGTTTTTCAGAACAGGCATCATTTTTTCCATGGATTATGTTTGATATTACAGTAATCGTGCTAAGTTGTAATACTACACAGAACTTGCGTAACAGAGTGGTGCTGTTACAGGGAAAATAATAAAGCTAATTTCTTTTGTAACCTCATGCAATGTTGTCAGCATATACAATATCTATTGTGATCTCATGTAAATGAGCAGATTTTACCTCGAATTAAAAGCACATATGGCATTATATTAGCTTGGGACTTCCCCTTCTGGAATATTGCAGAACTTGTAGAGTCAGCAATGATTGAACTGTATCTAAACCAGTATGTATTAAAGCAAGTAACATGAAAGAGTAATGTGATAGAAGTTAGTTACATTATTACAAACACAATGGCACTCATCTTAATTTCTCAGTTCACTACTTTAGAAACAAATCAATCTATTAGCACACCAATCTTAAGGTCTTATTTTATTGAAATATTACTTGTTCATGCATCAAAAGTGTATTATCCAGACCCAACAGGGACTCTATGAAGCCAGAGCAGATGGAAGAAAATACAAAGTCACAGCTGTCTTCACTATCCCAGTCATGACAAAGTGAACATATTGCACTGAGCATAAATGTTCAGAACAGATCTCACTAAATGACAAATATCGGAAATGGGAACATGTTGACAGGAGATTTATATTCTGTACTGTGATTCTGAGAAATAATGACATACAACAATTGGAGATAATGTTTATTCGTTTCCATCTAAAAGCTAATTATCATGCATTTGAAAATATTTACAGCAGTTGGCTTATCTGATGTTAAAAGCATAGTAAAAGGGATAACTCACTAGTAAAGGATTAATAACATACCCCAGTAACTCCCAATGGTAATACTGCTTAAAATGGAGATTCCAACCTACATGCAAAAAGTGACACCTTGGGGCAGTACTCTGACTTTTTCTATTCATGGTATTACTCTGTTCATTGTGCCATGACTATGTGGCATTGTCATGTTAATATCTACACAGTATTTAGTCATATAAGTTTCAAAGGCAACTGCTTACATTGCAAAATAAAAATACGAACCATAATAATCACTTGAAAATACATATAACCTCTTCTGGCATTTTCACAATTATGTGCTAACTTCATTGTAATTGATACATATATAAGGAGTCTACAAAATAAAGAGAACTAATAATAATAATCTTTATTTTTATATAGCGCTAACATATTCCGCAGCGCTTTACAGTTTGCACACATTATCATCACTGTCCCCGATGGGGCTCACAATCTAGATTCCCTATCAGTATGTCTTTGGAATGTGGGAGGAAACCGGAGAACCCGGAGGAAACCCACGCAAACACGGGGAGAACATACAAACTCCTTATACATACAATAATAATAATCATTATTTTTATATAGCGCTAACATATTCCGCAGCGCTTTACATTTTGCACACATTATCGTCACTGTCCCCATTGGGGCTCACAATCTAGATTCCATATCAGTATGTCTTTGGAATGTGGGAGGAAACCGGAGAACCCGGAGGAAACCCATGCAAACACGGGGAGAACATACAAGCTCCTTGCAGATGTTGTCCTTGGTGGGATACAAACCCAGGACACCAGTGCTGCAATTCTGCAGTGCTATCCACTGAATGTAGGCTGAACTGGATGGACAAATGTCTTTTTTTGGAACTTGTTAACTATGTTACTATGTTACTATGAGCCACCGTGCAGCTCACTGAGATAACAACACATTGGTAGCTTATTCTTTCATTGAAGCATTGCTTTATGTGACAAAAATAACTGAAACTAGTGAGGTGCGAATCATATAAAATTTCAATGTGCCTGTAAATTCAATATGCGAGGAAGTTATTCTCCTCAAATGTAATGTCCCCTATGATGCTGTAATGTCCCTCCAGACTCGAGAGCCTTATAAACATAATATGTTGAAAAAATATTTTCTTATACTCACCTCTCTGGCACTTTCCGTACTCAAGTCATCACCACTCATCCGGTCTTTGCTACATCTCTTGATCCTTTACCGCTCCTACTGTAATCCCAATCCGCAAGCGTACAGAAGGCCATGGTGTCAGGATGTACAGTGTAGGCACCTACATTTACAAGCTTTGCACTAAGATCATAATTGTTTACATGTATACAATACACTGATACCAAGAATATTGAACACAGTATTGTGCTTAGTTCATTATTGTTCCTGCTTACATTAATGATCTGCTGCTGCATCTCTCTTTGGCATGAAGCACCTTATTTTTATTCAGCTTGTCTGTTTTTAATATGATTAATCTATTCTATTATTTCTAAACACTGTTTTCGGTGATGACTTTGTATCTCCGTTCATACTGCGTGCACACACACAAATAATTCGCCATTTGAAAGGTAAACTTGCCCCCTTCAGCAAGAAAATAGCCAAACCACACATCTACGATTTGATAACAAAATACAGTTTAAACGTTAATTTTCATAAACCTGCAGTAAGGAAAAATGACCGGCAGGTGGCACCACAGTAACCCAAAGCACACTACCTCAAAGCTGCTTACAGACATCACAAAAAATCCAAACATTTGCCTTGGGGGGCTTTCCAGCTTGCCGAACTGCTTGCCCAGCCTATTTTAGACAAATTGGAGGATTGCACACTTCACTGCAGGTGAGGCACATATGCAAACACATTTGTAAACCCTTGCTCTGTTCATACTCCACCCACACAAACAAATGATACACCATTTGAAAGGTCAAACTACCTGCTGGTGGCAGCACACTACCCCAAAGTACACTACCACAAAGCTGCTTACAGACATCACAAACAAATCCAAACATTTGCCTTGGGGTCTTTCCAGCTTGCTCAGCTTGCTCAAGTTCTTGCCCAGCCTATTTCAGGCAAATTGGAGGATTGCACACTGCACTGCAGGTGAGTTACATATGCAAACACATTTGTAAACATGCACTGCTTTTTCAGTGATTACTTCGCCCCACACACACAAATGGTGAGTTACATATGTAAACACATTTGTAAACATGCACTGCTTTTTCGCTGATTACTTCGCCTCACACACACAAATGATACACCATTTGAAAGGTAAACTTGCTCTCTTCAGCAAGAAAAGAGCCAAACAAACCACACATTCATGATTTTATCACTAAATAGAGTTTAAACATTTATTTTCATAAACCTGCAGAAAGACACAATGACCTGCAGGTGGCACCTCAACAGGAAGACATTTTTTGGCCTCTACTTATCAAACCAATTTATGTATTACCAATCTACATATATAAATACATATCTGTGTTCATCATCTCATGAAATACATTTACATTTGACCAGCTTGCTTTTTTCTGAAATTGCCTGTGCCCCCGACGACCAATGTGCGGAAATTTTGCACTGGCCAAGCTTGTAAAAACAAAAATTGTATACTATAAATATATTTTGCACACTACTTGAGCTAAGATCTTTCTTCCCAGCAGTCATTATGTGTTCATATTTTGAAATGTGCACTTTGTTACTAAATCAATAATTTTTTCCATTACTAGTACCATTTACTGTGTTTATTCATATTTTTATAGATACACCACTTTATTTTCTCACAAGAAAAATATTTTTTTAATGTCTTCTGTTCCTTATTTTTATATTCAAGGTCATTTTCAAATTACAATATTGACCCCTTAAGGACCTAGTCACTTTGTACATAAATCACCAAGCCTCATTTTCCAAATCTGACCAGTGTCACTTTATGTGCTATGAACTCTGGAACTTTTTAACATATCCCAGTGATTCTGAGACTGTTTTTCGAGACATGTCGTACTTCATGATAGTGGTAAATTTTGGTCGATATGATTTCTGTTTAATTATAAAAATATAAAAAATGTAATAAAAAGAAATCGAAAATTTAGCAATTTTCAAACTTTAAACTTTTATGCCTTTAAATTAGATAGTTAATTAGATAGAGAAAATGGACCCCAAATGTTGTTGCACAATACCTCCTGAGTATGCCAATACCCCATAAGTGGGAGAAAACTACTGTTTGGGGCACCGCTGGGCTCGAAAGGGAAGGAGCACGGTTTAAATTTTTGAAAGCAAAATTTGCTGGAATCGAGAATGTTTGGAGAGCCCCTGATGTGCTGAAACAGGGAAAACTCCCCCCACAAGAGACGCTACTTTGAAAACTAGACCCCTCATGGAATTTCTCTGGATGTCTGGTGAGCACCTTGAATCCCCAAGTCCTTTACAGAATTTTATAATGTTGAGTCATGAAAATTAAAAAATGTTGCTTCAGCCTCAAATTTTTCATTTTCACAAGGGTAACAGAAAATGGACTATAGAATTTTTGCAATTTGTCCAGAATACACCATTACCTCATATGTTGTGGAAAACTAATGTTTGGGTGCACAGCAGGACTCGGAAGGGAAGGAGAACCATTTGACTTTTGAGTACAAAGTTGTCTGAAAAAGACAGCGGATGCCATGTCGTGTTTGCAGAGCCCCTAATGTGCCTAAACATTAGAAACCCCCCCCCAAAAGTTACCCCATTTTGGAAACTACACTCATAAATTTTATCTAGAGGTATAGTGAGAATTATGAACGCACAGTACTTCACAGAATTTGATAACATTAGGTCATCATATTGAAATATTTATTTATTTTCACAAAAATGTTGTTATGCCCCAATTTTTTTCACTTTTGCAAGAAGTAACATGAAAAAATGGACTACTCAGTTTGTTAGTCACTTTCTTCTGAGAGTGGCGATACCCCAAATGTAGTCAAAAAGTTTTGTGTGGACAAACGGCAGGGCTCGGAACAGAAGGGTCAATATTTGTATTTTGGAACACAAATTTGACTAAAATAGATTGTTGGTACTATGCATTTGCAGGGCTCCTTAGCTGGCTAAACAGCAGAAACCCTACACTTTTCGGACAAACGAAAGGACCTGGAACAGACTATTTGAATTTTGAAATACATATTAGGCTGAAAAAGATTGGTGGCACCATGTTGCATTTGCAAAGTTCTTGACAAGCCAAAGCAACAGAAACCTCCCACATCTGAACCCATTTTATGAAAGCACCCCTAAATAGTTCATTTATGAGTGTAATGAGTCTTTTGAGCCCACATTTTATGAAAGGATTTATTTCAAAATGAGTTTGAAAAAATAAAATTTCGTTTTTTTTAAACAAGTTTCACTTTTAGGACACATTTTTCATACATTGAGATGGAGAACCTGTGTTTTGTTTAGGTCATAAATTCATATATACTGTATACATATAGGGTTCAATCTCCCCAGCATCACATTTGCCAGTAAATACGACTATACTGTGCTGACAAAGCATAACATACCACAGTTATTTTACAGGAGCTGGAAAAAATTGTTTTGAAATGAAAGGCGAGATGGAGGTGTGTAACAAAAATGTTGCAAAGCTGAGGACCTTCACAGGATAAAAGAACATTCATGGCTGCTGCCACTCTTTCTTTTTCTTTTCTTTTAAAAAAGGGACTAGTTGTACAACATCTCTATATCCCAATCAATCCTTTTATGAGGTGCCCTGTATTCACTCCCCGGGCAGTGCTGGTGATAGAAATGTCAGAACCAGAAGCTCTGGATGGCAGTAGCAGGGACCTTTAGTGTCTTCCAGTCTGGCAGTATGGGTGTGTGCTGTCCATCAGAAGTTATCAGCTCCCTGCTCCAGCCAATTGGAGAGCAAACAGACTAATAGAAGGGCACCGTCAACAAATTAGACACAGTAATTAAACAAAAAGTGATCAACCTGAGAAATGTCAAAGTACATACTTAAAGCTGCATAGGAAAGAAACATGTCACTGTAACAGGGACCACCATATGTAATAATAAAGAAATATAATCAATTTATTAGAGTTTACAAAAACACACCAAACCACACCATATATAAAAACATTTAAAAACAATGTTTACACAAAACATTAGTCATCACAAATTGCCCAATTGACAAAAATAACATACAAACTTGTCCAATATTGCACAATGCCCCAAATGCAACATATGTGTGTGGCCCAGCTGCACTTGGTGACACATGTTCCCTGGAGGATGCACAGAAAGGTAAATCACCAACACCTGATATTCATTCACACTCACACTTCCCTATAGTGCCACTAGAGGGAGCCTTAGACTATATAAGGGTGTGGGAGACGTAGTGTCTAGTTCAGTCTTCTGGAGTTCAGTGATTCTGGCATTCCAGTCAGAGCCAGTCTTGGAGTGGATTTCCTGTCAGAGACATTCTAGTCAGACAGACGGAGATTTTACCTCAGAACAGGCTGACTGTTAGTTTCCTATGAACGTGGAAAGTGACTCTCGGAGTGAGCATGAAATCAGTCTGACGGAAGGTAATGATAGCTACTCTGGACAGAGCCTATGAAGGAGCAGAAGGAAGGGAACTACAGTTATTTGTAACAACGAGTCGACTGAGAAACGGTCAGTGAGCTGTGGATAGAAGGAAGCTGACGACTACACCTACTGTTGCCTGTGCTTATGTTAAGGGTGTGAGTAGGGCGACAGGCGAGTAGCAAAGAAGAAGAAAGAGTGACTGAGGTGATATAGCAACGATAGCTGACCTCCACTCTGCCCAACCGGACACCGGGTCCGAGCTTGCTAGTTCCTTCACGGCTAGTGGGAGAAACCGGGGACCCTGCTGGACTTCAGGTCGCAGAGGGGGCCCTTCAGTGCTGATACGTAACCAGGGTCGGGAAGAACAGGAGTCAGGTCTGATCAGCCACATAGACTTAGTTCTGTCCAAAAGAAGGCTCCACCACAATGTCGGCCGGGCGTAGCTGTTTTACATGGAGTTAAACTTGGCTTCATGCAGGTTAGAAACTCACACACATTGGAAGAAAGGAGGCCTTAAACCTACTCAGTGATTACTGGATGTGCATCCTCCACCCTGAGCAGCTTCCCGGGACATACCTGCAAATACCACCAGTAAAGGTATGGAAAGAGACTGACTTGTGTGTGTCTGCCTTATTGCCTGCACCCTGCACCGCCATATACTTTGAGGGATCCAGTCTTACCTGTGGAAGACTTAACACCTTGCTGCCCAGTAACAACCCCTCTGAGGATTCACCCTGCAGCGCTGGTCACCCTGATCAGAAACCACAGGTGGCGTCATGAACAATTATTATTATCCCCTGTAAATATCCCCCTTTGAATGAGCGCCCAGGGTAACGGACCGAGCTGCGCTACCCGTGACCTCTCCCCCATTGAAGTGAACGGGCTCGGTGCCGAGTACCCCATAAGCCCTGTGCGACTCATCTTTGGCGTCACGAACAGGATCCGAAGCTTACTATATGTGAGTCCTGTGTGCCTATGTGGACTGTTTTTGTGCAAAAAGACTGTGTTGCAGTTGTTTGATTTTTGGCGCCATTTTCCGCCATTTTGCCGCCATATTCGCGCCCTGAGGCGCTGGTGAAGAAGGTGGGCGTGAATTCATGGGCGTACCCCCCCTGTGGCGCGAAAGCTATGGGCGCCCTGTCTAAGTGCTATTACAATGTGAGAGCCTGCCCCACTGCAAGGGAGATCCGCCTCCTCTTCATCCTCTATGCTAGGAAGAGAAAGCGAAAGTCCCGCCTCCATGGAAGAGACCAGATTGTTCCTGATGGAAAATACAGTCTGGCCTGGAGTGAGATGGCGGAAGGACAGGAGACGCTGTGTGGAGGAATGGCGGTGCGCAGACCCCGTTCCCCTGAAGAGCTGCTGCCTGTGCCTGAACCGTCCCCAGGTCGGGAGAACGACCAAAGAATGCAGAAAGTGGAGGAGGTGGATGTGGTGCTGAAAGTTATAGCCCGACACCGCGCAGAGACGAAGGTGATGGAGCAAGGCTGGCGTGCCCTGAAACAGCGGCTGCTGTGGGACGCGATGCCCTCCCCCCTGGATGCACAACCGTTACCTGCGCCACCACTGGACCCAGCGGCTGATGAACCACCGGAGGCCGGCCCCAAAAGTGCTGATCCTGACTCCGCCGAGGACGCGGCGGGAGGGAAGGAGGCTGAGGAGGCCCTGCCCAGACCGGAACGCCAGTCAGGCCTGGAACCAGAGGCCGCAGCGGAATGCAGTCCCCCGGTAGGGACGACGGAAGGAATCCTGCCTGATGCAATGGAGATTGATTGGGAGGAGATGGAGTACCTGGACGATGTGGAATACGCCGCCCAGAAGGACAACGAGTGGCGACGCCGTGAGCAGGAGCAGCGGCAGCAGCAGGAGCAGAGAGAGGTGCAGCAGCTTTACTGGAGGGACCGGGAGCAGAATCTTGCGGACAAGAAGATCGTCCGCGAGATAAAGGTACGCTCCAGGAACCGCGGCGCCAGGGGACGGTGTGTGCCTCTAAGGCCCGAGGAGTTTGGGGTTACATATGCGAGCCCGGGTTCTCTCAAGAGATCTTTGTTCACTGCTGCGATGCGAGGTTCAACCTGTTAAAAGGGGATGTTGTCACCTACACGCGACACTGGGGTTTTAAGGGGTGGTATGCCCTGAATGTCTCCCTAGTCAGCGACCCCGTCCCTGAAGCCGGAAATGTACCCGTGTCTCAGCGTCCCAAGTCACAGCCCCATCAGCAACCGGCCGCGCACCTGCATCTTATCCTGCATCCTATTCTGCAACGCAACAGGCTAGTGCATCTCCATCTGAGCCATTGCGTGCCCCTGCGTCCTGTCCTGCATCCTATTCTGCAACAGCGACCCCTACTGAGCCAAATCTGTATTCAGAAGAGGCACCTGTTAGGCCTCAAGCAAGTCGCAAAATTGTAAAGAGGACTGTAGCTACCCAGACACAGGTAGCAGGACATGATCTTCTGGTGATGCGTTCCAGAGCGCACCGCATACTTCCAGCCCCAGATATGGAAGGTGTAACCACTATATGCAAAGAAGAACAGTAGGACCCAGACAGGGTTTACTGCAACTGTAAAAAATTATGAAGAATTGCACTTTATTGTGAATGTGATAAATGTCTGAAGTATATACCCCAGTTGGTAATGTGAAATGTGAAATGTTCTTATGCCAAGGACTGTGTGCTGAGGACTCTTGCAGCACAGAACTTTAGTTGTAAATAGTTAGCACTTCGGTGCCCCATCTTGGTTTTACGTAAAGCCATTCTACCTCTGAAGGAAAACCCGTATGGTGTGGCCTT
>JARQOD010000004.1:124304803-124330764 GCA_033576555.1 Oophaga sylvatica
TGCACCAAAATCGATTGAAAAATCTGTTCAAATTTCAGTTTGCAAAATTCTCTAAAAAATCATTTTAGAATAGATTCCCACAGATCGTTTTGATCATTTAAAAAATTTGTTTTCCCTTTCAAGATAACAATTAAAAAATAATCAGTTGTATTAATGTGTTTTTTTCCTTATGGAGCACTAACAATGTATGCTAGTTTTTATTTCCTTTATTGTTTTTCTTTTAAAAAACTTTTTTCCCATATTGTGCCATAAAAAAATAAATATAAACTGTGAATTTAATACCTGTAAAAGTGATTTTGATTATGCACTCAAACTTTTCAATAGATTTAAACACTGTTGAATTTTAAATGATAGAAATGGGGCACTTAAAGAATTTAATAGTCATAAAAAAAAAATACAGTAATAAAGTATCATCATTTTTCAGAAAAGAGAGTAAAAGGGAAAATTTAAAGGGGCAAAACGGGGTTAGTTATTTATTTATCATTTTTTTTTTAATTAAACTAACTGAATTGTGATATTTATTTTTTTAGGGCTATGTCCAACAAGGGTTTTGCATTTTTTTTGCAGCCTAATCTGCTTTTTTGGGCACAAAATGCTGCTTTGAAAAGGGATTTTTTTTTTAGCATTTTCACAGTTTTTTCCTTGCTTTTCAGTGCTTTTTTATGCTGAAAAAATTGTGTTTAATCTCAGAACATGTTCAATAAAATTAGTTTTTACTAACCAAAATGCTTCAAAACAACAAAAATGCAGCAAAACACCCCAAAACATTGGTGCATTTTTGCAGTGTTTTTCACTTTCTCAATGGTCTTTATGGGTGAAAAAACGCTGCATAAAAGCTGCAAAAACCCTGATAGAATTGCCATGCTGCATGAACTTAAAATGCTGTTGTTCTCAAATTCAGTCAGGAAACAAAAACAAGTGTGTCCATGATATTTCTAAAATCTCATAACTTTTACTGCTACTATTAAAAGCAGCTTTTAATTTACATTAAAAAAGAAACAAAAGAATTCTACAGAAATGCTACATGGGAACATAGCCTAATATGTATTCCCCTAGCGTTAAAGGGAACCTGTCACAAGAAAAAACGCTATTAGTCTGCAGATATGGGGTTAATCTGCAGGTTAATAGTGTTATTTACATGCCTGGCTCCTGCACATAGCTGAACACTTGGGGGAGAAAAGGTACTTTATTCCCCCTCGACAGCATTTGGTTTCAGTCACATAATTGTGCCCGGGTCCTGACTGACAGCAATTCCTAATGCAGAGCCAGTGTCAGGCAGTGCTGCGGGTGCAGTTATAAGTGCCGCTCTTTATACTCAGAGTGGTAACTGAATCCGTGCCGGTGTCGCCCCCAGGACAGGGTGACAGGTTCTCTTTAAATTTGACGGTGAAATTTTTAATTTCTAAAGAAGGTGGTGCTTATGGCTAGTACAGTGTTAAAGCATTTTGACCATTCTTACATGGAAAAGTACACCCTCCAGGCTTTGTAAAAACTTATTAGACAAGGAGAAATGGAGAAACAAAAGAGTATTTTTATTTCATAATATTACAAAATTTTATTAACACAATGGGACAGAAAACAACATATGAGTTATAAAAAGTGCAGATAAGGACATACAGTAGTGACGCCCAGCAATTTATAAATTATAATCACTTATTACAATACATCATTAGTTGTACTGGCAAGATGTGCCTTATAAATTTTTATGGTGAATATAACGTGGCACTACCGCAGAAGGTGCTCAAGTAGGAACCCAACCTAGTGACAGTATAATAATAAACTTGGCACTCAACTTGTGAATGAAGAAGAAATTTTATTGCAGTCCAAAACACTAACGTTTCGGTCCAACTCGGACCTTTATCAAAGCACTGCAGTAATTCGCACAAATAATAAAAAATATACATGAATATGATACAATTTCAAAAATGGAAAAGCAAGAGAAAGTTTACGAATCCAAGTGTTGGAAGCATCACAAATGGATGTTCAGAGAAAAGAGGAGAATTAAATTGAAAGAATGCCTACCCGACTGCTTGATGAGCATAAATTCAAATGTGGATTAGGTTACACCTTAGGTAAACATTGTATTCTGTGGGCTACTAGATTGCACATGGATAAACCGTATGGAACGAAAAAGAGAAGGGCGGATGTTTTTGAACAAAATCAAATACGGTGAACGTTGAGAAAAATAAAATACGGTGAACGTTGAGAGAAAAGAGAAGATGACCTACCCATATATAAATGCTGAATGCTATGATAAAACCCGTGTCCCTGAAGAGGGTCAAAATATATCTATGAGCAAAAATAATAACTCAGTGAACTATCAGTGTGGATGTCCACTTAAGTGAGATGTAAAGATAATAACACAGTACCTGGTCATGAGAGTAAAGAGTTACCAGTATCCACCGGATTAACACTAGTGTTACCTGAGCAATAAATATTGAAACGTCTATTAGGAATAAGATTAACACATATATCTTTGAAAATAGTGTATGTCCAATGGGAGACTTTAACCAGGTATAGTGATACTATAAATACCCATAATGGTCAATGACACGTCATAACTGTGAGAATTGGCATTTATAAATAAGCATAAACCATCTATGTGGTGTTGTTACTCTTCTAGGTGATAAAATTAAAAAATTATGCGGAATTAATGTGGATAAATGTTGAACCGCTTACTCTGAATAGTGAATGCAGTGTTCCAAGTAGCTCACTCAGGAGTACGGAGGCTATGCGCAACTATATCTAGAAGAAAATGTATGGATAACCTCAAATAAAACATAAGGCACTATAAAGTAAAACATATTCTAGTCCCCAAGTGGTGAATAAAGTGTCTTACCGGTAGTAGTATAGTAGTACAGTGGATGGTTCAGGTGCACTCACAACGCGGTGTCCGCCGCTTGTTGGAGTGAGATGTTGTGCCCACATGCGTCGTATTTACATGCTAGAGGTGGGCTTAGTGTTGGGACGTAAACCAGAAGTGCGTCACAGATGACATCACTTCAGATTTTGCGTTCCCAAGTGTTGAGTGTAGTGATGACGATCAGAAGTGCGTAGTAAAAGACGTCGCTCCTGCGTTCCTAATACCTACAATTTGCGTTCCAAGAAGCTCTGTGTAGAGACGCGTCACCAATGGCGTCACCGATGGCGTCGCTAGGAAGTGCGTCACCAATGGCGTCGCTGCTGCGTTCCTTTTGTCTAGAGCTTGCGTTCCAAGTACTATGACACGTTAAGGGGCGTGAATAAGTTCTAATTGCATCCTGTAACAAGGGATTTGCGTTCCAGGCACCATATTTGAGGTTACTAGACTTAAAGAAAATTAGAAATAATACACATTGACTAAACAATGAAAATATGTTGAGCAGTCGAGTAGGAATATGAAGGAATCCAGAGGTTAGGTAGGAGAGGGATCAGATTGGTAGTCAGTATAGACGACTCTGTGAAAGGAAATAATGCCATTAATATTGTGATATAAATAATTCGTCAGCATCAATATTAAAGAACCTTATTCTAGAACCACAGACAATATACAATAGTTAAAAATACCATCAAATAAAATAAAACTTTAAATAAAAGAATACCAAAAAATCAATCCCAAAATCACAATTTCATCGGGTCCGACAAATAGTTTCAGACCCTAGAGTAAGTCATTTAAGGATAGAGGAGATACATAAAAAATTTGAAGAACGGGCTACCCTACTGATTTACTCAACGAGGCAAAAAGGCCTATTGAGGCCTCACGTAGGTCCATTTTGAATCGTATTCCCTAGTGCACACGTACCACCCTTATGTTCATATTTTGCACCATACCATAAGGAAACATTGGAATATATTAAAAACAGCACATCCTAATGTTAAAGAATTTCAGAATCCCTTCTTACCATGTTATAAACGCCCCCACAACATTCGTGATTCTTTGGTTAGAGCGGACATGGGTACACAGGAACGTAAATCACTGCAGAGATTCTTACATAAACCTAAAATGGGCACGTACCCCTGTTTGCATTGCAATCAGTGCAATAATGTAATAAAAGGTGATACGCTCTTTCATCCACACTCCGGGAAAAAATTCCAGATCAAAGACTATTCAACATGCAACTCCTCATATGCCATCTACTTGATTAAATGCCCTTGGGGGCTCTTATACATAGGAGAAACAACGCAATAAAGGATAGAATTTCGAAGCACAAATCCACCATCCGCTGTAAGAACACATTGTTACCCATTCCGTTTCATTTCATCTCCAAGGGACACTCTATCTCCCAATTAAAATTTCAGGTGATAGAGTTAATCACTCCATCAAGACGGGGGGTGCACGTATTCAGTATTTGAAAAAAGGGAATCTTATTGGATCCATCATCTACAGACGTTACATCCACGTGGTTTAAATAGGGAGTATGATTTGCATTTTTTATTTAACCCCTCTCTGACATTAGACGTACTATCCCGTCCATAAAACCCGTGCCATTCTGACCATGGACGGGATAGTACGTCATAGGCGATTAGCTGCGCTCCCCGAGGGAGCGCAGCTAATCGCCGCCGGGTGTCAGCTGATTATCACAGCTGACACCCGTGACTGTGTGTCAGGAGCGGTCACGGACCGCTCCCGGCACATTAACCCCTTGCACACCGCGATCAAACATGATCGCGGTGTACTGGGGGCACAGGGGAGGATCGCGCAGTGTGGGGGCTCCCTGCGCGCCCCCCTGAGACCCTCAGACCAGCGCGATGTGATCGCGCTGCTCTGAGGGCTTCCTCCCTCCCAGGACCCGGATCCAAGATGGCGCTGGGGTCCTGGAGGGAGGCGGCTTCCTCAGTGCCTGCCGAGAGCAGGCACTGAGAAGCCTGCTGCACTGCCTGAGCGATCGCTGGTGTGACAGAGTGCTGTGCACACTGTCACACCAGCGATCTGATGAAATACAGTGATGTCCCACCCTGGGACAAAGTAAAAAAGTAAAAAAAGTAAAAATAAACATGTGTAAAAAAAATCCAAAAAAAAAAAAAAAAAAAAAAAAAATATTCCCCAATAAATTCATTACTTATTGTAAATAAAAAAATGAAACAATAAAAGTACACATATATGGTATCGCCGCGTCCGTAACGACCCCCCTATAAAACTGTCCCACTAGTTAACCCCTTTTGTGAACCCCTTAAAAAATAAAAAATAAAAACGAAGCAAAAAATCAGTGCTTTATCATCATACCGCTGAACAAAAAGTGGAATAACACGCGATCAAAAAGACGGATATAAATAAACATGGTACCGCTGAAAACGTCATCTTGTCCCGCAAAAAACGAGCCGTCACACAGCATCATCAGCAAAAAAATAAAAAAGTTATAGCTCGCAGAATAAAGCGATGCAAAAATAATGATTTTTATATAAAATTGTTTTTATTCTATAAAAGCGCGAAAACATAAAAAAATGATATAAATGAGGTATCGCCATAATCGTACTGACCCGAAGAATAAAACTGCTTTATCAATTTTACCACACGCGGAACAATAAAAACGCCTCACCCAAAAGAAATTCATGAATTGCTGATTTTTGTTCATTCTAACCTCCCAAAAATCGAAATAAAAAGCGATCAAAAAATGTCACGTGCTCAAAAATGGTACCAATAAAAGCGTCACCTCGTCCCGCAAAAATTAAGACCTCACATGACTCTGTGGGCCAAAATATGCAAAAATTATAGCTCTCAAAATGTGGCGATGCAAAAAACTACTTTTTGCAATAAAAAGGTCTTTTAGCGTGACAGCTGCCAATCATAAAAACCGCTATAAATAGTAAATCAAACCCCCCTTTATCACCCCCTTAGTTAGGGAAAAATAATAAAATAAAAAAATGTATTTATTTCCATTTTCCCATTAGGGTTAGGGTTAGGGTTTCGGCTAAAGTTAGGGTTAGGGTTGGCGCTAAAGTTAGGATTAGGGTTAGAGTTTGGATTAGGGTTAGGGTTGGGATTAGGGTTGGGACTAGGGTTAGGGGTGTGTTGGGGTTAGGGTTGGAGTTAGAATTGGGGGGTTTCCGCTGTTTAGGCACATCAGGGGCTCTCCAAATGTGACATGGCGTCTGATCTCCATTCCAGCCAATTCTGCTTTGAAAAAGTCAAACGGTGTTCCTTCACTTCTGAGCTCTGCCATGCGTCCAAACAGTAGTTTATCCCCACATATGGGGTATCAGCGTACTCTGGACCCCAAGAGTTATTGTGAAATTTGTCCTATTTCTTCTGTTACCCTTGGGAAAATAAAAAACTGGGGGCGAAAATATTATTTTTGTAAAAAAAATAAGATTATTTTGTTTTTACGGCTGTACATTATAAACTTCTGTGAAGCACTTGGGGCTTCATAGCGCACACCACACATCTAAATAAGTTCCTTGTGGGGTCTATTTTCCAAAATGGGGTCACTTGTTGGGGATTTCCACTGTTTAGGCGCATCAGGGGCTCTCCAAATGCGACATGACGCCCCCAGACCATTCCATCAAAGTCTGCAATCCAAAACGTCACTACTTCCCTTTCCGAGCCCTGACATGCGCCCATACAGTAGTTTTCTCCCACATATTGGGTATCAGCGTACTCAGGACAAATTGGACAACAACTTTTGGGGTCCAATTTCTCCTGTTACCCTTGTGAAAATAAAATATTGGGGGCGAAAAAATCATTTTTGTAAAAAAAAAAGGATTTTTTATTTTTACGGCTGTGCGTTATAAACTTCTGTGAAGCACTTCGGGGTTCAAAGTGCTCACCACACATCTAGGTAAGTTCCTAGTGGGGTCTATTTTCCAAAATGGGGTCACTTGTGGGGGGTTTCCACTGTTTAGGCGCATCAGGGGCTCTCCAAATGCGACATGACGCCCCCAGACCATTCCATCAAAGTCTGCAATCCAAAACGTCACTACTTCCCTTTCCGAGCCCTGACATGCGCCCATACAGTAGTTTTCTCCCACATATTGGGTATCAGCGTACTCAGGACAAATTGGACAACAACTTTTGGGGTCCAATTTCTCCTGTTACCCTTGTGAAAATAAAATATTGGGGGCGAAAAAATCATTTTTGTAAAAAAAAAAAGGATTTTTTATTTTTACGGCTGTGCGTTATAAACTTCTGTGAAGCACTTCGGGGTTCAAAGTGCTCACCACACATCTAGATAAGTTCCTTGTGGGGTCTATTTTCCAAAATGGGGTCACTTGTGGGGGGTTTCCACTGTTTAGGCGTATCAGGGGCTCTCCAAATGCGACATGACGCCCCCAGACCATTCCATCAAAGTCTGCAATCCAAAACGTCACTACTTCCCTTCCGAGCCCTGACGTGCACCCATACAGTAGTTTTTCCCTACATATTGGGTATCAGCGTACTCAGGACAAATTGGACAACAACTTTTGGGTTCCAATTTCTTCTGTTACCCTTGTGAAAATAAAATATTGGGGGCGAAAAAATCATTTTTGTAAAAAAAAAAAAGGATTTTTTATTTTAAGGCTGTACGTTATAAACTTTAGTGAAACACCTGGGGGTTCAAAGTTCTCACCACACATCTAGATAAGTTCCTTGAGGGGTCTAGTTTCCAAAATGGTGTCATTTGTGGGGGGTTTCCACTGTTTAGGCAGATCAGGAGCTCTCCAAACACGACATGGCGTCCAGCCAATTCTGCGTTGAAAAAGTGAGACGGCGCTCCTTCCCTTCCAAACTCTGCCATGCACCCAAACAGTGGTATACCCCCACATATGGGGTATCAGTGTACTCAGGACAAATTGCACAATAACTTTTGGAGTCTTGTTACCCTTGGAAAAATACAAATTCGGGTGAAAAGATCATTTTTGTGGAAAAAATATGATTTTTAAATTTTACGGCTCTACGTTATAAACTTGTGTGAAGCACTTGAGGGTTCAAATTGCTCACCAAAGATCTAGATAAGTTCCTTAGGGGGTCTAGTTTCCCAAATGGGGTCATTTGTGGGGGGTTTCCACTGTTTAGGCACATCAGGGGCTCTCCAAATGCAACATGGCATCCAATCTCAATTCCAGCCAATTTTGGTTGGAAAAAGTCAAATGGTGCTCCTTCCCTTCCGAGCTCTGCCGTGCGCCCAAACAGTGGTTCCCCCCACATATGGGGCATCAGCGTACTCAGGACAAATTGGACAACAACTTATGTGGTCCAATTTCTCCTGATACCCTTGGGAAAATAAAAAATTAGTGACTAAAAGATAATTTTTGTGGGAAAAAAATAGGATTTTTTATTTTCATGCCCGGGCATTATAAACTTGTGTGAAGCACTTGGGGTTCAAAGTGCTCACCAAAGATCTAGATAAGTTCCTTAGGGGGTCTAGTTTCCAAAATGGGGTCACTTGTGGGGGATTTCCACTGTTTAGGCTCATCTGGGGCACTGCAAACGGAACATGACCCCCATCAACGTCTGCATTCCAAAACGTTACTACTTCCTTTCCAAGCCCTGCCGTGCGCCCAAACAGTTTTCCACCCCCACATATGGGGTATCAGCGTACTCAGGACAAATTGGACAACAACTTTTGGGGTCCAATTTCCTTGGGAAAATTCAAAAATTTAGGACTAAAAAATCATTTTTGTGGAAATTTTTTTTTTTTTTTTTCACACCCAGGCATTATAAACTTTTGTGAAACACTTGGGGGTTCAAAGTGCTCACAACAGATCTAGATAAGTACCTTAGGGGGTCTAGTTTCCAAAATGGTGTCACTTGTGGGGGGTTTCCACTGTTTAGGCGCATCAGAGGTTCTCCAAGCGCGACATGGCGTCCAATCTCAATTCCAGCCAATTTTAGTTTGAAAAAGTCAAACGGTGCTCCTTCCCTTACGAGCTCTGCCGTGTGCCCAAACAGTGGTTTTCCCCCACATATGGGGTATTGGCGTACTCAGGAGAAATTGCATAACAACCTTATCTGTCCATTTTCTCCTTTTACCCTTGTGAAAATAAAAAAAAAGTTTGTAAAAGATCATTTTTGTGGCTAAAAAGTTAAATATTCATTTTTTCCTTCCACGTTGCTTTAGTTCCTGTGAAGCACCTGAAGGGTTAATAAACTTCTTGAATGTGGTTTTGAGTACCTTGAGGGGTGCAGTTTTTAGAATGGTGTCACTTTTGGGTATTTTCTGTCATGTAGACCCCTCAAAGTGACTTCAAATGAGAGGTGGTCCCTAAAAAAAATGGCTTTGTAAATTTTGTTGTAAAAATGAGAAATCGCTGGTCAACTTTTAACCCTTATAACTTCCTAACAAAAAAAAATTTTGATTCCAAAATTGTGCTGATGTAAAGTAGACATGTGGGAAATGTTATTTCTTAACTATTTTGTGTGACATATTTCTCTGTTTTAAGGGAATAAAAATTCAAAGTTTGAAAATTGCTAAATTTTCAAAATTTTCGCCATATTTGCGTTTTTTTCAAAAATAAACGCAAGTTATATGGAAGAAATTTTACCACTAACATGAAGTACAATATGTCACGAGAAAACAATCTCAGAATCGCGAAGATCCGTTGAAGCGTTCCGGAGTTATAACCTCATAAAGAGACAGTGGTCAGAATTGTAAAAATTGTCCCGGTCATTAACGTGCAAACCACCCTTGGGGGTGAAGGGGTTAAAGTTTTATTTTATTTGATGGTATTTTTAACTATTGGATAGAACGCAAATCGCTTGTTACAGGATGCAATTAGAACTTATTCACGCCCTTAACGTGTCATAGTACTTGGAACGTGTAACGCTGGTATTGTCTAGACTACTTGGTCCCCACAGGGTAAGTGGACTAGATGGCTCGATTCCCCGCTTGGTCAGCGGTTCGGACTTTTCGAGCTATTAACTCTGCTGCCATATTGTGAACTATGGGACTTACCGCCAAACCCAAGTGAATTTTTCTGGGGAATTTTTTTTTTACTTGGGTCTTCAGAAGAGGGGGCCTGAGGAGGGGGATACTGTAACGCTGGTATTGTCTGTACTTTGTTTTCCAGCGTTACTTTGCATGTTTTTTGCATTAACCCTTTTGCTCCTTTCCCCCTAACCAGCTGGGATACTGTTGTCTGTTACCTATATGGATGCTGCTCAGTTCCCGGCTCTGCTGTGTACCCGTACTTGCGTGAGTGGCTCCGCTGCTTTGCATGACCGCCCGCATGTGCGGTTCCTGACTTGCTGTGAAAGCCGTCCGTAGCTTGAAAAGTCCTCTGCAGTGGTGCATGACTTACTGCGTGGTTGGCAGCAGCCATTGTTGGGTTCCCTCTGTGTTGTGCTGTCTGGCTCTGCATAGGGGGCGCGGCCCACACCTGTCCTGCTTTTATGTGGATTGGGTGTTTACTAGAGTTACTGCTCCAGCCTATCGCTGTGAAGCAGCTCATATATAAAGTTCCCCAGCCCTAGTGGGCGTTGCCAGAGCTTCGCATTGAATCCACACTGAATCCCTGAACCTAGCCGTATGTGGTTGTGTGTTCAGCTCCTGCTCTGAAGTTGATCAGCTCTGGAGAGCTGATTCCCTGTTCCTGTTGTGTCTTGTTCCCTGATCCTGGATCAAACCCGGTACCTGAATGTCTGAATTGTGTCTTGTGTTTCCGCCTATGCTGGGGGCTGATTACCCAGATCGCCGTTCCTGGAGGCTGTATATCCAGGCCTGTTCCTGCTGTGTCTAATTACCTGAACCCCTGATCTTGGATCGCATCCTGTACCTGACTTTCTGAACTGTGTCCTCTGTGTTATGTTCCTGAAATCCTGCTGTGTCCAGAACCCTGTGCCAGTGACTGTGAATCCTTGCTATATAACCTGAGTTCATCTTGGAAGGAGGAGTCCGGTGTGTGCTGAGTTTCTGTTACTCTGTGCTCAGCCTCTGTGCAATCCCCGGCCAGCTCCCGTTGAGCCTGGCGGCGCTTGCACCAGACCGCTGGGGTTCCTTTTCAGGTCGCTGCCAGATGTCCGGATCCTATGCCTGATGACCATGGCCTGATGTCCGATGTCCGACGACCACTTCCAGATGTCCGGATCCTATCCTTCCTGCCTGATGTCCGGATCCTGCCGATCATTGCCAGATGTCCGGAGTCCGAGGCCTGTGTTCCAGTCCGTGTTCCTGTGATCCAATCCATGTTCCTGTCCGTGTTCCTGACTCCCTGAGACCCAATCCGTGTTCCTGACTCCCTGAGATCCAATCCATGTTCCTGTCCGTGTTCCTGACTCCCTGAGATCCAATCCCTGTCCCTGTTGTTCTTGTGCAGTCTAACTCTGTTTCAGCCATCAGCTCCTGATTCCAGTTTCCTGCCTGTTACCTGTCGGCTTGCCTGTCTGCCATCCGACTGCAGCTCCATCCGGAAGTTCGGACATCATCTGCAGAGATCCCCGGCTCTTGCCTGCTCACCTGGGAGCGATCATCTGCCATCCGACTGCAGTTCCATCCGGAAGTTCGGACATCATCTGCAGAGATCCCCGGCTCTTGCCTGCTCACCTGGGAGCGATCATCTGCCATCCGACTGCAGCCTACCTGGAGGCTCCACCATATCAGGTCGTATATACCTGCCTGTCTAGAGCCTGCCTGGTCACTTACCGTGACAAGCTGCCTGTCTAGAGACTGCCTGGTCACTTACTGTGACAACCTGCCTGTCCCAGAGACTGCCTGGTCACTTGCCGTGACAACCTGCCTGTCCCAGAGACTGCCTGGTCACTTGCCGTGACAACCTGCCTGTCCCAGAGACTGCCTGGTCACTTGCCGTGACAACCTGCCTGTCCCAGAGACTGCCCTGGTCACTTACTGTGACAACCTGCCTGTCCCAGAGACTGCCTGGTCACTTGCCGTGACAACCTGCCTGTCCCAGAGACTGCCCTGGTCACTTTCCGTGACAACCTGCCTGTCCCAGAGACTGCCTGGTCACTTGCCGTGACAACCTGCCTGCCTGGTCACTTGCCGTGACAACCTGCCTGCCCTGGTCACTTGCCGTGACAACCTGCCTGCCCTGGTCACTTGCCGTGACAACCTGCCTGTCCCAGAGATTGCCCTGGTCACTAGCCGTGACAACCTGCCTGTCCTGCCGGTTCCTCCTTGGTCTACCCTGTGATGACGTCTGTCCTGGGTCGGTGTCTGATGTTCTCCTGCTGAGCCTGTGCTACGCCTGAGGCCTGAGAGAGAGGCCGTCCTAGTATGCCCGTGCCAGATGACCCTGGACTTCATCAACCCGTGATGACCCCGCCATCGTCTGACGTTCGTCCTGGGCCGGTGTCTGATGTTCTCCTGCTGAGCCTGTGCTACGCCCGAGGCCTGAGAGTGTGGCCATACTAGTATGCCCGTGCCAGATGATTCTGGACTTCATCAACCCGTGATGACCCCGCCATCGTCTGAAGTCTGTCTGAGGTCGGTGTCTGATGTTCTCCTGCTGAGCCTGTGCTACGCCTAAGGCCTGAGAGAGAGGCCGTCCAAGTATGCCTGTGCCAGATAACCCTGGACTGCATCTACCCGTGATGTCCTCCAGCACTCGTCTGTGATCCTGAGTTGTGTACCCTTCTCTGATGTGCGGAATCGGGAGCCCGGTCTTATGTTATGTTTATGTACTTTGTTTCTTTAAGTAAACTTTATGTTTCTTCTTACCTGAAGTTGTGCGGTGTTGTCTAGTCCTGCAGGTCGCCACCTTGCCCACATGCTCAGCTGCCACGGATCCCGGTCGCTGCCCTTCCCTAGTCCGGGCAGGCCCGGGTCTCCCTCCGTGGTCCAGTGGGTCCACATTCTCTTACCATCTGGGACCCATGCCTCACGTCGTCGTGGACTGGCGGCGTGGGAGCATTGGCTAGCTAGGCAAGCTATGCCATGTCCCGACGCCCCACAGCCGTGGGAAGCGCCACAGTAAGCTCTGGCCATGGACTCCGCTGAGCATGTGCGGTCTGCAGGACTTTCTCCAAGCTCCACCTGATGTGTGAACTAGACTACTTGGTCCCCACAGGGTAAGTGGACTAGATGGCTCGATTCCCCGCTTGGTCAGCGGTTCGGACTTTTCGAGCTATTAACTCTGCTGCCATATTGTGAACTATGGGACTTACCGCCAAACCCAAGTGAATTTTTCTGGGGAATTTTTTTTTTACTTGGGTCTTCAGAAGAGGGGGCCTGAGGAGGGGGATACTGTAACGCTGGTATTGTCTGTACTTTGTTTTCCAGCGTTACTTGCATGTTTTTTGCATTAACCCTTTTGCTCCTTTCCCCCTAACCAGCTGGGATACTGTTGTCTGTTACCTATATGGATGCTGCTCAGTTCCCGGCTCTGCTGCGTACCCGTACTTGCGTGAGTGGCTCCGCTGCTTTGCATGACCGCCCGCATGTGCGGTTCCTGACTTGCTGTGAAAGCCGTCCGTAGCTTGAAAAGTCCTCTGCAGTGGTGCATGACTTACTGCGTGGTTGGCAGCAGCCATTGTTGGGTTCCCTCTGTGTTGTGCTGTCTGGCTCTGCATAGGGGGCGCGGCCCACACCTGTCCTGCTTTTATGTGGATTGGGTGTTTACTAGAGTTACTGCTCCAGCCTATCGCTGTGAAGCAGCTCATATATAAAGTTCCCCAGCCCTAGTGGGCGTTGCCAGAGCTTCGCATTGAATCCACACTGAATCCCTGAACCTAGCCGTATGTGGTTGTGTGTTCAGCTCCTGCTCTGAAGTTGATCAGCTCTGGAGAGCTGATTCCCTGTTCCTGTTGTGTCTTGTTCCCTGATCCTGGATCAAACCCGGTACCTGAATGTCTGAATTGTGTCTTGTGTTTCCGCCTATGCTGGGGGCTGATTACCCAGATCGCCGTTCCTGGAGGCTGTATATCCAGGCCTGTTCCTGCTGTGTCTAATTACCTGAACCCCTGATCTTGGATCGCATCCTGTACCTGACTTTCTGAACTGTGTCCTCTGTGTTATGTTCCTGAAATCCTGCTGTGTCCAGAACCCTGTGCCAGTGACTGTGAATCCTTGCTATATAACCTGAGTTCATCTTGGAAGGAGGAGTCCGGTGTGTGCTGAGTTTCTGTTACTCTGTGCTCAGCCTCTGTGCAATCCCCGGCCAGCTCCCGTTGAGCCTGGCGGCGCTTGCACCAGACCGCTGGGGTTCCTTTTCAGGTCGCTGCCAGATGTCCGGATCCTATGCCTGATGACCATGGCCTGATGTCCGATGTCCGACGACCACTTCCAGATGTCCGGATCCTATCCTTCCTGCCTGATGTCCGGATCCTGCCGATCATTGCCAGATGTCCGGAGTCCGAGGCCTGTGTTCCAGTCCGTGTTCCTGTGATCCAATCCATGTTCCTGTCCGTGTTCCTGACTCCCTGAGACCCAATCCGTGTTCCTGACCTCCCTGAGATCCAATCCATGTTCCTGTCCGTGTTCTGACTCCCTGAGATCCAATCCCTGTTCCCTGTTGTTCTTGTTTGCAGTCTAACTCTGTTTCAGCCATCAGCTCCTGATTCCAGTTTCCTGCCTGTTACCTGTCGGCTTGCCTGTCTGCCATCCGACTGCAGCTCCATCCGGAAGTTCGGACATCATCTGCAGAGATCCCCGGCTCTTGCCTGCTCACCTGGGAGCGATCATCTGCCATCCGACTGCAGTTCCATCCGGAAGTTCGGACATCATCTGCAGAGATCCCCGGCTCTTGCCTGCTCACCTGGGAGCGATCATCTGCCATCCGACTGCAGCCTACCTGGAGGCTCCACCATATCAGGTCGTATATACCTGCCTGTCTAGAGCTGCCTGGTCACTTACCGTGACAAGCTGCCTGTCTAGAGACTGCCTGGTCACTTACTGTGACAACCTGCCTGTCCCAGAGACTGCCTGGTCACTTGCCGTGACAACCTGCCTGTCCCAGAGACTGCCTGGTCACTTGCCGTGACAACCTGCCTGTCCCAGAGACTGCCTGGTCACTTGCCGTGACAACTGCCTGCCAGAGACTGCCCTGGTCACTTACCGTGACAACCTGCCTGTCCCAGGACTGCGGGTCACTTGCCGTGACAACCTGCCTGTCCAGAACTGCTGGTCACTTTCCGTGACAACCTGCCTGTCCGAACTGCCGTCACTTGCCGTGACAACCTGCCTGCCTGGTCACTTGCCGTGACAACCTGCCTGCCCTGGTCACTTGCCGTGACAACCTGCCTGCCCTGGTCACTTGCGTGACAACCTGCCTGTCCCAGAGATTGCCTTGGTCACTAGCCGTGACAACCTGCCTGTCCTGCCGGTTCCTCCTTGGTCTACCCTGTGATGACGTCTGTCCTGGGTCGGTGTCTGATGTTCTCCTGCTGAGCCTGTGCTACGCCTGAGGCCTGAGAGAGAGGCCGTCCTAGTATGCCCGTGCCAGATGACCCTGGACTTCATCAACCCGTGATGACCCCGCCATCGTCTGACGTTCGTCCTGGGCCGGTGTCTGATGTTCTCCTGCTGAGCCTGTGCTACGCCCGAGGCCTGAGAGTGTGGCCATACTAGTATGCCCGTGCCAGATGATCTGGACTTCATCAACCCGTGATGACCCCGCCATCGTCTGAAGTCTGTCTGAGGTCGGTGTCTGATGTTCTCCTGCTGAGCCTGTGCTACGCCTAAGGCCTGAGAGAGAGGCCGTCCAAGTATGCCTGTGCCAGATAACCCTGGACTGCATCTACCCGTGATGTCCTCCAGCACTCGTCTGTGATCCTGAGTTGTGTACCCTTCTCTGATGTGCGGAATCGGGAGCCCGGTCTTATGTTATGTTTATTACTTTGTTTCTTTAAGTAAACTTTATGTTTCTTCTTACCTGAAGTTGTGCGGTGTTGTCTAGTCCTGCAGGTCGCCACCTTGCCCACATGCTCAGCTGCCACGGATCCCGGTCGCTGCCCTTCCCCAGTCCGGGCAGGCCCGGGTCTCCCTCCGTGGTCCAGTGGGTCCACATTCTCTTACCATCTGGGACCCATGCCTCACGTCGTCGTGGACTGGCGGCGTGGGAGCATTGGCTAGCTAGGCAAGCTATGCCATGTCCCGACGCCCCACAGCCGTGGGAAGCGCCACAGAAAGCAATTGCCAGACCAAAAGGAAAGCAGTACGACGCCATGGACCCAACATTCCTTTGCGTCACCAATGGAGGTCCTACTTCTGACGGCCACAACTGCTTCGGCAAGCTTTTCCAGCGCTCCGAAATTTGCTACCACTGTAGCCACAGCGCTTTTCCTTATTCAGCCGTGCCTCTCTGCCCAGTCCTCGTTTGGTAGGATACAAAGGGAATCCACTCATAGTGCCCATCTGTGGATGTATTCATTTAATTTTACTATCCGTTTTCCTAAGTGCTGAAACTTCCAATTAGAGTTAGAAGGCTTATGTGTAGAGCCTGAAAAACGTTCATCATCTGTTATGAACGTCCCTTCAGCGTTCACGGATGCAAATTTCAAAAGGACAAAACCACACAATTACTTCATTTTAGTCCTTTATTTAATATTTGAGTGCCAATTTTGTTTTGGTTCTCCTAGCACTGCCGCGGTGACGCCTCGGTGACGCGGTATACGAGTTTGAGCGAGTACTGTCTCGGAATCTAAAAATACTCGATCGTGGATGGTTAGCCGATATCACTAATATCGTCGAAAAATGAATCCCCGAATACCGGACTAGATCCCATGTAAGTCTATGGGAACAAAATATCGCACTTAAAAAACCCCATTTCTTTTACGGTTTAAAAACAACTAACACATAAGAAATATCATATTATTATTAATATAAATGTCATTTGACAATATATATACATATATTTATAGTTATACACTTCTACATAGTAAAATAGACTCTGATTCAATTGCCGGGTAAAGCCGTGACATACTCCATAGAAGTCGACGGGCTCGGTGCAGAGTACCCCCAAAACCTCTGGCTCTGTGCGACTCAACTTGGGCGTCACGAACAGGATTCTGTAGCTCGCTATAAGCGAGTCCTGTGTGCCTGAATTGAACTGGTTTTGTGCTTGAGAATTGCTAAAATCATCAGAGAATGTATTTGCCATTTTTCCGCCATATCTGCGTCACGACGAGGCACTGGTGAAGAAGAAGGGCGTGCTCTTCGTGGGTGTACACTCACTCAGTGGCGCGAAAACGATGGCCGACCACTCTAAATGTTACTGCAATGTAAGATCGTGCCCCACAGCTCTTGAGTTCCGCCTCCTCATCCTCCTCAGTGTGCGGAAACTAACACGAAGGTCCCGCCTCACTACAAAAGAGGGGCCCTCTCCAGATGCTAATGACACATGTGACTTGGCAGAGATGGCTAATGGACACGAGCAGAAGTGTGAAGGGATGGAGCAGTCAGAGCTCTCCCCACACGGAAGCGACCCGATCGCCACGGAACCACCGTTGGGCACCCGGCCTGGAAACCCTCCTACGCTGCAAGAAGCGGAGGATACCCTGAGAGACCTGGCCCGGCACCGGGAGGAGTTCGCCAGGATGGAAGCCAGCTGGCGTGCCCTAAAACTAAACTTGGAGCGGCGCCAATCCTTCTTACCTGAAGTGTCTGTACAGGAAGGTGAGGCACCCGTTCTAGTAGAGGAGTCCGTGCGGGCATCCCAGCCCTTGCAATGTGATCCGGTTGACATTGTCGCAGTGGAGGCACCCGTTCCTGCAAAAAACGCTGCACCGGCAGCACCCCAGATCCCGCTGTCTGCCCCCGTCGCTGAGACAGAAGAAGCGACACCCGTCCTCATGGAGGAGGCCGCGCAGGCACCAGAGGTCTACCTGTCTGTACCGGAGCCCCGACTGTCATCTGTTCCAGAGCCGGCTGCTTCCTCCGCAGGTGAGCGCCGCCAGGACTGTCGGGCGCCAGGAGAGCTGCCGCAAACCGGACATCGTAAGCTGCAGTTTGATGGTGGAGACATGGAGATGCTGGTGGAGGAGAATTACAACCGGCGTCAGGAGGAAGAGTGTAGACGTCGGGAGAGAGAAGCCGAGCGACAAAGGGAGCAGCGCGAATCCCAGAAGCTTCGCCAACGTCACATCGAGAAGGACCGGGCAGATAAGGACCGGATGAGAAAAGATAAAAGTACGGTGAGGGAGCCGCGGCGTAAGGGTGCAGTACGGAGCTTTAAATTGAAAGCTGGTTGGGGCTTCATCCAGGAGCCTGGACTTTATTTAGAAGTGTTTGTGACCCGGCGGGACGTGGAGACTCACCTCCCAGAAGGACACCCGGGGAGGGACCTGTTGCCAGGAGACTTGGTAACTTACACCCGACACTGGGGTTACAATGGATGGTATGCCCTAAATGTCACCAGGTGCGACCCCTGGTCCCCAGAGTGTCAGGAACCTGTGAGACCCTCGGAGCCTTCAGCCTCCCACATCCAGGCCTCTGCACAAGTGCCCACCCCACGCCATAAATCTCCCCAGCCTCCCTCAGTGGTCTCCTCAGCAGCCCCAGCTATGGACATGATAATGATAGCTGGCCCGTACCCGGCGCCTGTTAGGCCCCCTGGGGTTCGTTCAGTCCGGGACATAGGGCTCCAGACCCGGAGGGAGATGAAAGAGGTGGCCACACAGACACAGATAGCGGGTCACGACTTGACTGTACAGACCACACGACGTCATCAGGTCCTGGTGGTCCTTGGTGTCTCGGATGTTTGGCAAGCATCAGAAGAGTACCAGGTGATACCTGGAACACCCCTGCCAAAGAATTATAAATAACCCGGACAGGGTCCCTGTATGTAAATAGTTAAATTGTTGATGTACACGGACGGGTGAATGTTCATAAAAAAGTTTTTTAATTTAATAAAAAAAACAACACAGTTTTCATTACTTTTATTACAGTCTCATCCTGCGACGCCATCGATCTCCTGTAAAAAAATGAAAAAAAAAACCAGCAGTATACCACCTGTCCGACGCAGTCCATAGTAACGAGTGTCCCACGACTATCCAGCTCTGCTACATCAGAATGACATCAGAGGCAGGCAGGCAGGCAGAGCCTGTCATCCCGGCGCAGCACAGCTGATTACCTGCTTCCCCAGCGGTGACGTCATCGGACTGGTTTACGGCCGGGATTACCCTGCAGTCACTGCAGTTATCGCGAAAAACTGCATGTGACCGCCAAGGAGAAGATAATGGCGGCCATCAAGCAGTCCAGGACGTGACCGCCGGAGATCTTCTGCCAGGTAAGTGCCGCTGACTCCTGACAGACCCGACCGACGGACACTCACAGTGACAGTGACAAATCCGATTCCGGTATCCGATATGACGAAAATATTGGTACTCGGAATCGAAAGCCCGATACAGCTAATATCGGCGACACCCGATATTTGCAGTATCGTATCGCTCAACACTAGTCTCTACACAGAGCTTCTTGGAATGCAAATTGTAGGTAATTAGTAACGAAGGAGCGACGTCTTTTACGACGCACTTCTGATCGTCATCACTACACTCAACATTTGGGAACGCAAAATCTGAAGTGGTGTCATCTGTGACGCACTTCCTGTTTACGTCCCAGCACTAAGTCCACCTCTACCACGTAAATACGGCGCATGTGGGCACAACATCTCACTCCAACAAGCGGCGGACACCGCGTTGTGAGTGCACCTGAACCATCCACTGTACTACTATACTACTACCGGTAAGACACTTTATTCACCACTTGGGGACTGGAATATGTTTCACTTTATAGCGCCTTATGTTTTATTTGAGGTTATCCATACATTTTTTTCTAGATATAGTTGCGCAGAGCCTCCGTACTCCTGAGTGAGCTACTTGGAACACTGCATTCACTTTTCAGAGTAAGTGGTTCAACATTTATCCACATTAATTCCGCATAATTTTTTAATTTTATCACCTAGAAGAGTAACAACACCACATAGATGGTTTATGCTTATTTATAAATGCCAATTCTCACAGTTATGATGTGTCATTGACCATTATGGGTATTTATAGTATCACTATACCTGGTTAAAGTCTCCCATTGGACATACACTATTTTCAAAGATATATGTGTTAATCTTATTCCTAATAGACGTTTCAATATTTATTGCTCAGGTAACACGTGTTAATCCGGTGGATACTGGTAACTCTTTACTCTCATGACCAGGTACTGTGTTATTATCTTTACATCTCACTTAAGTGGACATCCACACTGATAGTTCACTGAGGTATTATTTTTTGCTCATAGATATATTTTGACCCTCTTCAGGGACAGGGGTTCTATCATAGCATTCAGCATTTATATATGGGTAGGTCATCTTCTCTTTTCTCTCAACGTTCACCGTATTTTATTTTTCTCAACGTTCACCGTATTTGATTTTGTTCAAAAACATCCGCCCTTCTCTTTTTCGTTCCATACGGTTTATCCATGTGCAATCTAGTAGCCCACAGAATACAATGTTTACCTAAGGTGTAACCTAATCCACATTTGAATTTATGCTCATCAAGCAGTCGGGTAGGCATTCTTTCAATTTAATTCTCCTCTTTTCTCTGAACATCCATTTGTGATGCTTCCAACACTTGGATTCGTAAACTTTCTCTTGCTTTTCCATTTTTGAAATTGTATCATATTCATGTATATTTTCTATTATTTGTGTGAATTACTGCAGTGCTTTGATGAAGGTCCGAGTTGGACCGAAACGTTGGTGTTTTGGACTGCAATAAAATTTCTTCTTCATTCACAAGTTGGTGCAAGTTTATTATTATATTATAAATTTTTAGACATATGTGAATTAATGCCTCTCATTATTTTTAGCCACCTGTCCTTCATCAGTAAAACAGTCTCTAGTATATGTAAATCAGTAGATTACAGGGGCCTATTCACATAATTAGGCATTGGAAGAGTCATACATAGATTTCAAGCAAAGGTATCATATATATACAGCAGTACAGACATGATTCATCTTACCAATTCCTAAGGGCAGATCACTCAGACCTTTTAACAACCCCGACGCGCGCTTGTTAATACGCCATGCTTTCTCAAGGGGAGGTGTCACAGTGCTCCCAAACAGGACCTTTTGTATCTTGAGCAACCGGTCCCATGAAAATCATGTGATCGGATTTCTCACTGGCTGTATCAGATCGGTGCATGCGCCCGCGGCCAGCTGCGCCGCTATTGCGTGACCTGTCAAAGCATCCAAGTGCGAGGCAGTTGCCATAGCGCCCAGTCGGGTGCCGAGGATGCGGAAATGCCGGATTACGTGAGTTGGAGGCGGGGAGCAGCGAGCACATGCGTATCGCAGCCAAAATGAGAATTTAAGTTTCAAATGGATTTTCACCATCATTAACTCATAGCGATTTTAATGTAGAAGGGGAGGATTTCCTGTAAGTTAACAATATCCTATCGAAATAGTATTCATCAGTGTTCTTTAGTTCATTGTTATTTAATCCTGACATTCACATCTTTATATAGGACGGCAAATTCAGGCAATAAGTCTTCATTAGTGTTGAGCGATACTGCTCGATATCTAAAAATATCGTATCGAAATGGTATCGCCGATATCACTAAATATCGTCGATATCCGATTACGATACCGTAAGTCCCATGTAAGTCTATGGGAACAAAATATCGCAACAAAAAAAACCCTTTCTTTCGTTGTAAACACAAAATATACACACATAGAATACATATATATATATATATACATGTCATTGTGACATGTATATATATATATATATATATATATATATATATACATATATTTATAGTTTATACACTTCTACATAGTAAAATAGACTCTGATTCAATTGCCGGGTAAAGCCGTGACATACCCCATAGAAGTCGACGGGCTCGGTGCCGAGTACCCCCAAAACCTCTGGCTCTGTGCGACTCAACTTGGGCGTCACGAACAGGATTCTGTAGCTCGCTATAAGTGAGTCCTGTGTGCCTGAATTGAACTGGTTTTGTGCTTGAGAATTGCTAAAATCATCAGAGAATGTATTTGCCATTTTTCAGCCATATCTGCGTCACGACGAGGCACTGGTGAAGAAGAAGGGCGTGCTCTTCGTGGGTGTACACTAACTCAGTGACGCGAAAACGATGGCTCTAAATGGTACTGCAATGTAAGATCGTGCCCCACAGCTCTTCAGTTCCGCCTCCTCATCCTCCTCAGTGTGCGGAAACTAGCGCGAAGGTCCCGCCTCCCTACAAAAGAGGGGCCCTCTCCTGATGCTAATGACACATGTGACTTGGCAGAGATGGCTAATGGACACGAGCAGAAGTGTGAAGGGATGGAGCAGTCAGACTCAGAGCTCTCCCCCCACGGAAGCGACCCGATCGCCACGGAACCACCGTTGGGCACCCGGCCTGGAAACCCTCCTACGCTGCAAGAAGCGGAGGATACCCTGAGAGGCCTGGCCCGGCACCGGGAGGAGGTCGCCAGGATGGAAGCCAGCTGTCGTGCCCTAAAACTAAACTTGGAGCGGCGCCAATCCCTCTTACCTGAAGTGTCTGTACCGGAAGGTGAGGCACCCGTTCTAGTAGAGGAGCCCTTGCAATGTGATCCGGTTGACGTTGTCGCAGTGGAGGCACCCGTTCCTGCAAAAAACTCTGCACCGGCAGCACCCCAGATCCCGCTGTCTGCCCCCGTCGCTGAGACAGAAGAAGCGACACCCGTCCTCATGGAGGAGGCCGCGCAGGCACCAGAGGTCTACCTGCCTGTACCGGAGCCCCGACTGTCATCTGTTCCAGAGCCGGCTGCTTCCTCCGCAGGTGAGCGCCGCCAGGACTGGGGGGCGCCAGGAGAGCTGCCGCAAACCGGACACTGTAAGCTGGCATTTGATGGTGGAGACATGGAGCAGCTGGTGGAGGAGAATTACAACCGGCGTCAGGAGGAAGAGTGGAGACATTGGGAGCGGGAAGCAGAGCGACAAAGGGAGCAGCGAGAATCCCAAAAGCTTCGCCAACGTCAGCTGGAGAAGGACCGGGCAGAGAAGGACCGGATGAGAAAAGATAAAGGAACCCTGTGGGAGCCGCGGCGTAAGGGTGCAGTGCGGAGCTTTAAATTGAAAGGTGGTTGGGGCTTCATCCAGGAGCCTGGACTTTATTTAGAAGTTTTTGTGAACCGGCGGGACATGGAGGCTCACCTCCCAAAAGGACACCCGGGGAGGGACCTGTTGCCAGGAGACTTGGTGACTTACACCCGACACTGGGGTTACAATGGATGGTACGCCCTAAATGTTACCAGGTGCGACCCCTACTCCCCAGAGTGTCAGGAACCTGTGAGACCCTCGGAGCCTTCAGCCTCCCACATCCAGGTCTCTGCAAAAGTGCCCACCCCACGCCGTAAATCTCCCCAGCCTCCCTCAGTGGTCTCCTCAGCAGCCCCAGCTATGGACATGATAAGTATAGCTGGCCCGTACCCGGCGCCTGTTAGGCCCCCTGGGGTTCGTTCAGTCCGGGACATAGGGCTCCAGACCCGGAGGGAGATGAAAGAGGTGGCCACACAGACCCAGATAGCGGGTCACGACTTGACTGTACAGGCCACACAACGTCATCAGGTCCTGGTGGTCCTTGGTGCCTCGGATGTTTGGCAAGCATCAGAAGAGTACCAGGTGGTACCTGGAACACCCCTGCCAAAGAATTATAAATAACCCGGACAGGGTCCCTGTATGTAAATAGTTAACTTGTTGATGTACCCGGACGGGTGAATGTTCATAAAAAAGTTTTTTGATTTAATAAAAAAAAACAAAACACAGTTTTCATTACTTTTATTACAGTCTCATCCTGCGACGCCATCGATCTCCTGTAAAAAAATGAAAAAAAAAAAAATAAGGATACCACCTGACCGACGCAGTCCATAGTAACGAGTGTCCCACGACGATCCAGCTCTGCTACATCAGAATGACAGGCAGAGCCTGTCATCCCGGCGCAGCACAGCTGATTACCTGCTTCCCCGGCGGTGACGTCATCGGACTGGTTTACGGCCGGGATTACCCTGCAGTCACTGCAGTTATCGCGAAAAACTGCATGTGACCGCCAAGGAGAAGATAATGGCGGCCATAAAGCAGTCCAGGACGTGACCGCCGGAGATCTTCTGCCAGGTAAGTGCCGCTGACTCCTGACAGACCCGACCGACGGACACTCACAGTGACAGTGACAAATCCGATTCCGGTATTCGATAAGACGAAAATATCGAAACGAATTATCGAAAAGCCGATAGAGCTAATATCGGCCGATATCCGATATTTGCAGTATCGTATCGCTCAACACTAGTCTTCATGACCGAATGTATGACAATAGTTGTAATTTGCTTTATATCTTTGCCAGAGGACAAAATGGGATCAGAAGGTTAGTTAGGAGAACCAATTAATGTGCAAATAGCTGTGAACAAAAAAGAAATCAGAAAACCATATAAGCAAACACATAAAATCAAAAAGTTAAAAAATCTGTTAAAAAAAATATACAGCAGGGAGGATAAGTCATTAAGTATAGCCAAAATGATCTTTATTACAAAAAAAGGAGCAAAGTTCAGGGACTCATTCAGAACATGCGGTTTTACTGTTTCCAAAGTAACAATCCATTTAAGATCGCATCGGGCCAGGAGCTTTTTGATATTACCACCCCTTATACCGGTGTGAACAATATCTATCCCTCTAAACATAAATCCCCTAGTGTCACAATTATGAACAGCTCTAAAATGTCAGTGGATAGTCTTTAACTCAGAGGGATCGGCCACTGTCTTGGCCTTTCCAATGTCCCGCACATACTCCCGCACTCTAACTCTAAGTTCTCTAGATGTAATCCCCACATAAATTAGTGGGCAGTTGCAAGTAGCGTAGTATATAAAATTCATACTACTACAGGAAATATGATCCCTAATTTGTAATTGTTTCTTGCCATCCGCAGAGTGGAATGAAGTAAAGCGGAGGACATTAGCGCAGGCAAGACAGTGGACGCAGGTGTAACAACCCTTGAGGGGTCCTCTTGATTCAAAGGGACTAACAGTTGGTGCAACATAATGGATTCTAACCTAGAGATCTTTAAGATTTTTAGATCTACTCGTGGTCATAAGTGGACGGTCAGCCAGAAAAGGTCCCAGGGAGGGCTCAGTACTCAGTATACGCCAATGTCTTGTTAGGATAGATCTCATGTTATCCCACTCATGATTAAATATAGAAATGAAACTAATTTTCTCATCCCTCTTCTCCTTCCTCTTACTCTGATATAGAAGATGGTTACGTGAGGTGGATTTAGCCCTATTGTACCCATACCGAACACACCATTTGCTGTAACCTCTCTGCTCAAATCGGGTTTTGAGGTCATATGCCTGCATCTCAAATCTCTCATTTGTAGAGCATATTCACCTCATCCTCAAGAACTGTCCGACCGGGATGGTCCTCATGGTGGCTTGGCTATGTGCTAATTTTGCAAGGATTAAAGAATTAACCAAAGTTGACTTTCGATATACATCAGTCTGGATGGATGAAACAGCATCCACCTCCAGACTAATGTCCAGAAAGTCAATCTTATACTGGTCATACCTATACGTTGATTTTATGTTGTAAGAATTTAAATTCAATATAGCCATAAAATCCTCGAGCTGCTGCACTGTTCTAAGCCTAAAAAAGAAAACATAATTTACAGCTCTGGCAAAAATTAAGAAACCACCACATCAAAACCCTGTCATGGGCAGCCCATTCTTCATTCTCCAAAAGCTTCCTACCATTCCCTGGTCCGGTTTCAATGGGAAAAGATGTCTGGTTCGCCATCTCTGCTTCACCTGCCTCAGTGGTAGACCCCGACCCATTTTGGGTTGGATTCTATTCGAGCTGGTGACCGCCTGCGCACCACTCAGCCTGGGGCCCCTTCCTGCCTTAGCAGCCTTATTCCCATGGCTATCAGACTGTCCCTGTTCACTGCTGCATTCTGACCTGCTTCTTGCCTGGGGCAAGGCTGCCTGGGCTCTGCTGTCTAACCAGGAAGTGTCTACACTATATCCCCACTGTTCTGCGCTACACTACTCTGTCACTCCTCCCAGTTTGGAAAACTCCTAAGAGAACTATATCTACTTCAAGACTCTTATTCTCTATCTCTAGTATGCCCCACTAATCTAGACCCCCTACTTTCCTA
>JARQOD010000004.1:124330864-124365304 GCA_033576555.1 Oophaga sylvatica
GGAATTTTTTCCCGGAGTGTGGATGAAAGAGCGTATCACCTTTTATTACATTATTGCACTGATTGCAATGCAAACAGGGGTACGTGCCCATTTTAGGTTTATGTAAGAATCTCTGCAGTGATTTACGTTCCTGTGTACCCATGTCCGCTCTAACCAAAGAATCACGAATGTTGTGGGGGCGTTTATAACATGGTAAGAAGGGATTCTGAAATTCTTTAACATTAGGATGTGCTGTTTTTAATATATTCCAATGTTTCCTTATGGTATGGTGCAAAATATGAACATAAGGGTGGTACGTGTGCACTAGGGGAATACGATTCAAAATGGACCTACGTGAGGCCTCAATAGGCCTTTTTGCCTCGTTGAGTAAATCAGTAGGGTAGCCCCGTTCTTCAAATTTTTTATGTATCTCCTCTATCCTTAAATGACTTACTCTAGGGTCTGAAACTATTTGTCGGACCCGATGAAATTGTGATTTTGGGATTGATTTTTTGGTATTCTTTTATTTAAAGTTTTATTTTATTTGATGGTATTTTTAACTATTGTATATTGTCTGTGGTTCTAGAATAAGGTTCTTTAATATTGATGCTGACGAATTATTTATATCACAATATTAATGGCATTATTTCCTTTCACAGAGTCGTCTATACTGACTACCAATCTGATCCCTCTCCTACCTAACCTCTGGATTCCTTCATATTCCTACTCGACTGCTCAACATATTTTCATTGTTTAGTCAATGTGTATTATTTCTAATTTTCTTTAAGTCTAGTAACCTCAAATATGGTGCCTGGAACGCAAATCCCTTGTTACAGGATGCAATTAGAACTTATTCACGCCCCTTAACGTGTCATAGTACTTGGAACGCAAGCTCTAGACAAAAGGAACGCAGCAGCGACGCCATTGGTGACGCACTTCCTAGCGACGCCATCGGTGACGCCATTGGTGACGCGTCTCTACACAGAGCTTCTTGGAACGCAAATTGTAGGTATTAGGAACGCAGGAGCGACGTCTTTTACGACGCACTTCTGATCGTCATCACTACACTCAACACTTGGGAACGCAAAATCTGAAGTGATGTCATCTGTGACGCACTTCTGGTTTACGTCCCAACACTAAGCCCACCTTAGCATGTAAATACGACGCATGTGGGCACAACATCTCACTCCAACAAGCGGCGGACACCGCGTTGTGAGTGCACCTGAACCATCCACTGTACTACTATACTACTACCGGTAAGACACTTTATTCACCACTTGGGGACTAGAATATGTTTTACTTTATAGTGCCTTATGTTTTATTTGAGGTTATCCATACATTTTCTTCTAGATATAGTTGCGCATAGCCTCCGTACTCCTGAGTGAGCTACTTGGAACACTGCATTCACTATTCAGAGTAAGCGGTTCAACATTTATCCACATTAATTCCGCATAATTTTTTAATTTTATCACCTAGAAGAGTAACAACACCACATAGATGGTTTATGCTTATTTATAAATGCCAATTCTCACAGTTATGACGTGTCATTGACCATTATGGGTATTTATAGTATCACTATACCTAGTTAAAGTCTCCCATTGGACATACACTATTTTCAAAGATATATGTGTTAATCTTATTCCTAATAGACGTTTCAATATTCATTGCTCAGGTAACACTAGTGTTAATCCGGTGGATACTGGTAACTCTTTACTCTCATGACCAGGTACTGTGTTATTATCTTTACATCTCACTTAAGTGGACATCCACACTGACAGTTCACTGAGTTATTATTTTTTGCTCATAGATATATTTTGACCCTCTTCAGGGACACGGGTTCTATCATAGCATTCAGCATTTATATATGGGTAGGTCATCTTCTCTTTTCTCTCAACGTTCACCGTATTTTATTTTTCTCAACGTTCACCGTATTTGATTTGTTCAAAAACATCCGCCCTTCTCTTTTTCGTTCCATACGGTTTATCCATGTGCAATCTAGTAGCCCACAGAATACAATGTTTACCTAAGGTGTAACCTAATCCACATTTGAATTTATGCTCATCAAGCAGTCGGGTAGGCATTCTTTCAATTTAATTCTCCTCTTTTCTCTGAACATCCATTTGTGATGCTTCCAACATTTGGATTCGTAAACTTTCTCTTGCTTTTCCATTTTTGAAATTGTATCATATTCATGTATATTTTTTATTATATATGCGAATTACTGCAGTGCTTTGATGAAGGTCCGAGTTGGACCGAAACGTTGGTGTTTTGGACTGCAATAAAATTTCTTCTTCATTCACAAGTTGAGTGCCAAGTTTATTATTATACTGTCACTAGGTTGGGTTCCTACTTGAGCACCTTCTGCGGTAGTGCCACGTTATATTCACCATAAAAATTTATAAGGCACATCTTGCCAGTACAACTAATGATGTATTGTAATAAGTGATTATAATTTATAAATTGCTGGGCGTCACTACTGTATGTCCTTATCTGCACTTTTTATAACTCATATGTTGTTTTCTGTCCCATTGTGTTAATAAAATTTTGTAATATTATGAAATAAAAATACTCTTTTGTTTCTCCTTTCTCCTTGTCTAATAAGTTTTTACAAAGCCTGGAGGGTGTACTTTTCCATGTAAGAATGGTCAAAATGCTTTAACACTGTACTAGCCATAAGCACCACCTTCTTTAGAAATTAAAAATTTCACCGTCAAATTTAAAGAGAACCTGTCACCCTGTCCTGGGGGCGACACCGGCACGGATTCAGTTACCACTCTGAGTATAAAGAGCGGCACTTATAACTGCACCCGCAGCACTGCCTGACACTGGCTCTGCATTAGGAATTGCTGTCAGTCAGGACCCGGGGCACAATTATGTGACTGAAACCAAATGCTGTCGAGGGGGAATAAAGTACCTTTTCTCCCCCAAGTGTTCAGCTATGTGCAGGAGCCAGGCATGTAAATAACACTATTAACCTGCAGATTAACCCCATATCTGCAGACTAATAGCGTTTTTTCTTGTGACAGGTTCCCTTTAACGCTAGGGGAATACATATTAGGCTATGTTCCCATGTAGCATTTCTGTAGAATTCTTTTGTTTCTTTTTTATGTAAATTAAAAGCTGCTTTTAATAGTAGCAGTAAAAGTTATGAGATTTTAGAAATATCATGGACACACTTGTTTTTTGTTTCCTGACTGAATTTGAGAACAACAGCATTTTAAGTTCATGCAGCATGGCAATTTATCAGGGTTTTTGCAGCTTTTATGCAGCGTTTTTCACCCATAAAGACCATTGAGAAAGTGAAAAACACTGCAAAAAATGCAATGTTTTGGGGTGTTTTGCTGCATTTTTGTTGTTTTGAAGCATTTTGGTTAGTAAAACTAATTTTATTGAACATGTTCTGAAGATTAAGCACACATTATATCAGCAGTCAAAACATGCTACTGTAAAAGCAATGGAAAAAAACTGTGAAAATGCTAAAAAATTGTCGTTTTCAAAGCAGCATTTTTGCTGCCAAAAGAGCAGATTTAGGCTGCAGAAAAAATGCAACAACTCTGTGTGTGGACATAGCCCTAAAAAGATAAGTATCACTAATTCAGTTATGTTGTAATTAAATAAAAAAATGAATAAATAAATAACTAACCTCGTTTTGCCATTTAAATTCCATTGATACTCCTCTTACTGAAACATGATGATACTTTATTACTGTATTGCTTAATATGACTATTTAAATTACTTTAAGTGCCCTCAGTTTCATATCATTTAATAATTCAACAGTGTTTAAATCTATGAATTGATTTTGAGTGCATAGATCAACTCACTTTTCACAAGGTATTAAATGTCACAGTTTATTCGATTATTTTTTTATGGCACAATATGGGCAAATCGTTTTCAAAAGAAAGCAATAAAAGGAAATAAAATACTAGCATACATTGTTATGTGCTCCATAGAGGAAAATTCTACATTAATACATACTGATTATTTTATAATTGTGTATCTTGAAGGAAAGCTAAATTTGTTTAAATGATCAAATCGATCTGTGGAGAATCTACTTCTAGATGATTTTCTAGAGAATTTGCAAATCTTGAACGTTTGAACAGATTGCAATCTGATTTGTGCAGATCAGGCAAAAAAAAATTGCTAACACGATTTCACTCACTGCTGAAAGGTCACAGAGCGGGCTAAGTAAATGGGGTGCGGCCAGGCAGGCTCCCCCACAATGCTCAGCAGAGGGGATTATCTCAACCAGTATAAACGATTGGGCTGACTAATCAGCGCTGACCAAGCAGTACTCTTACTGCATAGTGATAGGAGATCATAGTGCACAGCTCATTTCACATAGCCAATGTTAAGGGAAAGCTGCTCTGTAAGATCAGAATTTTAATATTTTGTTCCTACATATGATAAATACCCTGACTAGTCATAGTGGCATATAAATGGTGATGAGTAGTCCAGTCCAACCAGCTCATATCATGCCCATAGAGGCGCAGTTATAGTCTCCGTAGTGCTCCTCTGTTTCCTTCCAGCGTACTGTCACATAAATCCCTGGAGGTCACTGAGACTTCAGGTATGCATAGTGATCTGCCTATGCGCTATTACCTTGTCATCACACTGCACACCTAAAATCTGACCGGTCGATTTTAGTGGTGAGCTGGGAGGTAGTGGCTCGCCCAGTCAATTTCTGCTATGGACCATTATTTGACGCTCAGTGCGATATACAGCAGCACATATATCTGCTGTGAGATCGCAGGCAGAAGAGCTGGGTTCATGTTGGTGCTGTGATCTTCTCACTATGTGCTACTGCAGTAGCGTATCATGCTGAGATGACAAGTTGTGGCATACAGGGAGAAGATCACTGTCCAGACCTGAACCCAGCTCTTCCGTTTGCGATCTCACAGCAGATGTACTATACAAGTGATTACTTAGAAGTATACTATAGAAATTTTTAACTAGATTGTTGGTAGCAAGCCTTGCAAAGAACCACCACTCAATTACAAGATAATGCTAACAGCTTTTTATTGGCGGCAGTTGTAAAGCATGCTACTAGAGCATACATTTTGGAGCTATGTGGGTACTGTGCCCCATGAAATGTTAGAGAAATTTGTAAGCTGCTTCTGTAGGGTTACTCTGCCCCATGGTCCATGGATTAAAATTGTATGCTGCATCTGTAGGAGTACTCTGCCCTATGGTCTATGGGTGAGATTTTTAACTGGACTGGAAGCAGCTAGCCACTGTCTCTTTGAGGGCACTGTTAAAATGTTTATGTTATTCATTTACTTTCTATTTTACCATGATTGCTATGGTGACAGAACCCGTTTAACTCATTTCCCTATACACATTTGTTAAATTGCAATTGTCCTGCTCTTACCTGTCAGGAACAGTGTGGGAAGACTAAATTCAATAGGAGGGATGAAAGAAAGAGAGTCCAACACTAGGGAAGGGGGGAGTGGGGACCCCTAAGCAGATCTGAAGTCACTACATCTGCCCTAATCGTCCCTATATAGGCTCTGCACCTATAGCCGAGCAGGAACCTAATCCCTGCTTGACCCTGGCAATAAAGTCTGCTTATGGAAGAACAGGGTGTGCACTAGTCAATGAGAAAAAATGAAAAAAGTAGTTCCAGCTCCAATAAAATCTTCAAATTTATTGATCCATTAAAAACAGAAATAAAGTCAGCATGCTCAATGGGTCAACTTCAAGCCAAGCGACTCGTTTCGATCAGGAAGTTCTTTATCACAGCTTATCTACAAGTGGCAACACTTGGATATTTATCAAAAAGAGTTAACCAATAGAAACATCAAACACGATCACATGACATTTTTTTTCAAAGGTCCTGTTAGACAGTGTTAGGGTCTGCGGAACGCACCTAATAGATATAGTAGAGAGGTGCGTTCGCAGCCCGGGGTCCACCGTGCAGGCGAAGCCCGCTGCTAGTAAGATGGCGAAAGTAGCGAACTCTGTTATCCTGCAGAGTCGCTAAAATAAACGCCGTAGCGGCTGTGGCTTTATGTGCAACTCTGTTAATCCCCAGAGCCGCTAACGGGAATGCCACAGCGCTATATGGCGATAAGTACGAACTCACTTAGCTTCAGTGAGCCCCAAGGTAAAACGCTAGGGTGCTGAACCAGCGTTATAAAGCGAACCCTGTTGCATCACAGAGCCGCTGAGAAAAAGACTGTGTCCTGTTAACACAGGGATACACAGATAACTGCTGTGCGGATAGCAGTCAGTGATCATGCAGACAGCAACACAATCAAGCAATCTCCTCACCGGAGAAGCCGGTATTCTAGGGCTTATTTCAGCCGAGCCCTAACCACATGCGTGCATGATCACACTGGCGCAAAGCACATAATGCAATTGATACTAGCGCATGGCTGCCCAGCCATGCCACCCTTTTATAGTAACAGCTACAGGACCTGCCAGAAACAAGGACCAATGAAACTGTTCCAGAGCACCAGTAGTCACAGGACCTTCCTGGCGGACCAATAGGCGCTGCTGCAGTACCTGAGCATGTGACCCCTGATCTCCAATGAGAGATCTCACCCTGGGCATGCTCAGAAGGGGAAAACAAGGACTTTGTCCTAAAGACGTCTGCTCGCCGCTAACCAGTACTGGCCACAATAGCAGAGCCTGGATAGGCAGCAGTAATCCTCTGCACACTGTTAGACTGGGCGAGACGCTGGGACTGACGCCTAAGCTGAGCAGAGTCCACTGCGGCCAGAGACAGATAGGAGAGCGCAGCCGGGATGGCTTGAGATTCCCCTTGTGCAGAAGCGGGAACTTGACCCCTAACAGACAGGAAGAAATATAATTAAAAACTACAAATTAAACTTCATAATGGAACATCAATTATTTCTCTTATTAAGTCCATTTGGAAATCTAGAGTTTAAATTAAAAATCCAAAAAGCTTCACGTGTTAGGAGACGCTGTCTAGCGTCACCACAACGTGATGAGACACTGATCCTTTCCATACCAGAGACATAAAAGGTCCGAGTATCAAGCTCTTGATGAGAAATGAAATGTTTCGCCGCAGCCGAAACATTACGACTGGATGTTGTACTCCCTATGTCCTGTAAATGTTCAGAAATTCTTATTTTTAACTTTCTTGTAGTGCATCCGATATAGGATAAATTCCAAACAGTGCAAGGGACCAAGGGATGGTCACCTGGTCACCTGAGAAATTTCTTCAAGTAAAAGATCACAGCAATATTTTTAAAGAGCAAGTCTCTTTAAATGTCTTACGTGATTTGCATCATCATACTATTAACGATAGGGATGAGATTACATTGACTGGGGTCAATAGGAACGGGGACCTAGAGCACCCAGATCCATTTTGAAACGAAACCATGTTCATAATAAACCGTATCAAGGCCACATGTGTGTTTTACATCTTCAGAGTTGGATTCTTCTGATAATAACCTGAGTACTTCAGACATTTCTCTTAATGAAGCAACAAGTTCAAATACTAGTAAGCATTTTCACCAGGCAAAAAACGCAAAAGGCGGAGTGGTAGGAAACACCGCAAGGGACCAAGGGATGGTCACCCGTCGAAAGAGAAATTTCTTCAAGTAAAAGATCACAGCAGTATTTTGAATGTTTCTGCGAAAGTTTTTTCTGAAACTCAACTGGATGCTTTATCCCTGTTTCTAAATTTTTGTTCCACTCAGAATTTTAACCTCTTTTCTACAATTTTGGATATAAATAAATTCATGATGGATCTTACCATTAAGAGGCATTTTTTTAGTGACTCTGATGAAAATCAGACTCCAGAACAATCTGTTCATATCAATGAATTCGCTGATTTGAGTTTTAAAGAACAAGTCTCTTTAAATGTCTTACGTGATTTGCATGATCATACTATTAACGATAGGGATGAGATTACTTCTACACCTGAATTTAATGTAAAAAAACCCCTCATTTTATCCCATCAAATCCAGACCAGGGTGTATGGATAAATTCCTAGAGGTTGTTGAAAGAGAACTGAAAGTTCTAAATGATAATGTCAGGACGAGTGATTTGAAATATCGCTTCACTATCTCACATAAAAAAAAATTGCCATAGATGAGTTAACCCCTTTACCCCAAAGGGTGGTTTGCACATTAATGACCGGGCCAATTTTTACAATTCTGACCACTGTCTTTTTATGAGGTTATAACTCTAGAACGCTTCAACGGATCTTCGCGATTCTGAGAATATTTTCTCGTGACATATTGTACTTCACGTAAGTTGTAAAATTTCTTTGATATAACTTGCATTTATTTTTGAAAAAAACACAAATATTGGGAAATTTGGAAAATTTTGCAATTTTCAAACTTTGAAATTATATTCCCTTAAAACAGAGAAATATGTCACACAAAATAGTTAATAAATAACATTTCCCACATGTCTACTTTACATCAGCACAATTTTGGAACCAAAATTTTTTTGTTAGGAAATTATAAGGGTTAAAAGTTGACCAGCGATTTCCCATTTTTACAACAAAATTTACAAAGCCATTTTGTTTAGGGACCACCTCACATTTGAAGTCACTTTGAGGGGTCTATATGGCAGAAAATACCCAAAAGTGACACCATTCTTAAAACTGCACCCCTCAAGATACTCAAAACCACATTCAAGTAGTTTATTAACCCTTCAGGTGCTTCACAGCAGCTGAAGCAATGTGGAAGGAAAAAATGAACATTTAACCTTTTAGTCACAAAAAATGATCTTTTACATTTTTTTTATTTTCACAAGGGTAAAAGGAGAAAATGGACAGATAAAGTTGTGCAATTTCTCCTGAGTATGCCAATACCCCATATGTGGGGGAAAACCACTGTTTGGGCTCATGGCAGAGCTCGTAAGGGAAAGAGCGCCGTTTGACTTTTTCAAACAAAATTGGCTGGAATTGAGATTGGACACCATGTCATGTTTGTAGAGCCCCTGATGAGCCCAAACAGTGGAAACCCCCGACAAGTGACACCATTTTGGAAACTAGACCCCTATGGAACTTATCTAGATCTGTTGTGAGCACTTTGAACCCCCAACTGTTTTACAACATTTTATAATACCTGGGTGTGAAAAAAAGACAATTTTCCACAAAAATGACTTTTTAGTCTCCAATTTTTGTTTTTTCAAAAGGAAATTGGACCCCAAAAGTTTTTTTCCAATTTGTCCTGAATACGCTGATACCCCATATTGGGGGAAAAACTGTTTGGACACACGGCAGGGCTTGGAAAGGAAGCAATAACGTTTTGGAATGCAGACGTTAGTAGTATAGGGGACATATCATTCGTCAAACTGAATTTGACAGGTGGTCCCACCCCCTATCATTTTGCTGTCCTCTTGATAGTGGTTTTGATATCCTTGTGATATCAAAAGCTGGTATATCAAGAGCTGTTGATCTGATTCTCATTTTGATATGATTTATATTCCTCAATTGTATATTTAATTTGAATCACACTTTATATAGCCCAGATATTGCTAGCAGGATTTTTAAAATCATATTACTAATTTGCTGGTGTGATTTCAGAGGAATGTGGCGAGTGTGGGAATGGAATTTGGAGTCTGTGTTTCTAACAGCATCATAAATTAGCAATTGTTTTTCTGGAAATGTGTAAAACGACCTGTGTTTTCACAGGTGATGTGTGACATATAGAGGTGTTTATTGCTGACATGGTAATAAAACAAATATCTGTTTTTTCTAGGCATGACAGATGGTCGCTTATGTTTTCGTCAAACAGGTTGATATTTTTGTGACATGTCATATGTAAAAAAAATGTCCAACATATGTAGAAGATAAAAAAATGCCAAGCAGATGTAGAAGATGCTAAAAGCCTTTATTGATTGAATTTTCTACACGGCTGTGAAGTAGCATTCAGGGTCATGCAGGGTCATGGGATTCTGGAGAGACAAATACAGCTCTGGTGAACAAGGTGGCAGATGTGCTGGCCGATTTTTAAAGATGATAATCTCTCAGATATAAAATTTGACACATTCTATTATTTCTCTGCTTATCATGAGTAAAGTTCTGTAAAATCTTATTGAACGGAAAGCTCCGAGCTAAAAAATGTAAAAAATATACGCAGTAATGGCCACATACACTACTATACGTATCCTGGATTTGTCTGTTTTGATAATAATAAGACTCACAATTCTTGTTCAAGATTGTCACAATCTCGCATGGAAAGTTAATGCTGTCCGGACATAATCCGTAGCTATCAAAAAATATGGCATTCTTATCATCGCAGAGTACAATCAATATCCAGTGGCGTCCGGCTTGACGCGAGGGGTCTGTATTCGCTATGAATGCTACAGGACATTGATTTACTCGTGTTGGAAGCAAATCACACGGAAGCACGCCGCCGAACAGTCGCTCTGTATAGCTATCCCACTTCAGCAGCATCGTAATTGTAGACTATCCATCATTAATTAATTAAAATCATACAAGATCTCTCTTCTATTATTAATTTCCAGAATGGCTGGGTTGATTGCAAAAGCAAGCATATTTATCATATGGGGGTCGGTAGCGCAAATCGGACTTCAGCACACAGGTTATCTGTTTTAATGAGGGAGAAATGGCTGCCCGGTTCTTGATCAGGTGATAAATCAAACGCAAACAGGGTGAATCCGTCCATAAACTCTTCACGATCTATGGCCATGACACAAAATCAGCTTTCTGCTTACCGGATATATGGGTGAGAGCATATACTTTCTGATGGCTAAATCACCATTAAAGTTAGGATTATAAGACCTCGCCAGGATCTGCTGCCCGTCCAGGTAGAGGGCTGCGTGGTTGACATTGTAGTGATGGAAGAGCAGCGGGTTTCTGGCATAAGAGCCGCTAAATGCTTCATTATCTAGAAAGCCCAATATAACCGTTTTAGGTATCTGTCCTAGGAAGAGATTCTCGTGGTTCGTGATCTGTGTTCCAGCGGCTATACTGTACACTTTCATGCATGTCCGATCAATAGCGTACTTGGCTGTTGCTGACAAGAGGGCCAGACTGTGGCCTATTTGGACGGCCGGAGATACCTGCACTCTCTTTACAAAGAGAGCAGCTTGCGTGATTTGCACTTTCAGCGGATCGGCCTCAGCTGACATGAGGCAGAAAGCGTCCTTATTTCTCGTTAGCTTATCCTTAAGATCGAGTCCGTTCAATATTAGCTTTGGTTGATTAAATAATATCACCAAAAATTGGTCCCAAGAGATCCAGAGGTTTGGAGTGGGAAATTGCAGAGCTCTTTTAACAAATCCCGCATTTGCTCCATCCAAGCTTCGGTCATTATGATGTCCGCTGTGTCTTTATAGAACAATCCGGCCGTAAATTGCGAGGACAGCGTCTGCGAGCTGTAATTTAAAAGGGTCTCTATGTACACTCTATAGCTGTAGAGATTGTTCGATTGTGAGATAACTCGGTCGCCCAGAGTAATATCAACCTGATTAAAAAAAGTGGCTAGAGGATAATTTATGAGCGCTACACGAGCGTCATCGGCGATAGCCGAATTATCCTGCTTGACGATGCGACAATTTATGTACAGCAGGGTGTCATTCAGGTCGTAATAATAATCCCCACTACCTGATATTTAAGATTCCAGCGGAGCATTGTCCGACAGAGCGGCAACCAGTTGAACTTCTTCAAATAGGGATTTCTCTATACTTGTCTGTGTCGGGTGTATGTCAAAAATATCCAGTTCAGATTTTGCACACTCTACAGAAGCATCATGAAGGAAAGCCATGTTGGTCAGAAGATGTCCTCCTCAGTGCGTCTCATTCGTTTCTGATGGGGTCGTCTCTTGGTTGTTGTTTTTTCATGAGCATCGGGGCTAAAGGTGGGCTCGAGTGCCTCTTTCTTTTTTGTGATTTTTTTAGTGACATAAATTAGCCCCGCGCCATCTTGCTGGGGCTGCGTATTTATCCTGTTCATAAGGGCTGATGAGACAGTAGTGACAGCGTCTTCAGCAATGTTTTTGACAGCCGTCTTCACGTGGGGTTTTACCAATTCTAAGCCTTTACTGAAAAGCGATACTGCGGGGTGAAATAAGCCTTTAAATATCCCCACCAGACCGGATCCGTACATGTACTCGATCCCTTTGAACCCCTCTAACCCGTGGCCCGACTGAGCAATATAGTAGCGGGCACAAACAGCAGGGTCTCCATACGGCCTTTGAGCCACCATTTTTAGCGTGCTAATCGCGCCTCTTCCGGAAATGTAGTCTCACAATACTCTTTCCGTACTTGAATTTAACGGGGGTGCCTTGGTCTGATAAGATGGAGATTGTCACAGAATCAAAATGATGCTTGCATAAGGGCACGTAATTGGGTCGTGTGTATTGAAGAGTGGTAATTTCGCCGCTCTTGTCGCTTATCTGCGCCGTTCTCAATAGTTGTACATAACTATCCCCCACAATCTGATGCTGAATTATATCTGTATACACATATAATGTATAAAACCCCGCTTTTATATCAGCATAAATCTTCTTCCGCTCAGCCTAGTTATTATCGTACGCCTCGATGTATGGTTGGAGTCCTAAAATATGCGGCAATTTCTGACCCGGGGCAAACTGTATCATAGGGGAATCCGGTGAGGTAACAGTCCTCTTCACATCGTGATAGTGCAGCTTAAATTCGTTGCTGGCAATCTTCAAAATATCAATTCTCTCATTAATAGCCCATATGAGGTCTGTGATTGTGGAATAACAACCCGACTTTACGTAATATTCATTTAGCACATCGCAGCGTTTTTCTATATAGAAATTCCCATCATACCGCTCAAACGTGTACCATGTATGGGGGTATTGAATCTCAGTTAGAGCAACTTCGCATTGGCCTAAAAGATAAACGGGCTTAGATAATTTTGCAGTATACTCGGCGATTGTATTTTCTGGATATATATCGCCAGACGCGTTGGATGGGAGCGTGATAAAGAATGAACTAGCTTCCATGGTTATATGTCTGTCAGCTCCGAAGAGGCTATCCAGGAATTACATTTCTCCGGATACCCATGCCATTTAATATAGCAGTGAATCATGCCCCTGACACATTTTTTTCTCAAAATCTTCTCTACTCGGTAGACACGATTCTCATCGAAAGGTATTTTTTGCACCTCTTCCTTATAAAATGATCCCTCGACAGCTTCGCCCGCTAAATCGCTAATTTTATAAAGAGGCTTATGAAATTTATTGGAGATTGCGGTAATTAAAAATATCTCCTCGCTGAACGTCTGCTCATAACCTTTCGCAAAAGGGTTATTAAAATGGGATATCCTGACATGATCTCCAATTTTTAAAGAGGGTTTAATACGTTTATTAGTTATACTAGCGCTATAAATATTTTTCCATATTTGTAACGAGTTCTGCTTCGTCACATCACATGGGCGGGTGCGTATCGTGGTGTGAAAGGTGTGATTGTAACTGTGTACCAGACCGGGTAAAATATTGATATACCTAAAGGTATTATGCTTCATGAGATAGCGCCACATATGAGTTTTTATTGTACGATTAAATCGCTCTACTATAGCGGCCTTTACGGTATTGTTGATAAAAAAATGATGAATTTTATGCATTTTACAAATACGCTTCATGTGTGAATTCATAAATTCTTTGCCACAATCCATCTGTAATTTCTGCGGCGTACGTCGGTCGCTTTCAAATATTAATTTGAATGAACGAGCTACAGTTGCGCCGGTCTTGTTGGGCATCGCGACAACCCACGCGTGTTTGGAGAGTACATCAATCACAGTCAGGAGATATTTCACATCATTATTTTCCCTCGAATATTCAATTAAGCTAACCAAATCCGCTTGCCACTGCGAATCAACGTCCGAGACATAAATCTTATTCGTGTTGAACCTTCTCCTTACAGGTTTATGAAGAGTGTAAGCATCTTGTTTATTTAGCCAATCGATTGCTTCATATTTTTTTTGTACCGCTCGTTCTAACCGCCCTGTATAGGTTCGCAATACCGCTGAATGAGGCTGGAGCTTCAGGCGTGAAATATTGCTTCTCCAATATTATTTCAGCATGTTTATTCACCATGATTGGATAAATGAATCTGTGGGGATGATCAGAAATTCAAGTGTATAAAATGGCAGATTTTAATTTGGGTATATCGTAATTGTATTAATACACGCAATAATTGTGTTAGCAGAAGACTTGTGTAGGAAGAGGACGTAACTGGATTGATTTTTTTTTCTGTGTCTTTCTGGGGGGTGTTGACAGAAGGCATGTTCTCTCTGTTACCCGTAATAAATTCAGGGACCTGCTGGGTGCTAGGAGAGTTGTCAGTTGTAAACTTTCAGGAGACATTCTATCCAGGCATCTCTGAATTAATCTTAATGTAAGTATATACAGAACTCTGAAATTTCTATTTTGTCTCATGAATATGTACAATTGCTCAATTATATTTAAGTATAAATAGTTAAAGCCGCTATTTGTTTTAATAATTTACCGTTGTTTTCATAGTTGAGCTATATTTGTTTTAATAATATATCCCTATATTCATGACGGTATAATTTATGTAATACATCGGTTAATAGATGTTAAGATCAATTTTAGTAGCGTATTCACGCCTGTGGTGTTTACTCTTGAATAAAGACTTATTCTGTATTACACATGTTCTGGCTAATATAGTCATATTTATGCAGTAGGCGCAAATTTAGTTCACTTACTATATAAACCTTACTTGCACGCTGTGTAGAATTAATATAGATAGCGGAGAAAAATCACACACTTAATTTTATTTTAGATGAAGGGGCAAATTTTTTGGATGATCTTTCAGACGTGTTTTTGGATTCGGAACTGGGAATGCTTTAAGGCTTATATAAACACAAATGCTAGTATGGCATTCTAGTTAAGAGCTGTTATGTATAATATTTTTATATTGTTTTATTCTTTCTTGTTTAAGATTCATGTATGATGAGCTATGAGGTGTCTGATGAGTTTTTAGCCGCCTTGAACGAGCCTGATCTCCAGCCCTGTATTTTACCTGATGCCACATGTACTAGTGCTACTGTTACGGGGGCGATCATTCAGCACGGGCCATCGAGGGTACGTTGTGTGTCTGTGTGGGTGCATATATATATATACAGTAGATATAAATATATCTATATATAGATAGATATATATATCTATCTATATATGCTTCTCTCTCTCTTATGTATGCGAATTTAGACGTGTAAATTAATATTAATTTTTTACAAATGTCGCGATGATAGCGGGGCCCCAGACTGCTGAAATGCCTATGAACCCGTACACTGGCAACGCACCGAGAAACAGTCCGGTTTCTAAAGATCCTAAAAAGCAGCGACGGGCAGTGAGCAAGAAAGGTAAAGGTTGCGTGGTATGAAAAGTTGTTTTGCACAAACATCTGAAGAAAATGGCTGTTGCCTCTACTAATGACTATATTTTTATTTATAGATTGTAAACTGAAGCCTAGAGAATTATATCTACAAAAGAGAATATACCCTTGCTAATGGAGAACCTCATAGATGCCCCAGAAGCAAACACTACACTCGTGCAGCTCACAACGCAAGCCCGTAAGTGTATATTTTGATATATCTGGCTAGTCTTAATACACCGAATGTTACACTTGTCTCACCAACGATCCCGATGTTCCGCATATATCTGGCACATGTGCAATCTTTCCTTAAAGCTAGATGTAAAGTCAGGTTGACACATGTACAATCTCTTCCACAGCTAAATCTAAACTCAAGAGAAAAACACCTACAGGCCCTCTTAAACCACTACGGCTCAACGAGAATCATGCAGCACCATTCTTGACACCGATACAGACCGCTAATGGACCTGTTGTAACACAGCCGCAGCAGCTGCTCTGTGTGACGCAATGAGAGATATCTCATTCAAGTGCCGCACAAACATCCAGCAGCCTTGTGAATGACACAGAACTATACCCAGAAGTGATAATAATATCGTTTGGTTTTATTCATGCTGGCAGAAACTATATGATGAAATCTCTCTTTTCCCAACACCAGATTTGTGGAGGGTCTGCCGAATACATTCGTAGATGACGAATTATTCCCACCAGACAAGGTGAATTTGTGATGTAAAGATGTCTGAGAGACTCCAGCATAACTGGGCTCTCTTAAAAACCCTAGTGAAAGCAACTCCAGCTGTCCGGAAATCTATTTTGCGCAATGCGAGCATGGATTTAATTTCAGCCATAGGCAAGATTGCTTTAAACATCTTAAAAGGCAGGATCCCGCCAAAAAGGAATTCTGAAGAAGTGGCATACAGCTATAAGAACCATGAGTGATGGATCATAGTCCATAAAGAAAAAGAAACAAGTACTGAAACAGACCGGAGGGTTTATCGGTCCTCTTTTGGGTTTTGCAATACCCATAATAACGAGTCTGCTCGCAGCCAAATAATGGAGCATACAGAGAAAATGTATCTAGTCCCCAAACAGGAGCTGGTCAAACTAAGACCCCCAACTACCGATAGCATACGCGAAACTGTTATTCGCCGCCTTGATGATGAAAGTAACTCCGTTTTACAACGTCATGACATCCCCGATGATGTGAAAATTAAAATGTATACTCCGTGCTGGAGCGCTACTTGGTACAGACGAGACACGGCTTGAAAGAATTAACAACTTTAAATCTCGGTAACACTCCTGATCCTGATCACCAACAACCGCCAAATACCGACCCTGATAAAAATCAAGAGATCTCTGAAATTGTAAGCCATATAAACCAAAGATATAAAAAGAATGCTGAATTTTTACTAAACAGTCTACTCCTGAATAAAAACGTTACAGCCTGGAATGATAAAGCCGAATTTATTTTCAAAGGCTCTGTAATACCAGGGTCTAACTTACTGGATTTGGTACGTATAACCACACAGAGTCACACTCTGACCAGCAGGAATTTACCTAGGGGCTGGGATTCGTTTATGTGGGCTATGGCCGAACTAAATATACCATCTACAATTGTGGGTAATCCCACTACTAGACAGCATTTAGACGAATTAAAAATGTCTGCCAGTGAGGGTGTATCTACACACGATGAGGCTAGACACCTCACCCCGTACAATTCATTCTTTGCACTCACCGTCATTAGGCACCACACGGGGAACTCTGCTACCTAAAAAAAAGTCTCTACCGATACTACAATCCATACACAGCACACTCCCTTGAGAAAAAGCCTAACCGCGAAACGCGCATCAGGGGTGCCACGGCCTGCAAGGTATGGTATTTGTTTGCTAGCAGTGACTCTCACTTTTCTTTCCCTTGGTAATCTATATGCATTATGTTTTTGTGGCAGTTTAGCCCATACTTTGCACTATGCAATTATGTTGTTCATATACATGGTTGCCATTAGGTTTTAAAGATTTTGCTGGCTACTTATAAACTGGTCTTTTTCAGGTTTTTATCTAAAAATTATATTTTTTTTGTCATGATTAAACTTTGGACTTTCCTTATGAGGCTTTGTTATATAGGCTCCTTTATTTGTTTGAACAATCCCACTCACATTATTGATTGTTATATGAATGGTATTTTAATATACTTACCTGTTCCTGAACCCTACCTACCTTTTCTTTAGGCCTTTCTTTTGCATTTTTTGTCCCCATATGTACTTTACAAGTTTTTGTACTGTTTTTATTTTTAGTCTATTGATAATAAAATTATATTGATTTTATGGCATTTAGCTTCCCTCAAGGACCTTATCTAGATGTGTGGTGAGAACTTTGAACCACCAGGTGTTTCACTAACGCCCTAGCATGAAAATTAAAAAAATCATATTTTTTCTACAAATATGATCTTTTATTACCCAACTTTTTATTTTCCCAAGGGTAACAGGAGAAATTGGACCCCAAAAGTTGTTGTCCAATTTGTCCTGAGTATGTTGATACCCCATATGTGGGAGAAAACTATTGTATGGGCACACGTCAGGGCTCGGAAGGGAAGTAGTGACGTTTTGGATTGCAGACTTTGATGGAATGGACTGCGGGCATCATGTTGCGTTTGGAGAGCACCTGATGTGCCTAAACAGTGGAAACCCCCACAAGTGACCTGATTTTGAAAAATAGACCCCCAAAGGAACTTATCTAGATGTGAGGTGAGCACTTTGAACCCCCAAGTGCTTCACCGAAGTTTATAACATACAGCAGTAAAAATAAAAAATATTTTTTTTTACAAAAATGATTTTTCGCCCCCAATATTTTATTTTCCAAAGGGTAACAGAAGAAATTAGACCCCAAGAGTTAGTGTGCAATTTGTCCTGAGTGCGCTGATACCCCATATGTGGGGGTAAACTACTGTTTGGGTGCATGGCAGAGCTCGGAAGGGAAGGAGCACCATTTGACTTTTTCAACGCAGAATTGGCTGGATTTGAGATCAGGCGCCATGTCACATTTGGAGAGCCCCTGATATGCCTAAACAGAGGAAACTCCCCAATTCTAACTCCAACACTAACCCCAACACCCCTAACCCTAATCCCAACCCTAACCCTAATGGGAAAATGGAAATAAATACATTTTTCAATTTTATTATTTTTCCCTAACTAAGAGGGTTATAAAGGGGGGTTTGATTTACTATTTATGGCGAGTTTTTTTGTTTTGCAGCTGCCACACGCAAAAAAATGCTTTTTATTGCAAAAAATAGTTTTTGCATCATCACATTTTGACAGCTATAATTTTTGCATATTTTGGCCCACAGAGTCATGTGAGGTCTTATTTTTTGCGGGACGAGTTGACATTTTTATTGGTACCATTTTTGGGCACGTGACATTTTTTGATTGTTTTTATTACGATTTTGTGAGGTTAGAATGAACAAACCCTCAAATTTTTTTTGGGGGGCGTTTATACAGTTCCGCATGTGGTAAAATTGATAAAGCAGTTTTATGCTTCGGGTTAGTACGATTACAGCGACACCTCATTTTTTTTTATGTTTTGGCGCTTTTATACAATAAAAACAATTTTATATAAAAATAATTATTTTTGCATCACTTTATTCTGAGAGCTATAACTTTTTTATTTTTTCGCTGATGATGCTGTATGCGGCTTGTTTTTTGCGGACAAGATGATGTTTTCAGCTGTGCCATGTTTATTGATATGCGTCTTTTTGATCGCATTTTGGCGATACCAAATATGTGTATTTTTATTATATTTTTTTATTTATTTACATGAATAAATTAATTTATTGGGAATATTTTTTTTTCTTTATTTAGGATTTTTTTTTTACAAACGTGATTTTTATTTTTCTTACTCCCCCCTCCCTGCACGATGCTTCCCTGTGCCCCCGGTACACTACAATCATGTTTGATTGCAGTGTGCCAAGGGTTAATGTGCTGGGAGCGGTCCGTGACTGTTCCTGACACATAGTACCGGGTGTCACTGTGATAATCAGCTGACACCCGGCCGCGATCGGCCGAGCTTTCCCCCGGGAGAGCGTCCGATCGCATGGGATGTCATACCGGCCCAGGTACCATGAATGGAATAGTACGTCCAATGGCAGAAAGGGGTTAAGGAACATGTCTGACATTATTATCAAAATGTCGGATAAAGGGAGTATGGTATTTATCTTGAATAAAGAAGATTACCGCACTCAAATGATGAATTTATTATCAGATCCAGAAACATATGAAGAATTGGATAATAATCCATCTACCAAATTTAAAAAGGAAGTCAACAATATTATCAAAGATGGTTTAAATCTTGGCATTATAATGAAAAAAAAAGCTGACTATTTCGATGTTTCTCACTCCATTATTCCAATTATGCGTGATCTCCCAAAGATTCACAAGGATGCCAAGATTCTTCCTATGAGACCTATTGTGTCTGGAATTGGTAAGGCAAATGAACATTTGGGAGAATGGGTGGATTCTCTACTTCACCCCTTGGTTCGGACAACCCCAGGTTACATTAAGGATTCAAAGGACGTTTAGAATAATTTTTCTGAGCGTTTATGGCTCACTAATCATGTATGGCTTTGTTGTGATGTTGTCTCTCTTTATACCTGTATTTCTTTTGACTTAAGCAATGACAGCTCTTTATTTTTTCTCACCAAATTCAGTCATTACTCAAAGAAATTAATTGATTATATTTTACAGGTCACACATTTTTTGTTGACTCATAATTTTTTTTCATTTGATAATAAATTTTTTTTTGCAGAAATTGGGCGTGGCGATGGTTGCTAAATTTGCACCTTCTCTGGCGAACCTCGTCATGTCCTACTGGGAACATCATTTCATTTTTTATGCAAGTAATCCATTTGTGGGGGCTGTTGTCTGGTATGGTAGATACATTGACGATATCCTCATAATTTGGGGGGCCGATGTATCTGCCATACCGGACTTCATTGATTATATTAATTCCAATCACTACAATATCCGTTTTACCCATAGATTTGATTTGCACAAAATTTCTATTTTGAATCTGTATTTAATGGGCATCAATGGGGGTGTCATATCTACCAAAACATTTGCAAACCTTTTGGGGGTAATACTATCCTCCATGCATGAAGCAGCCATCCGAGGCATACTATCAAATCCATTCCTTTGGGTGAATACATTAGGACAAAGAGGAATTGCAGTGATGTAACAAATATTGATAAAGAATTTGACATATTGAATAAAAAATTGAAGGTTCTTTATTATCCAGAATGGACACTCAATAGAGCAAGAGAAATTGTAAGGCATAAAGAGCGCAAAAATCTTATTTCTCCCCACAATAAAACTATAGTAACTCAACGTAAAAAAAAGACTTTGCACAAAGACCTTTTGTTTGTGTCCAATTCAGCCCTCAGTTCAATGAGATTAGGAATATCATTAACAAATACCTTCCTATTTTATTTGAGGATTATTCTTTAGGTCAAATATTATCATCAGGCGTCAATGTGGTGTGGAGGAGAGCACAATCACTTGGCAATAAAGTCTCTCCAAGTTTGTTTTGTAATTCCCAGATAAAGTCATCATGGATGAATCATAGAGGATTTTCAAATGTGGTTATAATAAATGTAAAACGTGTAATCATGCTCCAAAATTTTTGAAAACCACAATGGTACTATGATACATACAATCAAACAGTACATCAACTGCAATTCTTCTTTTGTTGTCTATAGAATTCGCTGTACTGCCTGTAATTTATCTTATATCGGATGCACTAAAGGAAGTTAAAAATAAGAATTTATGAACATTTGCAGGACATAAGGAGTACAACATCCAGTCGTAATGTTTAGGCTGCAGCGAAACATTTCATTTCTCATCTTGTGCGTGATACTCGCACCTTTTATTTCTCTAGTATAGAAAGGAGCAGTGTCTCATCACGTGGATCAATAAATTTAATGATTTTATGGGAGCTGGAACTACATTTTTTCGTTTTTTCTCATGCTGTACACGCTTGATCTGGCGGAGTTCCGTGCACCCTTGGCATACCGGTGAGCTGGTTTAACTTTTTTGCTTTTTCACAAGTGCACTAGTCAATCCCCACTACAACTGAAGACAGCTGGGATAGACAAACAAGGGGAACACCTATCTTATGTAGACTCAGAGAGGTAACACAGACGTCCTCCAAAAGCACAAATAGGAAGATAGCAAACTGATATAGCTCCAAGCCTCAACAGGAAAAAAATGGAAAAATCATCAGCAATTCCCAGAAGCAGACAGGAAGTCTATAAACACCCAGTCCAGGTGTGTCAATTAGAGCCGGGTGGAGGTTGCCAATGGTCCAAGAGTTAGAAGGACTAGGGAGGCGTCTGCAATGCCAACCGCAGAGACCTCCTGCAGCCAAATGCTGTGTGACTGCTGCCTATGACACACCAGTGACATTACCCCCATTTTTCTTCCTTTTGAGGCCATCTAGCTTTTACTCTGACCATTTTACAGCTCTGAAATTCGGTTTCCGATTGAATTATATGTGATTTAGGGTCAAGTTCAGGTCAAGTTTGAGTCCTGAACCAGACTTTTTAAAATATCCGGTCGTATCTGCAGAACTCGAACATCCATGGGTTCGCTCATCACTAATGTCTACCATCTGCACACTTTTATATTTTATTTGTTTTCTTACTTGCAATCATTCTGCATTTGGCAATTTTATTGCATCACATTTTTTTCTGTTTATTTGCTAATAATTCAGCATAATCCTATCCTTGTGATTTGTAATTATTTGTCTACCCATTGATAGTCATCATTATTACTTATGCACTTATGGGAGATTCATTTAGTGTCTCAAAACTAAAACAGAGCAATACTAGTTTAATATTCCTTGAATCGCGGTGACATACTATCTTTCTTTTGTGATACTTAATTATATGTGCACATTTTGGACAGGTTGTCCTCTGGTCATCCACTGCATTAGGTTTGTTTTAGTTGGTGTGGTGGTTAGCATCGATACTAATGCTGTTTGGTTTATTCTAGTCAATTTACTTGTTTCTCCCAGGTCCATTTATGTTATTGGTGTAATAATAATAATAAAAACATTATTATCATCATCATCATCATCACTTTTATTATTACATCAGCAACATAAGTGGATCTGGGAAAAACAAGCAAATTAATAAAAAAAACAACAACCATAGTATTGATGCTGGTAATGATTATAATAATAATAATAACCATTATTGTTATTATTATTATTGCAACATAAATAGATCAGAGAGAAACAAATAAATTAGTAAAAAATAATAACTTATGTTGCTGTTATTATTATTCATACTATCACTATTATTTCTATTATATAACATTGATATTATATAGGTCATAAACATGTATTATTATTCATATTATTATAGAAAATTGTTATGTAAAAATTGTCTAACTTTTAAAATTATTAAAGAGATTAATAAACACAACCTTTAAATATAAATGGATCCAAAAATTAGCTGATTTGCTCAAACCTAGTTTCTCTAATGCTAGGCAAGTAGCTCTTGACATGGCAAATCCGTTCATGTTACACATTTTCCCTGCAGCAGCTGAATATTCAAATAAATAGCATGTCATGCATGAACTGGTACGGTCCACCAGAATGAATATATGTACATATGCCAATAGTCCTGATGGTGACTTGATAATTACACAGAATCGAACATCAAATAGGCTGTTGAAAAACACTCCAGGAGTAGACATTCTGTGATTCTGTCAAATGCTGGGAGCATGACTTAAATGTCCAGAATTAAATATTCTAAAAAAGGAGAATTACATTGGTGGGCTGTTTGTAAGAAAGTCATGTATCATGTTTAAACTGTGCATTTAAATGTCCCACACTTCTTCTGTCAACCATTAAAATGAAGTCATGTAGATGGTATCATCATCTTTTATACGAGCCAAGTTCTGAATGACAGCATGGAGCTTTGAATTTGTGCTTCTGTTTTACTTGACCTGGAAGTAAGGGTGATCATTATGCAATGTGACCTTGTAACTTGTATTTTGGTAAGACACAGTGTAAGAAGCTGTGCCCAGAGGTGATTAAACATCTGTTCATAGATCTTGCTTGATTAATTCTTACTTTTAGATTAGACATTGACCTTAATTTTCTCATTACTCTTGTGGCTATTTAAGAAAAAATGGAGATTTTGTGCTGTTTAATGAAGAATTTTTTTATTGACTTCTAGATATAATAACTATCATATAATGTAATACAGACACTGATATGAAAAACTCATATCAAGAATACCTTAGATTACATGGATTACATGGGCTTTTGATTAGCCACTGCGGCGCGACAGCATCTGTGCATTCTGCTCATCTCTAGTTGGGACTTATGGATTTATTTTTTGTTCATTCATTCATAGTCATAGCATCCAGAACTTTCCCTTTATTATGTAAGCTTGACTATGACATCTTGTATAGCTAAAAAGTGACACAACGCACAGGATAGGGCATACCCCAGGCATTAAACATCAATAGTATGGTATAGCTTTTTAAAAAAGTTCAGTTCAGGTACCCAAACCCATGACAGTGTGGTAATCAGAATCTCTGACCTGCGTTAACATTACATGTTACCGCTGGTCACATTACTGCGGTTCCCACGCTGTAAAACAGATGATGGTGTGTGAGCCAGCCAAGCAGCTTTGACTGGAGATAAAAAAAAAGGCTACCGCAGGTCAGGTGTCAACTGATGAGAATACTACTACTCTCATCAGCATACAACTGCTCTTGGTGATAGGAGGTTAGAGCAGGCAATGCTGATGAGAGTAGTACTTTCATCAGCCGGTACCTGTGCATTACAAAAAGATGTCAGTGTGATATGGTTCAGTCAATATGTGTGTATTTTACTGTACAATGTATTAATTGAATAAATTAAAAAAAATGAATTAAAAATAATGGCGTGGGGTCCCCTGTAATTTTCATTACCAGTTAAGGGAAAGCCGACGGCTGGGGGCTTCTGTTAATATTCTGGTAATGGGCCAATATCCATAAAGGTTCCCAGGCTATTAATATCAGCTCACAGCTGTTTGCTTAGCCTTTACTGGTTATTTTAAGGGAGACTCCTAAAAATAACATGGGGCCCCCCCTTATATTTAATAACCAGCAAACGGCTAAACAGACAGATGCGGGCAGATATTAATAGACTAAGAAAGGGCCATGGATATTGGCCAACTCCCAGACTAATGCCATCAGCCCTCAGCCACCACAGAAATGGCAAATCCATTAGATTGGTCAATTCTGGAGCGCAATACGGCCGTCGTCCGATCACATCCACTTGTTTTTACCCGCCTCGCTGAAGATGTTTTAATGTTGTTCTAACAAAGCCTGGATTTTAAGGAATGGTGAGTGCCACCTTCTGTTTTGTTTTTGCATGGATCATTGGAACTGTTTATTTTGGTTTGGCAACCGTGAATCCACAGGACTGTGTCCTTAGTAAGGCAGTCCCACACTGTGTACATTTTGGCTCATCTACGAAAGCGGTGCGGATCTCTTCCACTATAGTGCAGACTTTTCTTCAAGTTTAGAGGTGTTTCAGAAAGTGATTCCCCTGCAGATTTTGCTCCATATATCCAAGATCTAGTTTATAAGGCTCTACCAACTTCCTCTAACATCGATCTGACCATAGATAGTGCTCACAGGTTGCAAAAACCTACTTTTCTCCCAAAAGAGGTCCCAAAGGAAATGATTGTTAAACTTAATTTTTTTCAAACAGAAGAAAGACTATTAGATTATCTTAGGAAGCACAAAAATTTGCCTCCTCCATATGAAAATATAATGTGTTTCTGGATTTTTCTAAAGAGACCTAAACACAAGGAAATCATTTGCAGGTATTATCACCATTCTGAGCGCTAATAACATTCTCTACAAATGGGGTTTCCCAACTAAACTTATTGTATTTATCAACAGGAAATCTCATCCAATTAGTGATGAGCGAGCATGCTCGCCACTACTCAGTGCTCGCACGAGCATCTCACTGCTCAAGATGCTTGGAGCTTGCCGAGTATTTCTGGGGTTGCTCGGCGGGAGCTCGGGTCCCCGCCCTGCATGCTTGGCGCTCTTTAGAGAGCCAATAAACATGCAAGGATTCTCTGCCACACACTGTAATACCGCAGCCATTTTGGTTTTGGCATTACAGTGATTGGCTGCTGAGCTAGGGAGAAATTTGCTTGCTTCGTACTGAGTGGTTTTAATCCAAATATATTACACATATACATCTCAACAAACAGTCCTTCTGAGGACTAATAAAGCAGCATAGATATCAGTGCTAGGCAGGAAGGCATTGTATGTGGCAGACATGTTGTATGTATCCTTCCCCTCTTTTAATTTGCTGTTTCACAACCTTAGGCCCATACCTGTCAGTCACCAGTCACTAAATGAGCAATCAATATTTTATTTTCTTAGATAGTGTGCCTGAACAACATTGTTATACCTAACGATATTAAAGAGGAAATGTGGCCTTCTGATTTCTCACTGCAACACAGTTTTATCACAAACAATTTGGATTATCACTTTGGGCCTCCTGACTGAACCACAAAATTAGGCCTAACGATTTTAAGTGGAAATCTGGCCTTCTGATTTCTCACTTCAGCACAGTTTTATCACAAATGGTTGGAATTAACAAATGGGACCTCTGAGATTTCAACACAGTTTTAGAACAATCACATTAGATGCTGGAAGATTGATTTCACATAGGACAGGATTCTATCTAGATTACTTACAAGTTCTCTTTCAGCAGCAGCAATAGCAGGAGCGGCATCTCTGCTCTGTGACACTGAGAAAATCGTGCAAGGAAAACAAGATGTCCACTTTTTATATGGACAGGGATATGGGACTTTGGCAGACAATCACAGAAGACCTTGTGTCATGACGTTGTGGATGGTTTCTGCGTCCTGATTCACTGACAGAATGTACACACATTAAGTTAATTAAAAAAATACACTCCGCCTCTCCTCTGACCTATACACACCACCTCCCCTCATAAAATAAGTCCTCTCCACTCATCATAGAAAACCATTATCCTAGCCAAAGTCATAACAAAAGCATTAGTGGTAGTGTTGAGCGATACGATACTGCAAATATCGGCTATCGGCCGATATTAGCTCTATCGGCCTTTCGATAATTCGTTTCGATATTTTCGTCTTATTGAATACCGGAATCGGATTTGTCACTGTCACTGTGAGTGTCCGTCGGTCGGGTCTGTCAGGAGTCAGCGGCACTTACCTGGCAGAAGATCTCCGCGGTCACGTCCTGGACTGCTTGATGGCCGCCATTATCTTCTCCCTGGCGGTCACATGCAGTTTTTCCTATAACTGCAGTGACTGCTGGGTAATCCCGGCCGTAAAGCAGTCAGTCCGATGACGTCACGCCGGGGAAGCAGGTAATCAGCTGTGCTGCGCCGGGATGACAGGCTCTGCCTGTCATTCTGATGTAGCAGAGCTGGATCGTCGTGGGACACTCGTTACTATGGACTGCGTCGGTCAGGTGGTATACTTTTTTTTTTTTTCATTTTTTTACAGGAGATCGATGGCGTCGCAGGATGAGACTGTAATAAAAGTAATGAAAACTGTGTTTTTTTTTTTTTTATTAAATTAAAAAACTTTTTTATGAACATTCACCCGTCCAGGTACATCAACAATTTATTTACATACAGGGACCCTGTCCGGGTTATTTATAATTCTTTGGCAGGGGTGTTCCAGGTACCACCTGGTACTCTTCTGATGCTTGCCAAACATCCGAGGCACCAAGGACCACCAGGACCTGATGACGTCGTGTGGCCTATACAGTCAAGTCGTGACCCGCTATCTGGGTCTGTGTGGCCACCTTTTTCATCTCCCTCCGGGTCTGGAACCCTATGTCCCAGACTGAACGAACCCCAGGGGCCTAACAGGCGCCGGGTACGGGCCAGCTATACTTATCATGTCCATAGCTGGGGCTGCTGAGGAGACCACTGAGGGAGGCTGGGGAGATTTATGGCGTGGGGTGGGCACTTTTGCAGAGGCCTGGATGTGGGAGGCTGAAGGCTCCGAGGGTCTCACAGGTTCCTGACACTCTGGGGAGTAGGGGTCGCACCTGGTAACATTTAGGGCGTACCATCCATTGTAACCCCAGTGTCGGGTGTAAGTCACCAAGTCTCCTGGCAACAGGTCCCTCCCCGGGTGTCCTTCTGGGAGGTGAGCCTCCACGTCCCGCCGGTTCACAAAAACTTCTAAATAAAGTCCAGGCTCCTGGATGAAGCCCCAACCACCTTTCAATTTAAAGCTCCGTACTGCACCCTTACGCTGCGGCTCACTCAGGGTTCCTTTATCCTTTCTCATCCGGTCCTTATCTGCCCGGTCCTTCTCCAGCTGACGTTGGCGAAGTTTTTGGGATTCTCGCTGCTCCCTTTGTCGCTCTGCTTCCCGCTCCCAACGTCTCCACTCTTCCTCCTGACGCCGGTTGTAATTCTCCTCCACCAGCTGCTCCATGTCTCCACCATCAAATGCCAGCTTACAGTGTCCGGTTTGCGGCAGCTCCTCCTGGCGCCCCCCAGTCCTGGCGGCGCTCACCTGCGGAGGAAGCAGCCGGCTCTGGAACAGATGACAGTCGGGGCTCCGGTACAGGCAGGTAGTGCTCTGGTGCCTGCGCGGACTCTCCATGAGGACGGGTGTCGCTTCTTCTGTCTCAGCGACGGGGGCAGACAGCGGGATCTGGGGTGCTGCCGGTGCAGCGTTTTTTGCAAGAACGGGTGCCTCCACTGCGACAACGTCAACCGGATCACATTGCAAGGGCTCCTCTACTAGAACGGGTGCCTCACCTTCCGGTACAGACACTTCAGGTAAGAGGGATTGGCGCCACTCCAAGTTTATTTTTATGGCACGCCAGCTGGCTTCCATCCTGGCGACCTCCTCCGGTGCCGGGCCAGGTCTCTCAGGGTATCCTCCGCTTCTTGCAGCGTAGGAGGGTTTCCAGGCCGGGTGCCCAACGGTGGTTCCGTGGCGATCGGGTCGCTTCCGTGGGGGGAGAGCTCTGACTGCTCCATCCCTTCACACTTCTGCTCGTGTCCATTAGCCATCTCTGCCAAGTCACATGTGTCATTAGCATCTGGAGAGGGCCCCTCTTTTGTAGGGAGGCGGGACCTTCGTGTTAGTTTCCGCCCACTGAGGAGGATGAGGAGGCGGAACTGAAGAGCTGTGGGGCACAATCTTACATTGCAGTACCATTTAGAGCCATCGTTTTCGCGTCACTAAAGTGAGTGTACACCCATGAAGAGCACGCCCTTCTTCTTCACCAGTGCCTCGTCGTGACGCAGATATGGCGGAAAAATGGCAAATACATTCTCTGATGATTTTAACAATTCTCAAGCACAAAACCAGTTCAATTCAGGCACACAGGACTCGCTTATAGCGAGCTACAGAATCCTGTTCGTGACGCCCAAGTTGAGTCGCACAGAGCCAGAGGTTTTTGGGGTACTCGGCACCGAGCCCGTCGACTTCTATGGGGTATGTCACGGCTTTACCCGGCAATTGAATCAGAGTCTATTTTACTATGTAGAAGTGTATAAACTATAAATATATGTATATATATATGTCACAATGACATGTATATATATATATATATATATATATAATATATGTATTCTATGTGTGTATATTTTGTGTTTACAATGAAAGAAAGAGTTTTTTTTTGTTGCGATATTTTGTTCCCATAGACTTACATGGGACTTCCGGTATCGAAATCGGATATCGACGATATTTAGTGCTATCGGCGATACAATTTCGATACGATATTTTTAGATATCGAGCATTATCGCTCAACACTAATTAGTGGATTTTCCGAAACTGTGACCGAATTTTGCCGACTTTGAATAAAAATGCTTGGGAACACATATCTGAATTTGCTACGTTCGTGCTGAATTTGAGATTGGAGAACATTTTCTGAAAAAGTTCGCTCATCTCTAGTGGTGTGTTACAATAATTTTTGAAAATGTGGATACTCCAACTTGGGTTTCCATCTGGTGGGATGATTATAGTGGAAGGGGTGTCAGAGCCCGATTATACTGTTTCTATCTGTGTAAATTGATGCCACTTTAGTGGTGTGTGGCAATAATCTTCTGAAATGTTTGGACTCCAAGTTGAGTCTCCTTCAAGTGTGTTGCCTGCAGCAGTACAGCTCCCAGACCAGCAGGAATACATTTATTTTCAGTCAACTACCTATGTTACTATCCTTAATAGTCTAAAAAGCTGATATTTGTGCCACTTGATTGTTGCTGAGTAGAAAATCATTTTTAGATGTTGCATGTGTTATCAGGACTCCCAGCTTTGCAGGCTTACTCTGGTCCCTTACCCACCTCATCTTAATTTAAACTTAAATTCAAAGCGCTAAGTGCTGGTCCATACCCTGATACCTCATGCATGGCCCAAGGCTGACTGCTGCTGTGCCATTCTAACATTTCTACTGTGTGTGAATTGATCAGTCAACTGTCTGTGTTACTATCCTTTAATTTTTCTACCAATACTAGTCTAAGAAATTGATGTTTGTGGCACCTAAGTGTGGCTGAGCAGAAAATCAGTTTGAGCTGTTGCATGAGTCACCAGGGCTCCCAGCACAATAGACCTACACCAGTGCCTCACCCACCTTATCTTAATTTAAACCTAAATTCAAACCTGTAAATGCTGGCCCAGACCCTGGTACCTCATGCATGGCCCATAGCTGATTGCTACTTGTAACAATTATAGTGTAACACTCAGGAACCACTTGGCTGGAGACAATGAGTAAACTGAACAGAAGTGCGGTGTCATCTCCGTGTGTGGTTCCACCATTACTCCCCAGCAAAATGCCCGCTGTCTTGGGGTCATACTAGATTCCAAGCTTTCATTCACCCCCCACATCCGATCACTGCTCACTCTTGTTATCTCCACCTCAAAAACATTTCTAGAATTCGAACTTTTCTTACTTTCAACTTTCAATACTGTTTCTCTTATTCATTCTCGTCTGAACTATTGTAACTCTCTAATCGGTCTAACTCTTTCCAAACTCTCCCCTCTCCAATCTGTCTTGAATGCTGCAGCCAGGATCATATTCCTCACCAATCGTTATACCGATGCCCCTACCCTGTGCCAGTCATTACACTGGTTACCCATCCACTCCAGAATCCAGTACAAATGTATTACCCTCACCAACAAAGCACTCCATGGCTGAGCACCACCGTACATCTCCTCCCTTGTCTCAGCCTACCACCCTACCCGTGCCCTCCATTCTGCTAATGTCCTTAGGTTAGAATTCTCAATAATCAGAACCTCCCACTTCCGTCTCCAAGACTTTTCACGTGCTGAACCAATTCTTTGGAATGCACTACCCAGGTTAATATGATTAATCCCCAATCCCCACAGTTTTAGGCGTGCCCTAAAAATGCATTTGTTCAGACTGGCCTGCCGCCTCAATGCATTAACTTAACTATCCCTGTCTGGCCTATTCAAAAAAATTTTTTCCATGATGAGGTTCCTCGCATCAAGTTCTCACATGCTTTTTGCATTTAATAGCCCTCTGTGTCTGTACTATTACATAGTTTGGCTGTTAATTGGCTCATGTAGCATTACCGGAACACCCGATTCGTGCACTATAGCTGGTCCGAACAATGAAAGCAATTGTTACTATCTACCTTTCGTGTCTCCCCTTTTCACTCATAGATTGTAAGCTTGCGAGCAGGGCCCTCATTCCTCTTGGTATCTGTTTTGATCTGTGTTTATTGTTATGCTGTAATGTCTATTGTCTGCAAGTCTCCTCTATAATGTAAAGTGCGGCAGAATATGTTGGCGCTATAGAAATAAAATTATTATTATTATTATAACAAGTCTGTATTTACACAAACACAGGTGCAGCAAGTGAGCAACACTTCAAGAAAACACAGCAAACAGGGAGAGAGTGAAATAGTTCATATGCAGCACTGCTGCAGGCAAAGTCTCTTGGGCGAGTCATACACTAGGGAAAGCCCTTCAGAAGACACCGTTCACAACAGGGCTGGCAGTCTCTGAATAAGAGTCCCGAAAACAGTGCAGGGCTGAGAGTCTCTTAGGAAGTCCAGGACAGTCACAAATACTGCCACTGCAAACCAGATGCGAGGAACTCACACACAGCTTGCTACTGAGAACTGGAGAGGATTGCTGGAAGGGCTGAACCGGATCTATTAGAGAGGAGCAGTCTTTTGCTGCACAGAGCCAGGGATCCAAGCAGAATACACAAGCATGGACTGGAAGGCAAACCAGGGTTATAAAGACAGGGAAGGCAGATCACATGAGCAGAAGCAAGGCAGCAGACGCCATCTTGAAAAAGGGCAATAAAGTACCACAGATGAACAGAGAATCCAGGGTCCTGACACTACTGTGCCATTATCAAATTACTACTGGGAGTCAATTGATGCCTATTTTCCCAATGTCCCTAATGTTTGGAAATATTTGGACTTCAAGTTTGGGTCTCTTTCATGTACAATCCCTGAACTTGGCAGGGCTCTCTGAGCACCAGGCCTGCACCTGTCACTCATCCACCTGTTAGTGATCTATGTTTAAGCTTGAAATGCTGGTCCTAGGCCCTGTCCCATGCATCCATGCTGCCTTCCATTAAATTCAATGAAGTTGGGATATGTTTGACAAACTGTTCGGCAAACACTAGATTTTCGCCAACCAGAACCGAACCTTGAAAGGTTTGCTCATCTCTAATCTCTGCTTCAGTCTAGAAAATGGTTGCTGATGGAGAAGCACGTGACAAGAGCAATCAATCAGCCTCTTCCAATTGGTATTGTAAAACACCTCACAGAGGAATGCTGCTTTTTCATTTAAGTAACCCGATGAACAGGTATGCTCACATGCTACTCCAAGAAAAATATGCCAACTAGTGATGAGCGAGTATACTCAGGTGATCTCCAAGTATTTTGGCGTGCTTGGAGATTTAGTGTTAATCGACACAGCTGCATGATTTGCGACTGCTGGACATCCTGAATACATATGGCGATTCCCTTACAAACAGACATTCCTCACATGTATTTAGGCTTGTCCAGCAGCCACAAATCATGCAGCTGTATCGACAGAAACTAAATCTCCGAGCACGCCAAAATATTCGGCGGACACCCGAGCATGCTCGGGAAAACCCGAGCATCAAGTATACTCACTCTTCACTAGTGCCAACCCCTTTAAATTGAACCTTTAATTCAGTATGGTAATAGCTTTAGCTACTGGAAAAAAATGTAATGGAGTTGTAGATCCCCTTTAACTGAATGTTTTTCTAATTTAAATGTTTTATCATTCCGCTCAGAAAGTAATGTAATGTAAAAACAAAATGAATTTAGTCTTCAATGTAGCAAATTGGCTCCTATTTATATTCAATATTTCCTTGTTGTTAACATGCCAACCCATATGCAGCTGATGTGAGAATTTATTCTGATCTCTTGAGAAGCAGAGATAGCCACTGGTCTTTTAAAGATTAAAGTATGTGCATTTTAATTAGTTAATGCTATGTTTAACATTTTCATATTTTCCATGGTTTATTCATTCTTTTTACAATTAATATTAAAATATTAGATAATTATGTATCTCAATTTCACTTTTTCATGCTATGTTATTTTGCCAACATTTTAATTTTACAGATTGACAGAGAAAATTGAGTCAATAATTAGCATTCATGCTGTAGACTTTGTAGAAAAGGTTATATAATCTCTGGGAAATTGCATGTAACATAAATCAAAACGTCAACACAATGACCACATTTTGCCCTTGGCAAGTGTTATCAATACGAATGTTTATCATGATAAAAATAGAAAATGTTGCATACTAATTTAGCAATATGCCTGATAAGAGGTCCAGAATACCAGAATACATTACAGAATGCTTAAGTGGCATCATGGTTAATTTGCATAGGTTGATTAGAGTCTGTATATAGAAGTAGGTTCAGAGGAACATCCTAGAAAATTGATGTAGCAGATGTACGCTACATAAAAAGAAAAAACTAAATTTGTTGTGCAATTTCTTCTGAGCACACCAATATCCCATATGTGGTCAAAGACAACTTTTGAGGCATAGTGCACAGCTCAGAATGGAAGAAGTGCCATATTTGAGGGTGGTTTGATGGTGCAATGTGACAATGGTAGATCCACTGAGGATCCGGAACAGCAGAAAACCCCCCCCATAAATGACCCATTTAAAAAATCAAACCCCCTTTAAAGAAAAATCTTTTAAAGAACCCGTGATAATATTTGCCACCAAAGGTGTGTCACAAATTTTTTTTTAACCCCCGGGGGAGTGAAAAAAAAAATAACTCAAAGTTTTCCCCCCAACATTTTGTTTAAACCCCCGGAAATTTTTCATTTCATTTCTGGGAAAAAGGGTTTTAAAAAATTTGCCAAAAAATTTTTAAACACATTTTCTGCTAAAAGTATAATAAAAATATATAAAGTCTGTTTTTGTATGTTTTCCACAGGGAGACCCGGAGGGGTTGGGGGCAGTATTTGACTCCGGAGAGTAGATTTGGCTAGAATTTGTTTGGGCCCGGGCCCCCTAAACGAGCCCCCAAGTGCTAGAAAAGCAGAATCTCCCCCCAATGACCCTATTTTTTGGGAAAATTTTACCCCCCTGGGAAAATTTTTCTACAGGTTTTAAATGATGATTTTGACTCCATGGGTTTTTTTTCCCGAAAAAAAAGCAGTATTGGATTTTTTCTTTAGTAAAAATGCAAAAATGCCCTTGTATGCCCAGTAAGTTTTTACACCAGTACGGGTTTTAGTGCCCCAGAAATAGAGTTGAGCGAAAAAGGTCGGTCAACCCCCTAAGTCGCCAAATTTTGCCAAAATCGGGTTTTTGTAAAAATTTAAAACAACCCCAACTGCATTCCGGGCCCATGGGGTTCGGGGAAAACGAGCGCCAAAGGGCAGTTTTTTTCCCGAATGCTTTCAGGTGCCTTTTTTTTAAAACCAATGAGCAAGGACGTACACTGTGGGCAACGAGAAGCCCTGTGCAAACGGGCCACCAAACCCTCTTTGAGAAGGGCATTGCAGTGAAAAGGGGGTTTCTTTGGGGGGTGTCAGAGTGTCTATTTAAACCCTGACGCCCACCGCCATTTTACTTCTCCAATCTTTAAAA
>JARQOD010000004.1:124370572-124461993 GCA_033576555.1 Oophaga sylvatica
GAAAAATGAAATCTTCATCTCCATAAAGCATTTCAGCCGATGGAAGCAGGAAGTGCTCCAAAATCTCCTGATAGCTAGCTGCATTGACCCTGCACTTGATGAAACACAGTGGACCAACACCAGCAGCTGACATGGCACCCCACACCATCACTGACTGTGGGTACTTGACACTGGACTTCAGGCATTTTGGCATTTCCTTCTCCCCAGTCTTCCTCCAGACTCTGGCACCTTGATTTCCGAATGACATGCAAAATTTGCTTTCATCAGAAAAAAGTACTTGGGACCACTTAGCAACAGTCCAGTGCTGCTTCTCTGTGGCCCAGGTCAGGCGCTTCTGCCGCTGTTTTATGGTTCAAAAGGGCTTTACTGGGAATGCGGCACCTGTAGCCCATTTCCTGCACACGCCTGTGCACGGTGGCTCTGGATGTTTCTACACCAGACTCAGTCCACTGCTTCCTCAGGTCCCCCAAGGTCTGGAATCGGTCCTTCTCCACAATCTTCCTCAGGGTCCGGTCACCTCTTCTCGTTGTACAGCGATTTCTGCCACATTGTTTCCTTCCAACAGACTTCCCATTGAGGTGCCTTGATACACCCACTCTGGGAACAGCCTATTGTTGAGAAATTTCTTTCTGGGTCTTACCCTCTTGCTTGAGGGTTCAAGATGGCCTTCTTGACATCAGTCAGGTCGCTAGTCTTACCATCATGGGGGTTTTGAGTAATGAACAGGCAGGGATTTTTAAAAGCTTCAGGAATCTTTTGCATGTGTTTAGAGTTAATTAGTTGATTCAGAAGATTAGGGTAATAGGTCGTTTAGAGAACCTTTTCTTTATATGCTAATTTTTTGAGACAGGTTTTTTTGGGTTATCAGGAGTTGTATGCCAAAATCATCAGTATTAAAACAATAAAAGACCTGACAAATTTCAGTTGGTGTGTAATGAACTAAAATATATGAAAGTTTAATTGTAAATCATTACATTATGGAAAATAATGAAATTTAGCACTATATGCTAATTTTTTGAGAAGGACCTGTATGTATAGTATTCTATGTGTGTATATTTTGGTTTACAACGAAAGAAAGTGTTTTTTTAGTTGCGTATTTTTGTTCCCACAGACTTACATTGGACTTCCGTATCGGAATCGGATATCGACGATATTTAGTGATATCGCGATACCATTCCGATCCGATATTTTTAGATATCGAGCAGTATCGCTCAACACTATCCGTGACCAATCAGCGGAGCTAGGTCAGAGGGTCAGCCTACTTTAACCACTAATAATGACTTGCCATGTCACGGACATGCTCAGTGCAGGCATTCTGGACTTAGGCTTACAACAGCCTTTTTCCTGTTCTGTAACCTAGGTTTAAAGGCTACTATGAACAAAGACCGGAGTAAATAATTGTGCCTCTCGGGTATTGGCTAGGCGTTGGGAACGACGACAAAGCTGAGTAGCATCTGCCTCGGCTGGGTCTGGATGGGAGACCACAGACTCCTCGGATCCAGGTTCAGATCCCGCCGTTGCCTGATACCTAACAACATTGATCTCTGAAGCGAATAGCTCTCAGCTGGCTCCTATGGAGGCTGTTCACAATAATTAGGCTCAGAAAAGAAATAAAAAAATATTTTAGACTTGAGAGTCCTCATGGTGATACCTTTTAATGGCTAACTGAAAAGATGGTAACAAATTGCAAGCTTTATTCCCCCATGTGGTAGCACCTTGACATTCAGTTGCCCCTTTCCATCATTAGTGGCATTTTTTCTATCCTCAATAGCTGTCTGTTTTTCAGTATTCAATCAGGGCATAGTATGAGGGTGAGTTTCAACGATCAGTAAACGCTGCGTGTTTGGCGCTGTGCGCTGGGCAGCGCCAAACACGCAGCGTCCAGATGTTACAGCATAGTGGAGGGGATTTCAAGAAATCCCGTCTCCACTATGCGTAACAACACGCAGGCGGGAGACCTGCGTAAAACGGACATGCGGCGGTCTTTTCAGACCGCAGCATGTCCTCGCGTGTTGCGGCGACGGTGCGTCGCCGCAACAGAATTTAAAAACAGGGCTATGTAGCCCTGCGTTCTTTCCGGAGGTGTTCCGGAGGTGTCCTGACACCTCCGGAAAGAGCGCGCGTCAGAAAGGGGGTGGGGCTTAGACAGAGCGGAATTTCCGCTCCGTCCAAAGCGCTGTGGTTCCGGACGTGGAACCACAGCCTTACCCCATTTTTTCGACAGCTCTTTTTTATTGGGTGACACATTTTTTAATGCTACTATTAAAAGTTACATTTTATATATTCACTATTGCTTTTTTCCATGTGTGGAGTACAGAATCTTTTACGTAAGTACAACTGCACAAACAAGGGGTTTGCTGCTGTACTGACACAGTGTGGAGTAGGTTGAACACGACAATCTGCTGTACTGTGAGAGATGTGCAGGTGGAGATGTTATAGTGGATTGAGAAAGAAGGGGTGTGCGTGGTATGTAAGATCAGTCAAAAACAGCAGGCATGTCCAATTCCATACCAGCTAACAGGCTCAAAGTCGTCGCAACTGTAGGGGGTAGTGTTGAGCGATACTGCTCGATATCTAAAAAAATCGTATCGAAATGGTATCGCCGATATCACTAATATCGTCGATATCCGATTCCGATACCGGAAGTCCAATGTAAGTCTATGGGAACAAAATATCGACATTAAAAAAAAACATTCTTGCCTTGTTGGTTAATTTTTACATGAGGAAAACAACAAAGACTAATGTAGAATGTATTGGGGAGGTTGAGGAGACAATAAAGGCATACATGTTTAACCCAATGCATTGGAATAGCATTAATATATTTTTTTTGGGAAATACGTTTGGATTGACTAACAAATTGACAATGTTGTTAACCTTTTTTCTATTTTGGCAAATATGTATGTTTTCAACTTCCATGCTCTTCACCTTTTTAACTTTTGCCAGTGCCACACTTTCTCCTTCATAATCTTCAGCAGCCAGCATCATCTTTCTCATCAAATTATTCTTCATCTTCACCTTCTTAATCTTCTTCTTAAACTTTTTGCTATTCATGTTTTTGTTTACATTACTCAATGGTTATTATTAACTAATTAATCTTCTTCATATTCAAATTCTTCATCTTCTTCCTCTTCATCTTCTTCATCATATTCTTATTTGTGACAGAGATTCCTGTACTTGTAATCTGTAAAAGTATGAATTGTTCATCCTTCCGTTCTTGCTGTCACAAAAGATTTAAATTACAACAGTATTTGTCCGTGTTCAGTTTAGCCTGCAGCAGCAGGCTTTTTTCCAGGGGCACCACGAGGAGGAACGGACTCACCCCCATACACTGCTTAGTCTTCTTCTGCTTAAATTTTAGAGCATATATTTTGCTCTTCATTTTGGTCTTATACTTCATGTTCTTCTGCTTTTTGATCTTTTGCTTATTGTTCTTCTGTCTCTTGTTCTGTATCTTGTAGTTTTCTTAACCTTCTTTGTCCTGTTGGTGATCTTCTTCTGGGTAATCTTTTTTTTTTTTCTTTGTGATGGTGTTCAGGCTGGTTGGCTTCATGCTCGTGTCCTTGTTGTCGTCATCTTCTTCTGGGTGGTCTTTAAGGTCGTCTAATTTCGAGAAACAGCTGACGTTACTGGAACCCTGACGGGTATCAGATGGAGCAAGAGACAATGGAAGTAACGAGGACCAGCTGACTGTGCTGGACCCCGGACGGGTAGCAGAAGGAAAAGAGGCAATGTCACAACCGAGTACCAGCTGACGTTACTGTGACACGGTTACTAAGCAGGAGGTACCTGTGCTCCAAAGCACTACCAAGGACCAGCAGACGTTGCTGGAACTCGAATACGGAGATGGAGGCACCTAGGCCAAAGGCACTGGGGAGAACCACTTGACGGTACTGGACCCCAGATGGGTAGCAGAAGGAAAAGAGGCAATGTCACAACCGAGTACCAGCTGACGTTACTGTGACACGGTTACTAAGCAGGAGGTACCTGTGCTCCAAAGCACTACCAAGGACCAGCAGACGTTGCTGGAACTCGGATACGGAGATGGAGGCACCTAGGCCAAAGGCACTGGGGAGAACCACTTGAGGGTACTGGACCCCGGACGGGTAGCAGAAGGAAAAGAGGCAATGTCACAACCGAGTACCAGCTGACGTTACTGTGACACGGTTACTAAGCAGGAGGTACCTGTGCTCCAAGCACTACCAAGGACCAGCAGACGTTGCTGGAACTCGGATACGGAGATGGAGGCACCTAGGCCAAAGGCACTGGGGAGAACCACTTGACGGTACTGGACCCCGGACGGGTAGAAGAACGCACCCATGAAAATGTAAGTTGACAGGACCAAGCCGTCCGCAGTTACCGAATCACACAGTCCTACAGTGGGTGCTTATCCTATTGTCACAATGGAAACCACCTTTATTTACATATCCCACAGCACACATAGGAATCACCTAAACTGCAGGCACCATAGAGTCGGCTAACCCGAATGCAACACGACAGCACAACTTATTGGAGGATAATTGACGTTCACACTGCCAGGAAACAGCTGTCGTGCTGTAAACCAGGCTGGCCAGGAGTCAGTACCCCTGCCAATTACTTACGAGCAACAAATGGCGGTGTTGTAGCCCAGGGAGTAGAGTTCAGGTGGTAGAAAGATGAACATAACAGGAGACATGGAAAACGTTGCCAAACAGTTATTTAATCTGAAAACGGACAGGCAAATTCAGGTGAGATCCATGCCTTGTTCATTTTCAGAAAAGTAAGCCAGTCTACATTCTCTAAGGATAGTCGCATGCGACGGTCTGTTACTACACCACCTGCAGCACTAAAGACACGCTCAGATAATACACTGGCAGCAGGGCAAGCCAGCACCTCCAATGCATACTGGCTAAGCTCTGGCCATGTATCCAACTTAGAGACCCAAAATTTGAAAGGGAAGAGGCATCTGGGAGTACACTTAGAGGGAAAGCCAAGTAGTCTGTCACCATCTTACGGAAACGTTTCTTCCTGGTGACTGGAGCCGTCTCGGATGGTGTAGACCTTGCTGGCGCTGTCACAAAACTTTGCCACATTTGTAACATACAGTTCCTGCCCTGTGCAGAGGCGCTGCTTCTGCTCCCTCTTGTTGTAGAGGTGTCTACACTGCCTCGACGCACAGAGCTGCTTTGTAAAGCAGTAGCAGCAGCAGCAGCTCTCTCCGGCTGGAATGTACAACAGTATGGATTTCACCAGTGTGTCTTGGTACTCCTGCATTTTACGGTCCCGGTTCACCGTGTGATGAGGGTTTGTAAGTTGTCCCGGTAGCGAGGGTCTAAGAGGGTGTACACCCAATAATCTGACGTGCTGAGAATGTGGGCGATGCGGCGGTCGTTTCTCAGCACTGAAGCATGAAATCAACTGTGCTGCAGACTCCCAACTGGCCAACAAAGGCTGTCCTCTGGAAGAGGCATCATCTCTGTCTCCTCTGCATCACCCCACCCTCGCTCTACATACTGACTACAGCGTTGTGTACCTCCCTCTGTAGGATTTCTTCCTCCTCCATTGACTCCTCCTCCTCCTCATCCTCCTCACAAAGTGAGCCCTGCCCAGCCCTTTGTGAGGAACCACGTTGCGCTGACTGTCCTGAAGGTAATTGAATTTGTGACTCCTCATCCTCCACCTCTTCCAAAACCTCTTCCTTTAGTGCTTTCAGTGATTTCTGAAGCAGGCAGATAAGGGGGACAGTCATGCTGACTAGTGCATCATCTGCACTCGCCATCCGCGTTGAGACATCAAACGCAACGCAAAACGTCGCAGATGTCCTTCATAGAGGCCCACTCAGTAGTGGTGAAGTGTGAACGGCGCAAATTGCGAGTTGATTGCGCCTGTTGCAGCTGATACTCCATTACTGCTGGCTGCTGCTCACACAACCGCTCCAACATATGTAACGTGGAATTCCACCTGGTGGTACGTCACATATGATGCGATGTTCAGGAAGGCGAAATCTGACTTGCAGAGCTGCAATGCGCGATCTGGCCATGCTGGAACGTCGCAAGTGAGCGCACTCTAGGCGGACCTTGTGCAGCAGTGCATCAAGATCCGGATAGTCCCCTCAAAAAAACTCTGCACGACCAAGTTGAGCACATGTGCCAGACATGGTATGTGAGTGAGGTTGCCAAGGCCCAGAGCTGCCACCAGATTTCGGCCATTGTCACACACTACCAAGCCTGGCTGGAGATCAGCTGACAAAAACCACACGTCGCTCTCCTGCTTGATGGCATCCCAGAGCTCCTGCGCTGTGTGGCTTCTATTCCCCATGGGAATTAATTTCAGTACGGCCTGTTGACGTTTGGCCACGGCTGTGCTCATATCGGTCGCAACAGGTAAGCGTTCACGGGTCCATGTGGAGGTATACCGTGACGGCTCGTGCAGCGATGATTCTGAGGAACTGGAGAAGGAGGAGGAATCAATGTGCACAGACTGGATTCCTGCAATCCTTGGAGTTGGCAGAACACGTACAGCGCCACTGGCAAGATCTGTACCCGGCTCCACAACATTGACCCAATGGGCAGTGAGGGAAAGGTATCGTCCCTGGCCATGGGTACTGGTCCATGCATCGGTGGTCAGGTGGACCCTGCTACTGACGGCGTTTAGTACGCATGTTTAATGTTTCCCTCAACATGTTTTTGCAGAGCAGGGACAGCTTGCCTGCTGAAATAAAATCGGCTTGGCACATTATATTGTGGGACTGCCAATGCCATAAAGTTCCTGAAACTGTCAGTCTCCACCAGCCTGAATGACAGCATTTCAAGGAACAGGAGTTTTGCAAGGCCAGCATTCAGAGCCTGTGCTCGTGGATGGTTTGCCGAGTATGGCCGTCTTTTATCCCATGCCTGTGTAACCGATGGCTGTTTTTTGTTCTGGGAGTGTGACGATGACTGTGAACTTGCTGCAGTGGGTGGAATAACAGTTTGTCTATGGACAACAGTGACCGAGGTTCTTCCATGGAGATCCTGTGAGGAAGCCGAACCAGGTGTGTGAGAGCTGGAGGTAGAGGCTCGAACATGACCTAAAGATGTAGGTGCTGCTGTAGGTTGGCCTACATCTCCAGTGTGTCTTTGGAACTCAGCTACGTGCTTTGTCCGTACATGTTTCCACATATTTGTGGTATTCAGGTTCCTGATATTTTTACCTCTTTTAACTTTTTGCTTACACAGCTTGCATTGAACATAGCAAATATCATCTACAAGTCTGTCAAAAAAGGACCACGCAGTGCAAGTCATGGGAGCGCCAATTTTGACAGTTCTAAGAGAACTGCTCCCAACAGGTGCCAAACTGGAGGCTACAGGCAAGCGAGTCTGCAGCCTACCTCTCCCTCCTCTTTGTACCGTTGGGACAATCTCTTCCTCAGAGTTGCTCCCACCACCTTCCTGTTGCTCACGCCATGTTGGGTCTCGGACTTCATCATCTCCACTACCCTCTTCCAACACCTGCTGCTGTTGGATGGTCTGGGCAGCACCATGCTCCACAAAACCTGGCACCTGAGTCTCATCATCATCATAAGATGCGTTCTGCGGTGTGCTGTCCATCGGCACTGGCTCACCCGCCTCTTCAGATTGAGAGAGACACAGCTGTTGCGCATCACTGCATACTCCCTCTTCTTCAAATTGCAGAATGCTGCTTGCCTGTGCCCGTGTTTGCGAGCCAACAGATTCTGAGAACAGAAGCAGAGACTCAGCTGGCTCCTGTACAGAACTCTCTGACTGCCTGGGCAATTTGACAGGCGGTGAACAGACAGATGGTTGCTCAACAGTGTTGTGTTCCTGAGAGGAGGTGGAAGGAATTGAGCTCCTACCAAAGTGCGCATAAAGGAACGCTCATGGGTAAAACTGGTGGATGCTGTGTCACTGAGGGCGGCAGCAGCCACAGAATCCCCACGTTCTCTTCCTGCTGAAACTCCACGGCCACGACCACGTGCCTTACTCACTGACTTCTTCATCTTGGTAGATTGATAAAGAAAGTCAGAAAAGTTATAAGGCCTAAGTGTGGTTATTACGCAGAGACTGAAGTGAACACTGAAACACAACTGTTCACAATCTGTGAAAGGCTACTCCTTTGTCTACTTCTATAGTGTTTGCAACCAATGTATTGTATACGGATGGAAGCGCGTCACACTAATAGATTATATTTTAAATGGAATGGAGCAGAACCAATTGGAGATAAATGAAAAGGATGAGCCACTGAGACACGCTCAGCAGAGTACAAGCAGCAGTGCTTGAACAAGTAACTGGAGCGTGATGTGCACTCAAAAAATAAAAAACACAGACTGAAGTGAACACTGAAACACAACTGTTCACAATCTGTGAAAGGCTACTCCTTTGTCTACTTCTATAGTGTTTGCAACCAATGTATTGGATACGGATGGAAGCGCGTCACACTAATAGATTAGATTTTTTTCAAATATAATGGAGCAGCACCAATTGGAGAAAAATGAAAAGGATGAGGCACTGAGACACGCTCAGCAGAGTACAAGCAGCAGTGCTTGAACAAGTAACTGGAGCGTGATGTGCACTCAAAAAATAAAAAACACAGACTGAAGTGAACACTGAAACACAACTGTTCACAATCTGTGAAAGGCTACTCCTTTGTCTACTTCTATAGTGTTTGCAACCAATGTATTGTATACGGATGGAAGCGCATCACACTAATAGATTATATTTTAAATGGAATGGAGCAGAACCAATTGGAGATAAATGAAAAGGATGAGCCACTGAGACACGCTCAGCAGAGTACAAGCAGCAGTGCTTGAACAAGTAACTGGAGCGTGATGTGCACTCAAAAAATAAAAATCACAGACTGAAGTGAACACTGAAACACAACTGTTCACAATCTGTGAAAGGCTACACCTTTGTCTACTTCTATAGTGTTTGCAACCAATGTATTGGATACGGATGGAAGCGCGTCACACTAATAGATTAGATTTTTTTCAAATATAATGGAGCAGCACCAATTGGAGAAAAATGAAAAGGATGAGGCACTGAGACACGCTCAGCAGAGTACAAGCAGCAGTGCTTGAACAAGTAACTGGAGCGTGATGTGCACTCAAAAAATAAAAAACTCAGACTGAAGTGAACACTGAAACACAACTGTTCACAATCTGTGAAAGGCTACTCCTTTGTCTACTTCTATAGTGTTTGCAACCAATGTATTGGATACGGATGGAAGCGCGTCACACTAATAGTTAAATTGCATGGAGCTGCAAGAATTACACTGAAGGAAAAAAAAAAGAGTCTGTGAGTGACATGTGCAGATGCCTACAGACAGCGTTGCATGCAGAGCAAACTGCAGCGTCACCTGCACTCACACACACCTTGCAGAGCTGTTAAAACAACACTGCAGGCAAAAGGAAGCTTTACACAGCGGTTGGTGCTAGCCTGCCTACAGCACAGTACACTAAATCGCAATCTCTAACTGTCCCTCAGAGTCAGCACAGCAGCGTTCTGTCCCTTACTGAATTCACAGAACAGTGACGCTAAAATGGCGGCTGCGCTTTTTATAGTGCATTCTGACATCATTTCAGCATCCAATCACAGCCATGCAATTAGTTAACATGACCGCAGCAGTACAGGATGTGCCCACACTTCTTAGGATTCCTCATTGGCTGACTAAAATCACATTGCCTCGCAAAGAATTATGGGAACTTCCGATTCCGGTATTCGATAAGACGAAAATATCGAAACGAATTATCGAAAGGCCGATAGAGCTAATATCGGCCGATACCTGATATTTGCAGTATCGTATCGCTCAACACTAGTAGGGGGTAAACAATTGGAGGTTCTTCGGCCAGAGACCTGTGTGACAACATATGACACGGTGAAGGAGGAGGAAGAATCATATGATGCGGATAGGGTGGATGGTGGTTGGCGAATGGCGAGACCCGCTAGTCTGCATTTTAGCACAATGACATTACCAGATTAACGCATGTTGATTGCGCATGTGCCAGGTCATGCACGTAGTACTGAAATTATTTCATTTTTTTTACTCTACTAGGTTTGTTTTTAAAAAATTTGACACATAACATGATTTTTAAGATTTTTGCCAGTCTGAAAAAAAGACCCAAGCTAGGCCACTGCAGAAACTCGAATGCTGCTGTCCACTGCCAGAGTTGGGCCTCAGGATGCATTGGTTGTCGTGGTTGCATAACTCTGTGACTATGTAACCTCCTCATCTTCCTCCTCCTCCTCTTCAGCTGAGCTACTCAGCTGCATGCCTCTGGGTTTACACCAAGTGAGATCTACTACCTCATCATCATCCTCTCTTTTCTCCCACTCCTTGCCCTGAGAGTCACCCTCCTCCTCTTCCTGCCCTGATAGCACAGTACAATACGCAGGCACCTCTAATATTTGAGTCTGATCAAAAATGGATCACCTTTACCCCACAAGGTCAACATCTGTTGAAGAGGGTTTGGTTTATGCTCAGACAAAACTTTGGCCATGGATCAAAGCGAGAAAAAAATTGGCCATCGGTGCAGATGATTTCCTCATCTTGACTCTGTGAATCTTTAGAGTACACTTTAGAGTACATTTCCTATGCCCATGGCATACAGTGTGTGAAGAGATCTACAGACTCAGCCATCTGTGGTTCCCAACAGTCAGTTGGGCACTTGGAGAGTTGTGATGTGGGGGAAAAAAGTGTAATTGGGGTGTCTCCACTGAAGACTGTACTGTGTGTGATGTTAAGGTGGAGGAAGAGGAGCAGAGGCCACTTGATGTAACACTTGCCATCTACTGGAGCACATGTTCCTTCTGGCCCTCATCTACAAAGCGTTAAGTTCTACAGCTGCCAAAGAAAGGGAGATGTTACGTTCTGCTACAAGCACTAAGGAAAGAAAGGGAAATCTGTCCCTACAATAGAACTAAACTCAATCCCTACGATGTAACGGGGAACCTGATCCTGCGATCAGATCCGCTAAAGTCCTCAGCTAGTCTGAACGAAGACCTATAGATGCGAGGAAGGGATCTCTACAAGCACTAGGGACTGGGAGAAAAGATGGACACCTCCTAACAGAAGTTGCAGCAGTAAAAAGAAAAACAAAACAACATAGAACACAGAGGTCTGAAGACCAAGCAAAACTATTTGAGTAAGGTAACAAAGCACCCGGCTAGCTTAAGAGTAGAAGTTACAATGAAGTCCAGCAAAGCCAGAAGGGCAGAACAGGATTAAGTAGGCAAAAAAGGTCATGTGACCAGCAAGATAGAAAAAACCTAACAGGAGAGTTCTGTTATGATCTGCTACAAGCACTAAGGAAAGGTGGGAATTCTGTCCCTACAATAGGACTGAGCTGGATCCCTACGATGTAACGGGGGACCTGATCCTGCGACCAGACCCGCTAAAGTCCTCAGCTAGTCTGAACGAAGACCTATAGTTGCGAGGGAGGAATCCCTACAAGATCTAGGGACTGGGAGAAAAGGTGGACACCTCCTAACAGAAAGTGTAGCAGGGAAAATAAAACAGAAAACAAATACTAAGAGATCCTAAGATCAAGCAAAACTGACAGAGTAAGGCACCTAAGCACCCGGCTAGCTTAAGAGTAGATAATACAATGAAGTCCAGCAAAGCCAGAAGGGCGGAGCCAGACTAAATAGGGTAAAAAGGTCATGTGACCAGCAAACTGAAACAAAATCTAACAAGAGGGTTCTAACAGTACCCTCCCTTCTAAGAGGATCCTCCGGATCCCCTTGGACTTAGGCTTATCCGGAAACCTCTTGTGAAACGCTCTGACAAGTCTAGACGCAGAAACATCATCCGCCCTCACCCATGAGTTATCCTCGGGTCCATAACCCTTCCAAGCGACGAGGTACTGCAAACTCCCTCTATACCGTTTAGAATTTAGGATGCGGGAAATCTCATATTGCCCATCCTCCACCACCAGGGGAACAGTGGCCGAGACGTCTCCATCTGAGACCTCAGCTTTTTTCAAGAGAGAAACATGAAACACCGGATTAATCTTCCAGGAGGTAGGAAGCTCCAACTTAACAGCAGATTGGTTAATAACCTGAAGCACCTTAAAGGGCCCTACAAACTTGGGACCCAATTTCTTAGACGGAATCCTCAAGCGCAGATTCTTAGAGGACAACCAAACCATGTCACCAATAGCAAACAAAACCTCTTGTCGTTTTCTATCAAAATACACTTTGGATCTTTTGTTAGCCTCCTGAAGATTACCACGTACATCAGTCCAAACTCTCTCCAAAACACCAGAAAAATTCTCCTCTTCAGGTACAGCCGATCCCAACTTGGAAAATGACCCAAAAGACGGATGTCTCCCAGTACAACAACAAAAAAGGCGAACAACCAGCAGAAGCGGATGTATGATTGTTAAGAGCAAACTCAGCAAGTGGCAGAAACTCAGACCACCCCTCTTGATTATCAGTCACAAAACAAAGCAAGAACTGCTCAACATCCTGGTTTTTCCTTTCTGTCTGGCCATTAGACTCAGGATGATATCCAGATGAAAACGACAAATGAACTCCCAACCTGTCTCAAAAAGCGCGCCAAAAACGAGACACAAACTGAGGTCCCCTATCGGAAACAATGTCAGTAGGAACGCCATGTAGTCTGACTATTTCCTTGACAAAGGCCTTAGCGAGAGTCTTAGCGCAGGGCAATTTGATGAAAGGAACCAAGTGACACATCTTGCTAAAACGGTCCATGACCACCCAGATGACAGTGAAACCCTCAGAGGGGGAAGGTCAGTAATAAAGTCCATAGCCAAATGTGTCCATGGTGCACTAGGGATCTCCAGAGGGCAAAGCAACCCCGCAGCAGGAGTATGTGAAGACTTAGATCTAGCATACACAGTGCATTGACGCACCCACTTAATGACTTCCTTCTGCCATCCAGGCCACCAAAAACTGCGACCCACAAGTCTCTTGGTCTCAGAGATTCCAGGATGACCTGCCAACCGAGACTCATGACACTGAGCAAACAAATCTCTCCTAAAGGTCCCAGGCACAAACAACCTCCCATGGGAGTGTTAGATGGTGCATTCTCCTGTGCTTTAAGAATCTCCTCTTCAATACAGAGTCCAAAGCAGCAATCACAACCCCTTCTTGTAAAATGTTCTCCTCCTCCTCAGCACCAACCATGGGAGAAAAGCTGCGAGACAAAGCATCGGCTTTAAAATTCTTAGTACCTGGAATGTAAGTAACGGAAAAATTAAACCGCGAGAAAGACAGTGTCCACCTAGCCTGACGGGCATTCAAGCGTTTGGCAGCATCCAGATAGATCAGATTTTTATGATCAGTGAACACCTGAACGGGAAATTCAGCACCTTCCAAGAGATGCTGCCAGTGTTCAAATGCGAGTTTAATGGCCAGCAATTCCCGATTGCCAATATTGTAATTCAGTACAGTCTCAGAAAATTTTTTTGAAAAAAAAGCACAGGGATGTATTCCATCCGTGTTTTCCTGAGACGACCCCCACAGAAGAAGCATCAACCTCAACCAAAAACGGTTTAGTCACATCTGGCTACATAAGGATGGGAGCAGAGCTGAACCTCTCCTTTAAAAACACAAAAGCCTCAATGGCCTCAGTAGTCCACTGAACCGCATTAGCACCTTTCCTGGTGAGATCGGTCAGCGGTTTGGCAATAATAGAACATTTTTTTATGAATTTTCTATAATAATTGGCGAAACCCAAAAACCTCTGTAACGATTTCAAACCAATAGGCCTAGGCCATTCCTGCACAGCTTGAACTTTCACCGGATCCATCTCAAAACCTTCGCTGGAGATAATGTAGCCCAAAAAACTAATTCTCTGTACAGTGAACTCACATTTCTCAAGCTTAGCAAAAAGCAAATTGTCACTCAATAACTGTAATACCTCACGAACGCTCCGCCAATGAGATTCCAAATCCGGCGAATAAATCAAAATGTCATCCAAATACACAACCACACTTTTGCCGATCAAAGGTCTAAGGATGTCATTAATAAGATTCTGAAAAAATGCAGGAGCATTGGTAAGGCCAAAGGGCATAACCAGATTCTCAAAATGACCCACCGGAGTGTTAAAAGCAGTCTTCCATTCGTCACCCTCCTTCATGCGCAACAAATTGTATGCCCCCGAAGATCAATTTTAGAGAACCACTTGGCCCCCGCTAACTGGTTAAACAAATCAGGAATCAATGCAGTGGGTAAGGATTGCGTACCGTAATTTTATTAATCTCACAAAAGTCCAGACAAGGACGTAAACCGCCGTCCTTTTTTTTAACAAAAAAAAATCCAACAGCCACAGGAGACTTGGAAGGCCTAATGTGACCGGCGGCCAAGCTTGTCTGTATGTATTCCTCCAATGCCTTTCTCTCAGGTATAGTAAGAATAAGCGACTTTTAGGAAGAGTCGCTCCAGGGACAAATTCAATAGTACAATCATAGTCTCTATGGGGAGGTAACATCTGCGATTCCTTCTCAGAAAAAACTTTCCAAAAATCCTGAATAGGTACAGGTAATTCCCCTTTATCCACAGCAGCAATACGCCCGTTACAACACTTGTCATAACACTGAGGGCTCCAGGACTTAATTTCATTGGTAGACCAATCCAGAACAGGATTGTGCAATTTTAACAGGGTAACCCCAATATCACCGGAGAAGGCAAATTATTCAATACTACCAAATCCAAATTTTCTTGGTGAACACCATTAATAGTGAGGGGAAATTCACAGACCTTGTGAGTAACATTCTTCAAGGGAGAGCCATCAACAGAAACCAAGGCAATAGGGGATGACAAAGGTTTGGGTTTTAATTTAAGTTTTTCCAAGAATTCCCCATCAATCACATTCAGAGTAGAACCACAATCGACAAATACCCGAAATTACATTAATTTTTCCTGAGCAGCAGTAGTGGCAGAAAGAGATACTTAGTTCATGACTAAGGTGCTGCGTCACCTGAAACGCGTTGATAACGCATTCATCTGCTGCTAATCTATGCTGATACTCCTCTGTATTTGGAATGACAAGTGAATAAAGAAAAAAATTTTTTTATCTTCACTTCATCGTTGAGCTGGAATTTATTTTTTTTCCCTTTTGCAATGTTTCACGTCTGACACAGCGGTTCCTTGCTCCGATCTCTGGTATGCTGCACTGGTGAGCTGGACATAGCCCTGCAAGAAACAAACTTTTCAAAGCTGAATCGTTCCACCCCACCTGAGTAGACCACCGTCGGAAGTGAGTACAATATTTTTCCACATTACCTGATCTCTTCCTCAAACGTCTCAACTCTGTCTCAGCTGATGAGACATGATCCGGATCATCATACAGCAACCCCAAAGCAGAAAAAAAACTATCCACTGATCTAAAGCATGGATCAGTAGGTTGCAGAGAAAAAGCCCATTCCTGAGGTTCTTTGCGCAAAAGTGACATTATGAACCCTACGCGCTGCGATTTATTACCAGAGGATCTGGGTCTCAAACGAAAATACAACAAGCAAGCATTTTTAAAAGAAAAAAATCTTGTTGTTCACCAAAAAATAAATCAGGCAAACGTACCTTTGGCTCCATGAAATGTGCTCCAGAACAACTACTCACGTGTTGCTGGAGGTCAGCCACCTCCAGAGAGAGTCCCTGCAGGCGTTGAGCCAAGTCCTGAACCGACACCATGATGGAAATTGGAAATCTTTCCTTAGAGATTTTTCTTTTGGCCTAGACTTACTGTTATGTTCTGCTTCAAGCACTAAGGAAAGAAAGGGAAATCTGTCCCTACAATAGAACTAAGCTCAATCCCTACGATGTAACGGGGAACCTGATCCTGCGATCAGACCCGCTAAAGTCCTCAGCTAGTCTGAACGAAGACCTATAGATGTGAGGAAGGGATCCCTACAAGCACTAGGGACTGGGAGAAAAGATGGACACCTCCTAACAGAAGTTGTAGCAGTAAAAAGAAAAACAAAACAACATAGAACACAGATGTCTGAAGACCAAGCAAAACTATTTGAGTAAGGTAACAAAGCACCCGGCTAGCTTAAGAGTAGAAGTTACAATGAAGTCCAGCAAAGCCAGAAGGGCGGAGCAGGATTAAGAAGGCAAAAAAGGTCATGTGACCAGCAAGATAGAAAAAACCTAACAGGAGAGTTCTAACAGGAGTGGAGTTGTCTGTCCAGTAACAGAAGTTGTAAAAATGCTGCAAAAATTCTGACTGCAGCAAATCAAACTGACTTCTCATCCCTCATCTCATACCTGTCTCACAACCCTGAACAGCTATTCAGTACTTTCAATTCTTTCCTGGGTCCACCAGTTCCCCTTCCTCTCCTCTCATCTCAGCTGAATACTTTGCCTCACCACCTATGAACTTGACACAATAAAGTCTCACCACATTTCAAACTTTACCACAGTCTTCAATACAAGCCAATCTCACCTCTTCAACCTGTCAATAACAACTGGTGTCTTCCATCCTGATTGAAACATACCTCAATCACACCCATCCTCAAAAATCCCTCATCCTCTGTTTCTACCTATCGCCCCATATCATTTCTCCACTATGGCTCCAAATTACTGGAACAACATGTTCATTTTGAACAATCCTCTCACTTTTCCTCTTGCTCCCTCTTTGACTGCTTACAATCTGACCTCAGACTGCACCATTCTATTTAAATTGCCCTGACTAAAGTCACTAATGACCTACTAACCGTCAAATGAAAGTGAAGCGAGTTTGTCCTCCTCCTTCTCCTTGACCTGGCATTTCTCTTTGACACAGTGGACCATTCCCTCTCACTACAGACTTTCCAATCTGCTGACATTACAGACTTGGCCCTTTGTTGGACTTCCTCGTACCTAACAGACAGAACATTCAGTGTCTCCCACTCACACAACACCTTCTCATCTTGCCCTCTGTGTCAGTGTCCACCAAGTTTCAGTTGTAGGACCAGGAAAAATGCTTAGAGGGTACACGTGCACACTGCCTCCCTCTTAAAAGGACAGCCCGCATTAACCTAAGGTACTCCCAACCTATAGATGAGCAACACCTTCAATTTACAGTAAGTCTTCTCTCCAATATGGAGATACCTGAGCTATGTTGTTAGTTTGACTTGCATGCATACTAGTTGTCAGGTTCCCAGGTCCACCTGTCTGCTTGCCTACTCTGTACCTGTCTGTGTCCATCTGCTCGTACCTGTCTGCTCTCTTCTGTCCATCAGCAGGTCTAGATCTCACCTACCAGTGCTCATCTGTCTAACACCCGGTCCAGTGTTTCTCTGTTCCTCAGCCGGTGCCAGTCCCTTCAGTGCCTGCCTGCATTTTTCATCCCTCCTTTGGGCCATAGTAGCTTACCCACTGTAGGGGGTCAGCTGCCACCTTCTGTACGTCAGTTATGGAGTAGCACCTGGTGCCACCTCTTTAGTACCTCCTTGGGTCGCAGTTTTCGCCTGATGCCACTTGTCCGAGTAGGGATTTGGTAGGCCACCTAGTTATGCCTCTTCCAGACTTTCAGAGGGATACAGAACAGTGTTTCCAACACCTTGCCCATTACAGTCTCCATCTGCTGGGTTGGCTGTAGTGGAAGAGGTGTTACTAATTCTACTTTTTTGCAATTGATGCCACTTTGTTGGTGTCTGCCACTAATTTTTGAAAATTTGTATATTCCTGGTTGGGTCTTAGGTCATCAATGTTAAAGTCAGGGAACATAGTTGTATGTATCCTAAAATGCTGTCAATAAAACATCAGCTCACAAAGAACAAGCTCTCACCTTAAAACAAATCAGGGAATTTGGTCTCGTAATTTTCTTTCCTAATTTCCAGCACATTGGGGAAAAATATTTTTCTAATTCAAAACTACAACTTGACCAGCAAAAATCCATATCTGGAATAGCTATACTGACAGAAAAATAAAAAAAATGACACTTGAAAGAAGGGTATGGAAAAAACGAACACACAAAAACAAAAGTTGGCTTGGTGGGAAGTTTGGTGGCAAGGAGTTACATTAAACGAAGTGATTTATCCTTTCAATAGTTGATACATTTTAATGTTGGTAATAACCTTTTCCGTTCAGATTAACAAATATAAATTTAATCATATCATACAAATAAATCACAATATATACAAAGTCGACCAAAGTCAACCATGTATTTTCATCCAATAAATAACAAAATATAAATACAATGCTGCTGTTATTTAATTACATGTCTTCTGACAAAACATTTTATTTATGGATCTTTGTATTATATCATTTTCATTATTCTGCATATTATGTATTAGTCATTGCAATAAGTATAAAGAGCTTTATGCAATTTAGCTAACGACCTAACCATGACGTAGTCTAATTTCATGATTATATTAACCGTTTTGCTTATTAGCAGCAGACAAGAAATTAAAATTACAGCTTGTAATATATAAAAGTTCTTCTCTGCTTACTCTTCAAGCAGTACTTCAGCATGTTTGCCAATATAGTTCCAGCACCTGTTTAACTGGAGCCTTCAATCACAGGGGTACCAGAACTGTGGAAGACCACCTGCCTGGTGCCGGTTCCTAAGACCACTTTTCCAACTTTCCTGCAAGATATCGTCCAGTGGCCTTACATCTATGTATGAGTCTTGAAGAATATACTCGCTACTTGTGCCCGAGGTGAGGGCCTACACTGACCCTGCATTTGCTACCCCAGATTGGGGGTGATTAGCTGTAGCGCTCTGCTACATACAATGCATTCGTTCTTGACAATGAATGGAACTGCAGTGCGCACCATGTCTTTGACTCTAGTGCTTTCAATACCTACCAGCCGCTCTTCTACGTATAAGTACTGTATGCGTAATGAATTTGAACTGATAAGTGACTTACCTGCAGACAGGCCGCATTTGTTAGGATGGGAGGTGGTATCTATGTACAGAGCAGTGTGGGTGCTTCCGTACAGTGCTGTCACCTCCTTCTCATGTTAGCTGACTTTCAGTATAAATTGATTTGTCACTCAAAAATTCTCAGATACTCTGTGATTGTAGAGGGCATTGTGAGGGACGGGGGGAGGATAATAAGAAGGGTGTTTCTGACTTTGTGGATTGGTCAGACTAACTGTCTAGAACTAATTAAAAAAACCAAGGAGATGGTGGTGAGTATGAGAAAGGAGGATTACTTACCGATCACCATTGCTGGTCCAGGAGGTGGAGATGTTGAAGCTACAAATTTTGGGTTCATCTTGACAGTAAACTCGATTGGAGTGTCATACAGAAAGGTTTACAAAAGAGAGCAGACTGACTTCTGCGGAAGCTCAGGTCGTTCTTTGTGCAGTAAAATGCTGGTGTTACCAGTCCTTGTAGCAAGCACCATCTTTTTGCTATCATTTGCTGGGGCAGTAGTGTGCGGGGTGTCAGCTGATAGCAGTATATATATGTGATGACAGTAATTATATAAAGCAACTACATATAACTGCGCATAGATTATGATAACATGAGTTTACCTGACAGAAAGTCCAGTGGGTCATACGGAAGTTATACGCTGTCTCGCAGAGGGTGACGGGGTCTATGCTGACCCTAAACTGGTCCTACAGATCCCTACCTGGAGGTGCTGTTAAAGGTACAGAGGTCCAGCCCCACGTAAACCTTTTCTCCATCAATCCCTGCAACTGTAATCTGCCTAAGAAGAACCCTGATTACACAAGGAATGAACAGGTAACGTATGACAGAAAGATACAGAAGACAAAATAAAGTAAATAAATGTCTTACATAAAACACTCACACACAGTAGAACCTAAGGTCTCAGAGATAAACTATAACTATAAGATAAACAATAGGAGCTTTAGCTTAAGTATTCTCAGAACCGATCCAGTTGCTAGATATAAAGGCTTTCAAGGCATCTACAAGCAGACTGGCAGGATATGAAGGAATTAATTAGAAATAATCAAAAAGAGCGGCGAGGTGACCTAGCTTAGCAAGGTAGTAAATAATCCTCATACAACCAAAGAAACAGAACTCAGCTGTGAGAAGTCAGAGTGTGTAATCGCGACGTCCTTGTGGCGATACACCATGACAGTACCCCTCTACGAGGGGACTCCGGACCCAGGGCCAGGTTTGCCCAGTGGTATTTGTGAAAGGTCCGAACCAATCGATCTCGTTAACATCAGACGCAGGACCAGTCTCTCACAGACATACCCCTCAATGAACCAAGTACGAAGGGATCGGCGACTGAGACTGAGTCAATGATTTTCGACCTATGAAATCCAGTTACATTGACACCACTGAAGGCGGAGGTAGAGGTGACGGTATGACTGGTGCCACATATTTTTAAGTAAGGGACTTTGAAACACATTATGATTTTAAATGTAGGAGGGGGCCCAGACGAAATGCCCATGGATTAATTATGATGATCCTTACGGCCGATGAATCTGGGACCACCTCAGGAGTAAACTTAAGTTTTATATTCCTGGTGAAACAACTAGTCGTTCACCTTCAGATCTAGACCAGAAACTCTCCCCTATTCAGCATCCGTTGTAACGGTTCCCGTAACCTTCAGTCTACGTCTGGACTACCATCCCCTGGAAGTCCCACCGGGGCGTCCCCTGACCCCATTCCCCCTCAAGCTCAGAGGCATACAGCGACACTACAACTCCTCTGAGGATAGAACGTATCATCCGTCTTCGGCCCTGGGAAAGTACGAGATAGGCATCAGAAGCATTATGAGCAGTCATATGCGCGATGAGGAGGTACTGTTACACCCTCTGAGAACATCTCCCAAAGTCCTCCAGAAAGGAACAAGTCTAGGCAAAACCGCACGAGGGACCGTGCTCATGAGTTATTCCTGCAAAATTCACCCCACTGGCTTATTTTCAGATTGCAATCATCATGGGTATGTTAGCCAGCAGGAAGTCCAACACAATAGGAGTAGGTAGACCTCAACACATACAGACAATGCTCTTTATGTCTTGCCCTACTCGAAGATTATGTTATGAAAGCTGTACCAAGCACCTTGACGAGAGGTAGAATCAATAGGACTATAGGGACGGTTTGGCAATACACTCAGTTGCATCATGCACGGGCAACGAGCGTCCCCAGATTAGCCCGGACCACTATCAAGAAAAACAGAAATCCTCTCAGTTAGTACCATCACACTCGCAGGCACGGAAACTGAGAGGGTTTGGGGACGAATAACACTCAGGTAACTCCTTTGCAAGAGGCCGGATGGACACCCCAAATGTCCCTCTCCGCAAAAGAAACACTTTAGTTTGGGCACCAATTCCTCCTACAAAGATGTCCCTCCAACTGATGGTTCTCAGAACAGACAGGAACTCAGTATAAGGACTTTAGTATAGTGAGTCATCACGGGAGGCGGAGTACTGCGTCTTCCGAATTCGTCTATCCATGCGAATAGCGAGGGCATAGCACCTCCAGTGATGGAGGAGAATCATACTGAGCCACACATCTTTTATTTCAACACCCTTGACAAAATGGCTCTAAGAGCTGGGTCATTCATGAGTATCTGTGCATTACGGACTCAGAAGATATCCTCGCTGGACGATTCTGCGTTTACGTAACTTTGTTTCAGCAAGGGAATCGACCCGGATCTCATATACAGACCAGGCAGTAAAAAATCGATCCATGATGGAGATTGGCTGAGATAGAGAACGCCAATGAGGTCCCCTTGTAAGAGGAGATAACAATCCACCTCTGCTCTTCACTCCATGACGAGGCCGAGCCAAGACAATTACATGCTCCCGAAAGTAAAAATTTGTCCGCCCACAGTGAACCTGCCGGAGAGCAACCTTAGATTCCGATTGGTTGCTGGGGAACAAACTTGGACTTAATGTTGCAAACTCATGACAACCTGCATGCGGGCAGTGGGCTACGGATCATGACAGCTGAGAGAATCTTAGTATGCGGTGAAAATGTCACGCTGTATAGCAGTATATATATATATGTGATGACAGTAATCTATATCAAAAGGGCAACATACAATATAACATGCGCATAGATATATGATAACATAGAATTACCTGACAGAAAGTCCAGTGGGTCAATACGGAATCCGTTATACGCTGTCTCCGGCTAGAGGGTGACCGGGGTCTATGCTGACCCTAAACTGGGGTCCTAACTAATCCCTCTACCTGGAGGTACTGTTAAAGGTACAGAGGTCCAGGCCACCAGCGTAAACCCTGTCTCCTATCAATCCCTGCCAACTGTAATCTAGTCCTAAGAAGAACCCTGATTACCACCAAAGGGAATGAACAGGTAACGGTTAATGAACAGAAAGACATACAAGAAAGACAAGAAAATAAAGTAAATAAAGTCTTACATACAACACTCACACACAGTAGGAACACCTAAGGTCTCAGAGATAAACTATAAGCTATAAGAGTAAAAAAACTAAGGAGCTCTTAGCTTAAGTATTCTCAGAACCGATCCAGTCTGCTAGACTACATAAAGGCTTTCACCGGCATCTAACAAGCAGACTGGCAGGTATATGAAGGAATCTAATTAGAACATAATCAAAAGCAGCCGGGCGAGGCTGGACCTAGTCTTAGCAAAGAGCTAGGTAAAATTAACTCCCTCATTACCAAACACAAAGAAACAGCAACTCAGCTGTGAGAAGTCAGAGTGTGTAATCGCGACGATCCTTGTGGCGATACACCCATGACAGTACCGCTTACCCCTTACGAAGGGGAGCTTTTGGACTCTCAGGGAGGTTTGGGGTGAATTCGAGAGTGTGGGATAATGAACAATAATTTAAACAAAGCATACCAGTTCTCTGAAGCAGAGAGCCAAACCCCTCCAGTAACCTACTAAGGTGCAGAATGAGAATTCAGAATGTTTTACCTATGAAATTGGCACGTTAATATTCCTAAGGGGGAGGAAATAGATGACTGATGGCTGGTGTCTATCAATTAACTTTCTTAAGTAATGACTTGTTAAATATTATGTAATTTTAAATGTGGAGGGTTAGTGCCAGACGGAAACTGAACCACAGGATTAAATGTACATATCCTGATCGGTCCGTATGAATTGGTTACCAAACAAAATGTAGAAAACTGTAAGATTTTTATATTCCTGGTAGTTGAACCAATCTAGTTCGTTCATTCTTCTAAACCAGAAACTGGGGTCCTATTCAGCTGCCTTGTAACGGTCTCAAAGACTGCTATGCAGTGATATAACCGATCCTGGACTACACTGTCCAGGTCTTGTATTCCACCGGGGTTTAAGCAAATTACCTTTGCCCTTCCAGCCTTGAGCATCAGCTTACAGATCTGAGAATAGACGATCATTGCTGACTACATGGCATCAGGGCATTATTGGAGGTCATATGCAGGTGATGAGATGTATTAATGAAAATTCACAAAGCGCTCCGAGGTGACCAAAAGTCTAGCAAACTACGCATGCCTGCTATATTATTCCTCATTACCTGGTAATCTTTACAGATTCACAATCTCACTGTGGTTCATGTTTTCGGCGACACTAAGGAAGTCCACACACAAATGTACAGGAGTAGGTAGAACCGCTAACCATACAAGCTCAACCACTTATCGAAGCTATGTCGAACAGCTTGTACTCAAGCTACTTGACGATGAGGTCTGACACATAGAGATTAGGGACCAGTGTTGGCAATAATAGGAACCAGATGCAGCTGGTCAAAAGAACATCAATTTACGACACTGATCAAGAAAGGCAGAAATGCACATCTCACAGCCTTACCCTCTTCCGCGGCACTGACTGAGAGGAAATACCACAACCCACAGTACTCTTTGCAAGACCTCGGGAATGGCACCCTAAAAATCCCCTTCGCGTGAAACACCTTTCGAGTCTGGGCGTTGAGCCTCTCCTCAAAGAGTCCTAACTTGTCTTAGAACAGACATCTACCATCTGAGTTAGGGACTTTGTAGAAAGTAAATCATCCTGGCAAGATATCGGTCTACAATTGCTTATGCGTAGCGGCCTGCAGCCTCTGTGGAGGAGCTGAGCCGAATACATCTTTTAATTTCAGACACTTGACAAAAGCTGGTTAGCAGATGGTGATCTTCTACTGAGTTTGATAAGCATTACGAAATCAGATTATTCTCCGCTGCAAATTTCCATCCGTATTTTACTGTCCTTTTTATCTTAAAGGGAAATGATCCGTTTCTATGACCAGACTTCATTGTCAGTAATCGATCCACGCTAGAGAGTGGGGAATAGAGTCGCCAGATTGTGGTAGTATAGTAAGAGCATGTACATATTTCCAACTCTGTTCTATCACAAGACGACATGGGCAGTGAAATACAATTGACTGCTCCTGAATAGTCTCATTTGTCCGGGAGAGTAACCTTGTATTCCAAAACTGGTTTTTATCAAAGATTGGACGTAATGTGCAACTCCGGGCTCCTGGCCTGCCCTGGATCCATGACATGGAAATCTCGTTTCCTGTATGAGATTAAAAAGAGACAGTATCTAATCAAGACAAATAAGCATGCATGCCCCATACGATTATGACAGGAAGGGCAGTGAGGTCTAGACATCGGGTATACGCCTGCAACGGTGCAGGTTCTTTTTGACTAAAGAGTTATTATGTACGTTAAATACAAGGTCCAGCACAGCTAACCCGTTTAGCAACCTACTGTATTAGTCCTAAGGCTATTTACCAATAGGGATCCAGTTCTTTCAAAAGAATGATGTTGGTAACCACAGTAAGAAACTAAGTCAAGATCTCTATGCACATCAGGTCTTCGCTTAAGTTCGACATCCAGTTGCTAGGCTACAGAAACACTGGAGGTAGAAGTATCACCAGGCCCTAGTTTACAAAAGTGTAATTTTACCAAAGAAACAGAACATGCTGGAGAGTAAGAGTGGTAGGATCCTTTGTACACATGGTAGCTCTGCCACTCAACAAAACAGTGTGTTGACACTCGACATTTGTACTCATGCAACATCAGAGCGTCTAATTAGATGCCAGAAATTACTACACCACATGGGGGCTTTTTTCTGGGGTTTTGTGTAGCTCCATCGATTCTAGTTCAAGAGTTTCTGCAATTAAGTATGGCCAAAAAGTGTTAAATGACAGCAATATGTTTTTACAAAAGAAGTTATGCATTACTTTTTTAATGCAATGTTCATTCTCCAAAATGAGTTTAATGAGTTATTACAGGCATTACTTGAGGTCTTTTCAAGAAAATGAACTTATCTCAAAACACATTCAATATTGCAATGTCCTTGCTCTCTAAGGACCAGCATTGCGGTACAGTGCATGACTCCAAAACAGGCTGGGGTTTATGACATGGTAGCACTAATCTGCTATAGAATGCACGATGGATCACAAAACGGAATCGAGCTGGATCTTGGCACATTTTCTCTCTGCTGATTAACCCTTCAGAACACGTGAGTTCTCACATACAAAATGGTAACAGGGGAGTCTGCAGCTAAAAGGATGCACCTCGACCTTACATTGTGAGTCGCATTCATGTCAGAATTAGAGGAGGTGCCATTTTCCAAAAGGATCAAGGTGAAGAAATGCGCAACGTCCAGCTCTCTTCAATTCTCGGGGCAGTACCAAGTTGCAGGCTGCTGGAATCTGAGGTCAGGTGTAGAGTCATAACGTCCTTGGCAAGATCTCTCCTGGAGGGCTGGCAGTGCAGAAAAACGCCCTCATTTCGGGCTACATGGCACAGCAGCTTCTGCCACACTTTGCGGCAGTGGCAGCCACCGCCAAAGTATCTAATCTTTATGAAGCAAACTTTAAGACAGCTTTACATAAAGCGGAGTTAGACTTAGAAAAATGGCATGAACTACCTTTATCTTGATTTGAAAGAGTGAGCGCTATTAAAATGGATCTATTATCCCGTCTCCTATATTATTTCCAAACAATACCCTAGTGTTTACCTGCCTCCTTTTTCTCACATCTTAAAAAAGTGATTACTCGTTTTATTTGGTCACAAAAACAAGCACGTATTTCATACTTTTTGTTAAGTAGATCGAAGCAAGAAGGGGGAATAGGTCTGCCAGATTTTGGTATGTATAGTCAAGCAGCAATTGGTACATGTATTTTAAATCTGTTTCATAATAAAAACAACAAAAAATGGGTTACATTAGAAAATGATCTTAATGGACGTGACTCCAGTATAGTTATTTGGTCCCTGACGGAAGAACGGGATATACCTTTACCCTTCTCACCAAAAACATGATATCATTTATCAAAAGAGGGAGTCGAGAGCTGGGAGTCTCTTCGTCTCCTGGCCCCCTAACTCCTATATATGACAATCCATCCTTTCCTGCAGGATTAAAAAGAGGACACTTATCTACATAAAAAAAGAGCTTCATGCCCATAGTCCATGATTATGTTACAAGGACAGGGATGAGGTCTCTCCAGGACATTTTTCGGGACAAGGAGCCGCCAACAGGTGCATGGTTCTTTTATGAACAAATAAAGAGTTTTATTATTAAATTAGCCAAAAAATCAGATCCATACAGAATATTAGCTCCGTTTGAGACTCTTTGTTTATCAACAAGCTATAGATCACACTATCTCAAGAGATTTCCCAGCATTTTTTTCAAAATGGGAGATTGATTTGGGTAGACCCTTATCAGGTGAAGAAAGAACAAAGATTCTCTTATGCACATTCAGGTCATCGCTCTGTTCGACATCACAGGAGAGGAGCTACAAAATCTTGTTGAGGTGGTACAGATGCCCATCAGATTTAAAATTAATTTATCCAACAACACCGGATACATGCTGGAGATGCTTAAAGATAGAGGTTCATTTGTACACATTTGGTGGCTCTGGCCACTCATACAGAAACTGTGGTTAGCATCCTTGATCTCTGCAACAAGCTGTCTATAACCAAAATTACACCCACAATGGAGGTGGCCTTGCTGTTTTTGTGTAGCTCCTCGATTTCTAGATTTAAGAAAGGTCTTCTTAGACATACAGTCATGGACAAAAGTTTTGAGAATGACACAAATATTAATTTTTACAAAGTCTACTGCTTCACTTTTTCTAATGGCAATTTGCATATACTCCAGAATGTTATAAAGAGTGATTAGCTTAACAGCAATTACTTGCAAAAGTCAATATTTGGCTAGAAAATGAACTTTATCCCCAAAACACATTTCAACATCATTGCAGCCCTGCCTTAAAAGGACCAGCTAATCTCTTTTCAGTGATTGCTCCATTAACACAGGTGTGGGTGTTGATGAGGACATGGCTGGAGATCATCTGTCATGATTAAGTAAGAATGACACCACTGGACACTTTAAAAGGAGGCTGGTGCTTGGCATCATTGTTTCTCTTCTGTTAACTAAACAAACACGTGCAGTCATCATTGCAATGCACAAAAATGGCCTAACAGGGAAGAGTATCGCAGCTAGAAAGATTGCACCTCAGTCAACAATTTATCGCATCATTAAGAACTTCAAGGAGAGAGGTGCCATTGTTCCCAAAAAGGTTCCAAGGCGCCCAAGAAAGACCAGCAAGCATCAGGACTGTCTCTTAAAAGTGTTTCAGTTGCGGGATCGGGCTACCAGCAGTGCAGAGCTTGCTCAGGAATGGCAGCAGGCAGGTGTGAGTGCATCTGCACGCACTGTGAGGCGGAGACTCTTGGAGCAAGGCCTGGTCTCAAGGAGGGCAGCAAACAAGCCACTTCTCTCCAGAAAAAACATCATGGACAGACTGATATTCTGCAAAAGGTACAGACAGTGGACTGCTGAGGACTGGGGTAAAGTTATTTTCTCTGATGAATCCCCTTTTCGATTTTTTGGGACATCAGGAAAACGCCTCATTCGGAGAAGACAAGGTGAGCGCTACCACCAGTCTTGTCTCATGCCAACTGTTAAGCATCCTGAAACCATTCATGTGTGGGGTTGCTTCTCAGCCAAGGGAATCGGCTCTCTCACAGTCTTGCCTAAAAACACAGCCATGAATAAAGAATGGTACCAGAATGTCCTCCAAGAGCAACTTCTCCCAAACCTCCAAGAGCAGTTTGGCGATCAACAATGCCTTTTCCAGCATGATGGAGCACCTTGCCATAAAGCAAAGGTGATAACTAAATGGCTCAGGGAACAAAACATAGAGATTTTGGGTCCATGGCCTGGAAACTCCCCAGATCTTAATCCCATTGAGAACTTGTGGTCAATCATCAAGAGACGGTGGACAAACAAAAATCTAAAAATTCTGACAAAATGAAAGCATTGATTGTGCAAGAATGGACTGCTATCAGTCAGGATTTGGTCAGAAGTTGATTGAGAGCATGCCAGGGAGAATTGCAGAGGTCCTGAAGAAGAAGGGTCAACACTGCAAATATTGACTTGCTGCATTAACTCATTCTAACTGTCAATATAAGCTTTTGTTACTCATATGTTTGCAATTATATTTCTGTCTGTGATAAAACATCTGTCAAACACACATAAAAACCAGAGCTCAGCAGATCATGTGAAAATATAATATTTGTGTCATTCTCAAAACTTTTGGCCATGACTGTATTCTCACTGCAACCAAATCATGTTCGGATTTGGTGATGGAACTCAACGATATATATATAGAATGGAACAGCTGATAGGACAACTGAATGGTACCACAGGAAAGGTATATAACACTTGGGCCCCCTGGGTTATGTTTAGAGAATCATCGAAATTGGACTCTTGGTTGATAGATGATGGGTCATATAAGTTTACTACTGGATGGAGCCACATTTCCTACCCCACTCCTTAAAATCCTCCCCCTCCCCTTCTTTCACTTCTTCTTTTTTTTTTATACAGCGCTAACATATTCCGCAGTGCTTTACAGTTTGCACACATTATTGTCGTTGTCCCCAATGGGGCTCACAATCTAGATTCCCTATCAGTATGTTTTTTTTGGAGTGTGGGAGGAAACCGGAGTACCCGGAGGAAACCCACGCAAACACGGGGAGAACATACAAATCCTTTCAGATGTTGTCCTTTGTGGGACTCGAACCCAGGACTCCAGCGCAGCTGCAGTGCTATCCACTGAGCCACCGTGCTGCCCCTTCTTTCCCCATGTTTCTTCTCTATCTTTTTTTCTTTTGTAAACCTAGAGTCTTAGTCTAGGTACCTTCTTGTTTAAAATTTATAAACAAAGTAATACTGATGTTAATTGCCTACATGAGCAAACACCTCAGGCGCTCATCCAATATTTGTTTTATATGTATGACTTTCTGGAGAAAAGTTATATTTGCTATACAATTTTTTTTTTGCTTGGGATAGTAGAAGAGTTATGTTCTTTTCTCTTCCTGTTATTAATGATTGATGTGTATAAATACCTAAATAAACTTGATTTACACAAAAAAAATTTGGGAAGATTACGTCCATCTCTCCTGGTGAGCAGCAGAAGCAGACGTGAAGTCATCTCGCTCTCTGACCTGAATGTCACTGTCAGGAAACGCGGAAGACGTCACAGCGGTGGAGCAGGGAGAGGTAAGTATTGCAAGTGTTGGGTCCCTGAGGAAGCGGGGGGGCCCACTCGTGGGTGCCGGCCCTGGCCCAGGGCCCCTCATAGTACAGCCGGTGTCTCTGATGGCGAGTATGCCCCCGCACACTCGTAAGGGCCCCAGCACTTGCCCAGGTGCGCAAGGTGGGACGCCGGCCCTGGGGGGTACAGCCCAGATAGGGAGGTGGAAAAACTGGCATATGTTGAGGTTTAGGCAGGATGTTCAGCAGCTGCAAATGGAGGAATTTGAGAAGTCGGAGGAAGAGGAGGACATTTTGGTGGCAGCCTATGTGTCATCAGGGGAAGGTGGTACAAAATCCTTTGAAATCCAGGCATGGTTCATTTTAATGAAGGTGAGATCAACAACATTTTGGGTCAACAGCAGGGTCCTTCTTTCTGTCAGGAATAGAGTTGAGCGATACTTTCCGATATCCAAAAGTATCGGAATCGGAATGGTATCGCCGATACCCAAAAAATATCGGCGATACCCGATTCCGATACCGGAAATCCAATGTAAGTCTATGGGAACAAAATATCGGAATTAAAAAAAAAACATTCTTGCCTTGTTGGTTAATTGCACATGAAGGAAAACAACAAAGAGTAATGTAGAATGTATTGGGGAAGGTTGAGGAGACATTAAAGGCATAAATGTTTAACCCAATCCAATGGAATAGCATTAATATTTTTTTTTTGGAAATACGTTCGGATTGACGAAGAAATTGACTATGTTGTTAACCTTTTTTCTATTTTGGCAAATATGTATGTTTCACAACTTCCTTGCTCTTCACCTTTTTAACTTTTGACACACTTTCTCCTTCATAATCTTCAGCAGCATCATCTTTGTCATCAAATTATTCTTCATCTTCACCTTCTTTATCTTCTTCGTAAACTTCTTGTTATTCATCTTTTTGTTAACATTACTCATATTGTTCTTATTAAACTATTATTCTTCTTCATATTCTACATCTTCATCTTCTTCCTCTTCATCTTCTTCATCATATTCTTATTTGTGACAGAGATTCCTGTACTTGTAATCTGTCAAAGTATGAATTTTTCATCCTTCCGTTCTTGCTGTCACAAAAGATTTAAATTACAACAGTATTTGTCCGTGTTCAGTTTAGCCTGCAGCAGCAGGCATTTTCCAGGGGCACCACGAGGAGGAACGGACTCACCCCCATACACTGCTTATTCTTCTTCTGCTTATAATTTAGAGCATATATTTTGCTCTTCATTTTGATCTTATACTTCATGTTCTTTTAATTTTTGATCTTCTGCTTATTGTTCTTCTGTCTCTTGTTCTGTATCTTGTAGTTTGTCGTAACCTTCTTTTTCCTGTTGGTGATCTTCTTCTGGGTAATCTTATATTTCTTCTTTGTGATGGTGTTCAGGCTGGTTGGCTTGATGCTCGTCATCCTTGGGGTCGTCATCTTCTTCGGGGTGGTCTTTAGGGTCGTCTAACTTCCGAGAACCAGTTGACGTTACTGGAACCCGGACGGGTAGCAGAAGGTACAAGAGCCAATGCAAGTAACGAGGACCAGCTGACTGTGCTGGAACCCGGAGGGGCAGCAGAAGGAAAAGAGCCAATGGCACAACCGAGGACCAGCTGACGTTACTGGGACACGGTTACTAAGCAGGAGGTACCTGTGCTCCAAAGCACTACCAAGGACCAGCAGACGTTGCTGGAACTCGGATACCGAGATGGAGGCACCTAGGCCAAAGGCACTGTGGAGAACCAGCTAACGGTACTGGAACTCGGACGGGTACCATAAGGCACCCATGAAAATGTAAGTTGACAGGCCGCAAGCCGTCTGCAGTTACCAAATCACACAGTCCTAGAGTGGGTGCTTGTCCTATTTTCACAACGGAAAGAGCCTTTATTTACATATCCCACAGCACACATAGGAATCACCTAAACTGCAGGCACCATAGAGTCGGATAACCAGAATGCAACATGACAGGACAACTTATTGGAGGCTAATTTACGTTGACACTGCCAGGAAACAGCTGTGGTGCTGTAAACAGGGTGGGCATGAGTCAGTACCCGTGCCAATTACTTATGAGCAACAACTGGCGGTGTTGGAGCCCAGGGATGAGAGGAGGACAGGGTGGAGGCAGCATGACTTTTGTCGTACACACAGCAGGGGAACAGCTGCCATTACTCAACCCCAGTAACACAGGAGCAAGTGTTGACTGTGCTAACAGCACTTACAGGCAACAACTGGCGGTGTTGGAGCCCAGGGTCCAGTGCATCGACTTCAATTGCTTCAACCTCCTCTCAGTAACACAGCACTGTTGATCAACCATCTGTCTCTTCACCGCCTGCCAAATTGCCCAGTCAGTCAGAGAGTTCTGTACAGGAGCCAGCTGAGTCTCTGCTTCTGTTCTCAGAATCTGTTGGTTTGCAAACAGGGGCACAGCCAAGCAGCATTCTGGAATGTGAAGAAGAGGGAGTATGCAGTGATGCGCAACAGCTGTGTCTCTCTGAATCTGAAGAGGCGGGTGAGACAGTGCCGATGGTCAGCACACCGCAGAACGCATCTGATGATGATGAGACTCAGGTGCCAGTTTCTGTTGAGCATGGTGGTGGCCAGACCACCCAACAGCAGCAGGTGTTGTAAGAGGTTAGTGGAGATGATGAGGTCCAAGACCCAACATGGCATGAGGAACAGGAAGGTGGTGGCAGCAGCTCTGAGGAAGCGATTGCCCCAAAAGTACAAACAGGAGGGAGAGTTAGGCTGCATACTCTGTTGCCTGTAGCCTCCATTTTGGCACCTGTTCGGATTTCTCTTCCAAAAGTCTAAACGGACGCTCCCAGGACTTGCACTGCGTGGTCCTTTTTTCACACACTTGCAGATGATATTTGCTATGTCAAATGCAAGCTGTGTAATCAAAAAGTAAAAAGAGGTAAAGTGTCAGTAACCTCAATACCACAAATATGTCTAAAATTGTGCGTAGAAAACACGTAGTTGAGTTACAAAGACACACTGAAGATGTACAGTCTATAGAGAATCACAGCACAAGTTTAACTGCATATGTCATGGTTAAATTTGAAATTTTTATTGCACACTTGATGTGAAAAAAGAAAATAGCTATGAGACGACTGACTGACGTTTTGGGCAACGCAGTGGCCTTTATCAATAGTTGCTGGAAGAGATAGAAAAATTTTCAGTCAATGACAATGGATAATATATACAATATATACATAGGGTGAAGAATATATATACATAGGAATTAAGCAACATGTTAAACATTTGGGTGATACTGTAGAACACGGAGAATTATCCCTCTAGGGTATGCGGGTGGATAATGTAGTTTTTTGTTGATTTTTGTGAGTGTGTAGAAAACAGGGGTGATGGGGTATTGAATATTAAGGAATGTCATAGTCTTACAGTCTATGGTGATCAATTAAAGATGTTTTGTCAGGATACGATCAATTTTTTGACAGATGTAAAATGTAGGTCACAATTGAGTTGTCTGTAGGTTAGGTTAACTGACAGTTGTCTATGAATTTCGGCAATAGATTGGGTCTTATTCATAATAACGATAGCACCCCCCTTATCTGCTTGTTTAATAATAATGTTGGGGTTATCTTTCAGAGATTTTATGGCTTGTTTATCTGTGGGTGTCAGGTTGTGGCGTATCGGTGTAGGCCCAATCTCGGCAAACCATCCACGACCACAGGCTCTGAATGCTGGCATTGCAAAACTCCTGTCTCTTGAAATGCTGTCATTCAGGCTGGTGGAGACTGACAGTTTACGGAACTTAATGGCATTGGCAGTCCCACAATACAATGTGCCAAGCTGATTTTATTTCAGCAGGCAAGCCGTCCCTGGTCTGCAAAACCATGTTGTTGAGGTTAAAATTAAACATGCGCTACTAAACTCCGTCAGAAGCAATGTCCACCTGACCACCGCTGCGTGGACCAGTACCCATGGCCAGGGACGATACCTTTCCCTTACTGCCCATTGGGTCAATGTTGTGGAGCCGGGTACAGATCTTGCGAGTGGCGCTGTACGTGTTCAGGCAACTAAAAAGGATTGCGGGAATCAAGTCTGTACACATTGACTCCTCCTTCTCCAGTTCCTCAGAAACATCGTTGCAGGAGCCGTCACGGTCTACCTCCACATGGACCCGTGAACGCTTAATAAGAATCTTTAATTATATAGCGCCAACAGATTACGCAGCGCTTTACAGTTTAACAGTTTCCGAACACAAGTCATAAGTAACAACGTTACCAATACAATAATGAAAGCAATATAATCCGCACACGCTCGTGAGAGCTTACAATTTACAAATATGTGGGGGAGATACAAAGTACAGGTGTTTATATACAATGGTGTATTTAGAATGATGGCCCAGCCATTTTGAGGGAGTGAGGGATGGATGGAGATAGTGAATGGGCTACACACACACACTTACACATAGAATGACTTTGATTAGTGAAGGTGATAGGCCGCTATTATTATTATAGATTTTTATAGCGCCATTTATTCCATGGCGCTTTACATGTGAAGAGGGGCAAGTATAGACAAGTACAGTAAACATGAGCAATACAAGGCACACACAAGTACAGAAGGAGAGAGGACCCTGCCCGCAAGGGCTCAGAGTCTACAGGGATGGGTGAGGATACACTAGGAGAGGGAAGACCTTGAAGAAATGTGTTTTGAGTGAGCGCCCAATAACATGCAAATTGTGGATAGTTCTAATTTCTTGGGGTACAGCATTCCACAGTATTGGCGCAGCGCGGAGAAGTCTTGGATTCGGGAGAGATGTTCTTTAGGTGTAGGCGGCAATAGCGGGCAACAGATTGTATATGGGAGGTGAAGGAGAGATTGGTGTCAAACATAACACCCAGACAGCGAGCCTGTTGACCGATATGAGCACAGACGTGGCCAAACGTCAACAGGCCGTCCTGAAATTAATTTCCATGGGGAATCAAAGCCACACAGCGCTGGAGCTCTGGAATGCCATAAAGCAAGAGAGCGACATGTGTATTTTGCCAAACGAATCTCCAGCCAGGCTTGGTAGTGTGTGACAATGGCCGAAATCTGGTGGCAGGTCTGAGCCTAGGCAACGTCACTCACATACCATGTCTGGCACATGTGCTAAACGTTTTGTCCACAGTTTTTTGAGGGACTATCCGGATCTTGATTCACTGCTGCACAAGGTCCGCCTACAGTGCGCTAACTTGCGACGTTCCACCATGGCCAGATCGCGCATTGCAGCTCTGCAACGCAGATTTTGCCTTCCTGAACATCGCATCATATGTGATGTACCCACCAGGTTGAATTCCACGTTACATATGTTGGAGCGGTTGTGTGAGCAGCAGCCAGCAGTAATTGAGTATCAGCTGCATCAGTCGCAATCAACTCGCAATTTGCGCCGTTCACTTCACCACTACTGAGTGGGCCTCTACTATAATAATCTTTATTTATATAGCGCCAACAGATTCCGCAGCAGCTGTACAGTTTAACAGTTTCATAACACAAGTCATAAGTGACAACTTAACAATACAATAATTAAAGCAATATAAGCCGCCCCTGCTCGTGAGACCTTACAATCTACAATGAGGAGGGGGAGCTCCAAAGTACAGTTGTTTATATACAATGGTGTAATTACAATGATGGTCCAGCCATTTTCAGGGAGTGAGGGATGGATGGAGATAGTGAATGGGCTACACACACACACAGTTACACATAGAATGACTTTGATTAGTGAATGTGATAGGCCGCTCTGAACAAATGTGTTTTGAGTGTGGAAGTAGGGCTGTTAATGGGGATGTTGAAGTCTCCAAGGATAAGGGTTGGTACTTCTGAGGACATGAAAGTGCGGCAGCCAGGCAGAGAAGTGGTCAAGGAACTGTGTGGGCGAGCCTGGGGTCCGATATATTACCGCTACTCTGAGGGAGAGGGGACGAAAGAGCCTGATGGTGTGGACCTAATAATTTGCAAAATCTTAATCTAAAATTTACATGTTACATATTTACATCTAGTATAAAACATTTAACCATTAAGCCTACTTACAGAACAAGGAAGTGTAAAAAAACTTGTGCTTAAAAAAAAAAGTGAAAATAAAATGTGAGAAGGGCAGTGTAACAAATAATTTAGGAAAAAGATAAACTAACATCAAGTGCTGTGTGCTGTGTAAGAGCCAGACACATTAACATTAAATCAGTCTGGAATAGTGGTGATTTTCTCCCCATAACCCGAGTAACATTCTGGGGAGAGGGGTGTAGAGTCAACGATCAGCAACTAGCTACGGTAGATCAAATACCTGAAAAAAAAAAAGTTATTTAACATTCATAACATACATTTTATTTTATAAAAAAACAAAAAAAATTATTTAACATTCATAACATACATTGTATTTAACCAAAAAAATAACAAATTTATTTAACATTCCTAAGATAAATTTTTTTTAAAACATAAAAACTATAATACACAGCAGGATCTTTAGTAAAAACCAGACTTACCACTGTAACTCTTAATCCTTGCAAGCTTCAACACAACGTTGACAAGGTACACAGCAGGGGTGGTCGGTCTCCTAGACAACGAGCAAACTCCTTCATGTTGAGAGAGGCCACCATCTCCTTAGCTTTCAGGTACTTTTCTGTGGGAATGAGCTTGTCTCCAACCAGCCAGGAATATCCATTGAATGCCACACCATGGTTTGGTATTAGCACCCAGCCAGTACCAAAAGTGAAGCCAACCACAGTTCCCATTTCTCATGAACTTTATTTGATATACTGGCTGGCCAAACATTAGTTTCTCACAAAGGAGCTGAAGACCCTGAGTGGCAGTAGGTGCAAGTCTCTCCAGCATGACCTGTTTGTTAGATATTTGCCGTCTACACACCTAAAGAACATCTCTAGAATCCGCCCTTTTCTCACCATGGAAACAACAAAAACCCTCACTGTAGCATTGATCCACTCCCGCCTGGACTACTGCAATGCTCTATTACTTGGCCTCCCCATTACTCGACTATCCCCTCTCCAGTCCATCCTTAATGCAGCAGCCAGGGTCATCCATCTGGCTAATCGGTACTCGGACGCGTCCGCTCTTCGCCAGTCCTTACACTGGCTGCACATTCATTATAGGATCCAATTCAAAGTACTGGTTCTCACCCACAAAGCTCTCCACAGTGCAGCACCCCCCTACATCTCCTCCCTCATTTCTATCTATCGGCCTAACCGACTGCTGCGCTCTGCAAATGACTTTCGACTAACCTCTGCAGTAATCCGTACCTCCCACTCCCGACTACAAGACTTCTCCCGCGTGCGCAAATCCTCTTGAATGCTCTACCACAAGAAATTAGGACTATCCACAATTTGCCTGGTTTCAGGTGCTCCCTCAAAACACATTTGTTCAGAGTGGCCTATGACATTCAATAACCAAAGTCGTTCTATGTTTAAGTGTGTATGTGGAGCCCATTCACTATCTCCATCCATGCCTCACTCCTCAAGATGGCTGGACCATCATTGGAAATGCACCATTATATATACACACCTGTACTTTGTATCTCCCCACCTCATTGTAGATTGTAAGCTCTCACGAGCAGGGTTGGCTTATTTTACTTTAATTATTGTATTGTTAACGTTGTTACCTATGACTTGTGTTTTGAAACTGTTAAAGTGTAAAGCGCTGCGGAATATGTTGGCGCTATATAAATAAAGATTATTATTATTATTATTATATCAGAGGGAGAAGAGGATTGGGCCTTGACAAGGTGCCCGATTGCATCTTAAGTGTTATTGAATGTTGGAGCCAGTCCACCGTATAAAAGCAGCCATACAGTGTCCGGGTACCTGCTTGGATTTCGATCAAAATGAAGACTACTTTGATGTACATGTACACCAATTAGAGAAAAATGACAAGGATGAGGCAGTAAGACACGCTCAGCAGAGTACAAGCAGCATTGCTTGAAGAAGTAACTTTAGCGTGATCAAAATTGAATAAATTAAAATCTCAGACTACAGTGAACACAACTCTTAGCTGTGAAAGGGCTTTTTGTGTCCTTCTACAGTGTTTTCAACCAATGTATTGGATACGGATGGAAGCACGTCACACTATAATTTCAATTGAATTGAGCAGCAAGAATTACACTAAAGAAAAAAAAAAAAAGAGTGTGAGAGTGACATGTGCAGATGCCTACATACAGCGTTGTATGCCGAGCAAACTGCAGCGCGTCACCTGCACTCACACACACACCTTGGAGACCTGTGAAAAAAACACTGCAAGGCAAAAGGAAGATGTACACAGCGGTTGGTAAAGTAGCCTGCCTAAAGCACAGTACACAAAATCGCAATCTCTAACTGTCCCTCAGAGTCAGCAGAGCAGCGTTCTGTCCCAAACAGAATTAACAGCACAGTGACGCTAAAATGGCGGCTTTATCCGGCAACAATACCTTCCTTGTGTCACGGTTAGGGTAGCGTGTGTCTATTATATGAGTGTCTGTAAAATGTAACGTTACGCAGACTTATTCTGCCCTTGGGACGCAAAAAATAAGACAGCAGTAATCATTTACTGTATAAAACTCCACCTATGCGCAACAAAACAAGCACGTTCCCTCTTACGGTTCCTGCGCTGACATGTGAGTAGGGAGTTTGGAAACGTTCCTGAATTTATCCCAGGTATCCAAGCATATCAGGCCGATAGGAGAGCATTAAAACCACCCACGGTGGTGACTTAAATATGGTGAATCTAAACAGTGAAGAACTGTAGGTCGATGCGAATGAATGTGCGATCACATGACACACGTTTATAATAACCCTTGCTAGACACGAGTAACTTTGTAGACATTTTGACACACCTGAACCCAGATGGCAGTGAATATTCATTCTATTCGGCGCCACATGACTCTTGGTCCAGAATAGATTATATATTGCTAGCACACGAGCTATTAAGGGGAGTGGAAGAGGCAGATGTGCACAACGTAGCTAAATATGACCACGCGCCCGTATCAGTGACCCTGCCAGATATGGTGCAGATGGGGCCAAACCAAACTTGGCGCTTCCCGACCTATTTGTTAATGGATGAGAAGTTTTGACATCACGTGAAGCAATGGTGTTTTTAATATGTAAGGGATAATGGAGATACTAGGGATAGGCCGGAACTTTTATGGGCAGCAGGGAAGGGAGTAATGCGCGGGAAACTAATAGGTTATCAGACAACGCTAAAAAAGAAGATCGCGACAAACTACTCGCAGGCTAGCAGGATATTACGCGATAGGTACACGGCAAACAAGACAAGTTCATCAACACAGGTTAAAAATAGATGTAAGCAGGCTAAGGCTGACTTACACGTATGGGTATATCGACGAGAGACAAGCAGTAATAACAATTATAGAGCCGATGTATATCGTTATGGTAGCAAATGAGGGAGACTATTAGCACGACTAGCGAAAGGAAATCACATTCGTCATCAACATATTACAGCGTTAACGAATAAACATGGGATCATGAACACAGACCCTCGAACCATAAACACCATTCTACAAGAATACTACTCAGACTTATATAAGGTGGAACATACGGATAGTGCGGAGGGTAACACCTTTGTAGATGGAATACGGTTACCATCCATCACAAACTATCAGCTTCTCCTTTTAAAAAAACAAATTGAGGTGACGGAAGTGACAGCGGCGATAAGTTACTTTAAATACGGGAAAGCTCCAGGACCTGACGGGTTTACAGCCAAATTATTTAAATTATTGAGTGAGGATATCCCGTCCACATTGGTACGCACCTTCAATCATATATTGGAGACAGGAGGGTTGCCCAGCCATTCAAACATGTCACACATGAAGTTGCTACTAAAACCAATCAAACATTCACATCTGCCTGGATCCTATCGTACATTCTCACTCATTGACCATTATATCAAGATTTTGTCCAGGATCATGGCAGATATTTTGAGTAGCATTGGTCCTACGCTGATAGGGCGATCACAAGTGGCCTTTGTTTGCTACTTTGTTGGCTACTATCAGTCTCACTATGCATAACACATGTGTGCAGTGGGCAGTATTACCTTTGCCTTCGGTGGAGTAGGAAAACCCCTCTCCTATCGAAGTGTTAGTTGGGGAGATGGAAGATTTGACACCGGGACCTGAATTGTAATACTTAAATGTGACGGGTGACAAATTTGTTAAGGGCAACTCCGCGGCCCCTATGTTGAGTCTAGCCTGTGAAAATTTACTGGTTGTCAATGGGGAACCCCCAAAACCCCGGGGCAGCTACAGTATTTCAACAATTAGAGCTGAACCAAGATTTGCTGTATCAGGTTTATAAAATACATGTTGAAATTTTTTAACAATTGCTGCTACCGCAGTCATATCGGAGGTTGGTAATGGACTTAGCGCATGCGCATGTACTAGGGTGACATTTGTGCCAAAAGAAAACCCTACACAGAATTATACAACGGTTTTACTGGCAGGGGGTCTATCAAGAAGTTAAACGGTATTGTAACTCTTGTCGCATGCGCCAGGTACACAGTCCTCAGCCTCATTTAGTGAGTCCCTTGGTGCCATTAAAAATTTTAGAGGTCCAGTTTGAGAGAATACCCATGGATCTTTTGTAGCCGGTTAATAAATCAGCAAGGAGGTCATCAACAGGGGCAATAAAAGGGGCACTGTGTGGGTCACCAGTTTTGAGCACACCGAGTTCAAAAGAGAATTCATTGTCCAGACTGATGCGTCAGAGGTAGGTATGGGTGCCGTGTTGTCTCAGGACTGGAGCTTAACGGGGAGGAGCATCCCATTAGTTTCCTGAGTCGAAAACTTACTCCATCAAAAAACAGAGACAGCATTGTAGAGAGAGAGTGCCTGGCGATAAAGTGGGCACTGGAGTCGTTGCGCTACTATTTGTTGGGGATAACATTTTGTTTTGTAAATGATCATTCCCCTGTGACTGGCAGTGTTGTAGCCCAGGGAGTAGAGTTCAGGTGGTAGAAAGATGAACATAACAGGAGACTTGGAAAACGTTGGCAAACAGTTATTTAATCTGAAAACGGACAGGCAAATTCAGGTGAGATCCATGCCTTGTTCATTTTCAGAATAATAAGCCGGTCTACATTGTCTGAGGATAGTCGCATGCGACGGTCTGTTAGTACACCACCTGCAGCACTAAAGACGCGCTCAGATAATACACTGGCAGCAGGGCAAGCCAGCACCTCCAAGGCATACCACACATCAAATACAAATATAACAGTAATAATAATATTATTAATAAAAAATGAAATTGCACACACAGTACACAGACACAGCTCATATGTGTGTATAAGAGAGAGTGTTTCTGTGTGTAGTTCATGCCTCTAGCCTAGAAGATCAGTCTTGCTAAAATCTTTAACAATGACCCCTGTTCTGTTCTTAAAATGGTGGATGCTGAACTGCTTCTCAGCCCCTCATACACAATCATTATGTGGCACTGCTGGGCTCAGTCGAGGCTCAGATTGAACTAGGCTGTCCTGAGTCATTCTCATAGAACATTTTGTTCAGCAGTTCATCTAGTTCATTTAGTTCAGAGGTCACATGATGCATTTCTATCAGCTCTCACAGGATAGAGGGAAAAAACTGAATAAATGAACTAATCTTTGACTAATCTTTTCAGTGAACTAGTTCATGGTGAACTAATCAACAAATTAACTAGATTTCCATCACTATGGTGTCACCTTGTGGCGCTGTCACAAAACTTCGCACATTTGTAACATACAGCTCTTGCCTGTGCAGAGGCGCTGCTTGTGCTCCCTCTTGTTGCAGAGGTGTCTACAATGCCTCGACGCACAGAGCTGCTTTGTAAAGCAGTACAGCAGCAGCGCTCTCGACTGGAATGGAGAACATTATGGATTTCAACAGTGTGTCTTGGTCTTCCAGCATTTTACGGTCCGTTCAACGGTGTGATGAGGCTTTGTAAGTTGTCCGGTAACGAGGGTCTAGGAGGGTGTACACCAATAACCTGACGTGGTGAGAATGTGGCCGATGCGGCGGTCGTTTCTCAGGCACTGCAGCATGAAATCAACCATGTGCTGCAGACTCACAACTGGCCAACAAACGCTGTCCTCTGGAAGAGCGTCACACTAATAGATTTTTGTAAATTTAATATAGAATAAAGCAGCAGCAATTTTTGAAAAATTACAAGGATGAACCAGTGACAGACACTCAGCAGAGTACACGCTGCGATGGTTGAAGTAAGTGGAGCGGGATCTTACACTCCTACAAAAAAATTAACGCTCAGACTAGAGTGAACACTGAAACACAACTGTTCACTTGCTGTGAAAGGCCTTTTTGTGGACTTCTATTATGTTTGCAAGCAATGTATTGTATTTTGATGGAAGAGCGTCACACTAATAGATTTTGGTAAATTTAAAATAGAAGAAAGCAGCAGCAATTTTTGAAAAATTACAAGGATGAGCCAGTGACAGACACTCAGCAGAGTACACGCTGCGGTGGTTGAAGTAAGTGGAGCGGGATCTACACTCCTACAAAAAAATTAACGCTCAGACTAGAGTGAACACTGAAACACAACTGTTAACTTGCTGTGAAAGGCCTTTTTGTGGACTTCTATTATGTTTGCAAGCAATGTATTGTATTTTGATGGAAGAGCGTCACACTAATAGATTTTTGTCAATTTTAAATAGAAGAAAGCAGCAGCAATTTTTGAAAAATTACAAGGATGAGCCAGTGACAGACACTCAGCAGAGTACACGCTGCGGTGGTTGAAGTAAGTGGAGCGGGATCTACACTCCTACAAAAAAAATTAAAGCTCAGACTAGAGTGAACACTGAAACACAACTGTTCACTTGCTGTGAAAGGCCTTTTTGTGGACTTCTATTATGTTTGCAAGCAATGTATTGTATTTTGATGGAAGAGCGTCACACTAATAGATTTTTGTCACTTTTAAATAGAAGAAAGCAGCAGCAATTTTTGAAAAATTACAAGGATGAGCCAGTGACAGACACTCAGCAGAGTACACGCTGCGGTGGTTGAAGTAAGTGGAGCGGGATCTACACTCCTACAAAAAAATTAAAGCTCAGACTAGAGTGAACACTGAAACACAACTGTTCACTTGCTGTGAAAGGCCTTTTTGTGGACTTCTATTATGTTTGCAAGCAATGTATTGTATTTTGATGGAAGAGCGTCACACTAATAGATTTTTGTCACTTTTAAATAGAAGAAAGCAGCAGCAATTTTTGAAAAATTACAAGGATGAGCCAGTGACAGACACTCAGCAGAGTACACGCTGCGGTGGTTGAAGTAAGTGGAGCGGGATCTACACTCCTACAAAAAAATTAAAGCTCAGACTAGAGTGAACACTGAAACACAACTGTTCACTTGCTGTGAAAAGCCTTTTTGTGGACTTCTATTATGTTTGCAAGCAATGTATTGTATTTTGATGGAAGAGCGTCACACTAATAGATTTTGGTAAATTTAAAATAGAAGAAAGCAGCAGCAATTTTTGAAAAATTACAAGGATGAGCCAGTGACAGACACTCAGCAGAGTACACGCTGCGGTGGTTGAAGTAAGTGGAGCGGGATCTACACTCCTACAAAAAAATTAAAGCTCAGACTAGAGTGAACACTGAAACACAACTGTTCACTTGCTGTGCAAGGCCTTTTTGTGGACTTCTATTATGTTTGCAAGCAATGTATTGTATTTTGATGGAAGAGCGTCACATAATAGATTTTTGTAAATTTTAAATAGAAGAAAGCAGCAGCAATTTTTGAAAAATTACAAGGATGAGCCAGTGACAGACGCTCAGCAGAGTACACGCAGCATTAGTTGAAGTAACTGGAGCGTGATCTGCACTCAAAAAAAAAAAAATCACAGACTGCAGTGAACACTGAAACACAACTGTTCACTTGCTGTGAAAGGCTCCTTTGTGGACTTCTATAGTGTTTGCAACCAAGGTATTGTATACGGATGGAAGCACGTCACACTATTATTTCAATTACATGGAGCAGCAAGAATTACACTGAAGAAAAAAAAAAGAGTCTGTGAGTGACACGTGCAGATGCCTACAGACAGCGTTGCATACAGAGCAAACTGCAGCGTCACCTGCACTGACACACACCTTGCAGAGCTGTTAAAACAACACTGCAGGCAAAAGGAAGCTTTACACAGCCGGTGGTAAACTAGCCTGCCTAAAGCACAGTACACTAAATCGCAATCTCTAACTGTCCTCAGAGTCAGCAGAGCAGTGTTCTTTCCCTAACTGAGTTCACAGCACAGTGACGCTAAAATGGTGGCGGCGCCTTTTATACTGCATTCTGACATCATTTCAGCATCCAATCACAGCCATGCCATTAGTTAACATGACCGCAGCAGTACAGGATGTGCCTACACTTCTTAGGATTCCTCATTGGCTGACTATAATCACATTGCCTCTCAAAGAATTATGGGAACTTCCGATTCCGGTATACGATATATGAAAAATATCGGAACTAAGTATCGGAATTCCGATACAGCTAATATCGGCCGATACCCGATACTTGCGGTATCGGAATGCTCAACACTAGTCAGGATTGATCCAGCAGCACTGAAGATTCTTTCTGAAAGCACACTACCAGCAGGGCAAGCAAGCTCCTGTAAGGCATATTGTGCCAATTCAGGCCAGGTGTCCAGTTTACAGGCCCAGTAGTTAAAGAGGAATGAACTGTGAGGGAGAACATCGATAGGGGAGGAGAGGTAATTTTGAACCATTGTTGACAACTGCTGTCTCCTGTCTGTTGCAATCGATTCAGTATTAACAGTCGTGTGAGCGGTACTCGAGAAATCAGTCCACAACATGGTGAAACCGCTGTCTCCAACGCCACTTCAACTGTGTGCACCACGAACACCTCTTCCATTTGGCCCAGCAAGGCTCGTGGTAGAACCTGCACCGCTGCTGTGTGCTGGGGATGCCTCTAAAAAACGCTTTACCAGAGTTGCTTGTTTGTTCGCCAATATTAGCTCTAGGTTCTCCTGTGGCATGATTTTCTGTAATATGCCTTTATAGCGTTTATCGAGGATGCTGGCCAACCAGTAGTCGTCATCCTTCATCATTTTGGCTATGCCTGGGTCCCTTTTTAGGTTCCGCAAGACATAATCACAAAATGTGGGCCAATGTTCCATGTGTCAATGATGCACTGCCAGTGGTGGGTGGGGTGGATGAGCACTTTCTGGCAAATCCACATCCCTCCAGTCACGCACAAATCCTGTACCTGACCTTGGCAAGCCAACATTTTCTCTTGTCCCCTGAGAAGCATCCTCCTCCCCAAAATAATCATCCCCCCATCATCCTCTTCCTCTTCTTCCTCCACCTCGTCCAGGACAGTTCCCTGAGCAGACAATGACTGACTGTCATCAAGGCTTCCCTCTTCCTCCTCTGCCTCCTCCGCTGCAGACGCCTGATCCTTAATGTCCGTCAAAGTTTGAATGAGCAGACTCATAAGTGGGATGCTCATGCCTATGATGGCGTCATCTGCACTTACCAGCCATGTGCATTCCTCAAAACACTATAGTACTTTACAGAGGTCTTTCAGCTTTGACCACTGCACACCCGACAACTCGATATCTGCCCTCAAACTGCCTTCCCGTGTATACTCCCACAAATGCATTACAGCCTGCCTCTGTTCGCACAGCCTCTCAACTATGTGCATGGTGGATTTCCACCTTGTAGCAACGTCTATGATTAGGCATGCTTGGGGAGGTGGAGCGATCGCTGCAACCTCTGCATACGACTGGCGTCTATGTGGAAGCGACGGATGTCTTTGCACCTTATGGAGCAGGGCTGTTAACTCCAGATAATTATTTAAGAAGCACTGCACCACCAGGTTCAAGGTGTTAGCCAGGCAAGGTATGTATCTGAGTTTTGCCAGGGCTATGGCCGCCACAAAATTACGTCCGTTATCACTGACTACCTTACCTGGCTCAAGATGTAGACTGCCCAGCCATGACTCAGTTTCTCGCTGCAAGTAGTCGGCCAGTACCTCCTCGGTGTGTCTGTTGTCGCACAAAGACATCATCTTTAAAACAGCCTGCTGATGCTTACCACTAGCTAATTTGACCATCTGGCCAAGCTGTTCTGCAACTCTTTTTGTTGTTTTTATATGTTTTTGGACTGCTACGGGCCTGCCAGATAACCGCAGCGGCGATGTCGATGCCTGCTGCAGATCCATCTCCTCCTCTGAGCTATTGCCAGCGGCACCCACTTCCCCAATCGATGCCAATCCGGGTCAACAACTTGGTCATCCATCACCTCCTCTTCAATTTTATCTACACCTTCCTCTGTGTCACCGTGAAAGGTGGTATAGTATGCGGGAAGGGGCACCTGAGTTTCATCAGGGTCAGATTCTGGCTCAATAGACTGTGAGGGTAATGTAGTGCTCTTTGTGAATGTACCAGCAGAATAATATAGCAGTGGCTGTGCATCAGTGCACTCCATGTCAGATTCATCTTGGACTGGGGAGTTCAGGATTTGACTTGATAACCCAGGCATGGTACGTGAAAAGAGCTCCATGGAATAATCTGAAGTGTGGCCTGCCGCATCCTTCACTTTTGGTGGGGGTGAAGGACACAAGGAAAGGTGTTGTTCCTGACCAGGAGCCTGCACTGACAACTCAGTGCTTGCGGTTTTTGAAACTTCAGAAGAGGAGGCGATAGAGCTGGAGGCTGTTTCGGCAATGTAAGCCAAAACCTGTTCATGATGCTCCGGGTTTAAAAGCGGTTTACCTACTCCCAGAAAAGGGAGCCTTCCAAGCCTTCTGGAGCCAGATGATGATGCAGGCTCAACACCTCTTGCCTTAGGTGCTATTGTGCTTTTGGCACTACCAGCAGATGCACCACCACCACCATCAGTACCAGCTGGGCCCCCCGCCCACGTCCGCGGCGTTTTCCACCATACTTCCTCATGTTTGGAAAATGTACCAAAAAGACCAGCAGATATATGGTACTGTATCAGAAGCGTACAGCTGTATACTGTGAAGGGGAAAATTTAAATCTCTGTATATATTTCTGGACTCACACACAAACGCTCTCTCAGTATGGATTTGACTGTAATAAAAAAGGCAGCAAAAAGGGACTGTATCAGAAGATAACAGTGTATATAGCATAGAGTAAAATTTAAATCTCTGTATATATTTCTGGAGTCACACACAAACGCTCTCTCAGTATGGAATTGACCGTAATAAAAAAGGCAGCAAAAAGGTACTGTATCAGAAGATACCAAAATGTATATAGTATAGGGTAAAATTTAAATCTCGGTATATATTTCCGGAGTCTCACACAAACGCTCTCTCAGTATGGAATTGACCGTAATAAAAAAGCAGCAAAAAGGTACTGTATCAGAAGATACCAGGTGTATATAGGATAGGGTAAAATTTAAATCTCCGTATATATTTCCGGAGTCACAAACAAACGCTCTCTCAGTATGGATTTGACCATAATAAAAAAGTCAGCAAAAAGGTACTGTATCAGAAGATACCAGGTGTATATAGGATAGGGTAAAATTTAAATCTCCGTATATATTTCCGGAGTCACACACAAACGCTCTCTCAGTATGGATTTAACCATAATAAAAAAGGCAGAAAAAAGGTACTGTATCAGAAGATACCAGGTGTATATAGGATAGGGTAAAATTTAAATCTCCGTATATATTTCCGGAGTCACACACAAACGCTCTCTCAGTATGGATTTAACCATAATAAAAAAGGCAGAAAAAAGGTACTGTATCACAGGATACCAGGTGTATATAGTATAGGGTAAAATTTAAATCTAAGTATTTATTTCCGGAGTAACACACAGACGCTCACTCAGTATGGATTAGACCAGAATATAAAAAGCAGAAAAACTGAACTGTATCAGAAGCATACAGCTGTATACAGTGTAAGGGGAATTTTAAATCTCCGTATATATTGCCGGAATCAAACACAGATGCTCACAGGCTCAGTATGGATTAGACCAGAAGATAAAAAGCAGAAAAAGGGTACTGTATCAGAAGTGTACACCTGTATACAGTGTTGGGGTAATTTTAAATCTCCGTATATATTTCCAGAGTAACACACAGACGCTCACTCAGTATGGATTAGACCAGAATATAAAAAGGAAGAAAAAGGGTATTGTATCAGAAGTGTACAGCTGTATATAGTGTTTGGGTAATTTTAAATCTGTGTATAAATTTCCGGAGTAACACACAGACGCTCACTCAGTATGGATTAGACCAGAATATAAAAAGCTGAAAAAAGTGTACTGTATCAGAAGCGTACACCTGTATACAGTATTGGGGTAATTTTAAATCTCTGTATATATTTCCGGAGTAACACACAGACGCTCACTCATTATGGATTAGACCAGAATATAAAAAGCTGAAAAAGGGTACTGTATCAGAAGTGTACAGCTGTATACAGTGTTGGGGTAATTTTAAATCTCCGTATATATTTCCGGAGTAACACACAGACGCTCACTCAGTATGGATTAGAACAGAATATAAAAAGCTGAAAAAGGGTACTGTATCAGAAGTGTACAGCTGTATACAGTGTTGGGGTAATTTTAAATCTCCGTATATATTTCCGGAGTAACACACAGACGTTCACTCAGTGTGGATTAGAACAGAATATAAAAAGCTGAAAAAGGGTACTGTATCACAAGCATACACCTGTATACAGTGTTGGGGTAATTTTAAATCTCTGTATATATTTCCGGAGTCACACACAGATAGTCAGCATGTATTTGTCCGTGAGACCAGCTGGTACACGGTAGTGTGTGAGGAGCGTACACCTCTATACGGTGTGGGAAAAAATGAATGCTCCGTAACTGTGCAGAAAAAAAGAATAAAAGTATTAGTGCTGTGTAAAAAGCAGTCTGCACAGCAGTGTACACACAGCAATACAGCTAGCAGGCAGCCTAATAACCAGCGCTGCTGCACACAAGAAAATCCTCCCCTGTCACTGGCAGGCAGCCTAATAACCAGTGCTGCTGCACACAAGAAAATCCTTGCCTGTCACTGCACACTAACTGTACAGCACAATTGCTTTCAGCACAAGCACATAAGAACTTCTCTTTCCAGCCCTAATTCTCTCCCTACTGATAAACAGCATCAGCAACCTCTCCCTACTGTTAAGATAGGCAGAAGTAAAATGACGGTCGGCGTTCAGGGCTTTTATAGATACTATGACGCCCCCCAATGCAAGCCAATCACTGCAATGCCCTTCTCTAAGATGGTGGTGGACACTGCCTATGTCATCTCATTGCCCACAGTGTACCTCCTTGCTCATTGGCTGATAAAAGGCGCCTGGAAGCATTATGGGAACACCGACTTTGGCGCTCGGGTCGACGACCGCATGGCCGACTTCACGCTATGGTCGGGTTTCGATCGGCGAAACTCGACTTTAGCGAAAGTCGGCAACTTATGAATCTGACCGACCTGTTTCGCTCAGCTCTACTTGCCACTCTTCCAATGGACAGGGAACAGACTTCGCTGCCAACAAGTTTTGGGTTTTCAGAAAGTGTTATTAAAGAATTGAAGGGTCCTACACTAATGCGCTCTAATCTGTCACAAATGGGCCACCGTCAAGACCTAGGAGAAAGAAGGAATTCCCTAAAATAGGAAGTAAGGGACAGGGAGAGAGGTTCGTCTGTAAAAACAGAGTGTATGCGACTATGAGGGGCTAATTGTTGGATGTCTGAGAGACAAAGGTAATGATTGATCTAAGATCCATGGAACTGCGAACATACAGGTGCTTCTCACAAAATTTGAATATCATCAAAAAGTTAATTTGTTTTGGTTCTTCAATACAAATAGTGAACCTCATATATTATACAGAGTCATTACAAACAGAGTGATCTATTTCAAGTATTTATTTCTGTTAATGTTGATGATTATGGCTTACAGCCAATGAAAACCCAAAAAGTCATTATCTCAGTAAATTAGAATACGTTATAACACCGGCTTGAAAAATGAGTTTAAAATCTGAAATGTTGGCCTACTGAAATGTAAGTTCATTAAATGCACTCAATACTTGGTCGGGGCTCTTTTTGCATCAATTACTGCATCAATGCAGCATGGCATGTAGGTGATCAGCCTGTGGCACTGCTGAGGTGTTATGGAAACCCTGGTTGCTTTGATAGCAGCCTTCAGCTCATCTGAGTTGTTGGGTCTGGTGTTTCTCATCTTCCTCTTGACAACACCCCAGAGATTCTCTATAGGGTTAAGGTCAGTTTGCTGGCCAATCAAGCACAGTGATACTGTTATTTTTTTTTTAAACTTTTCTGGATTTTATTGTAGTAATAGAATACACGGCTTCTTCCCGATATATAAAGCAATACTGTTATTTTTAAACCAGGTATTTGTACTTTTGGCAGTGTGGACAGGTGCCAAGTCCAGCTGGAGAATGAAATATCAATCTCCAAGAAGCTTGTCGGCAGAGGGAAGCATGAAGTGCTCTAAAATTTCCTGGTAGATGGCTGCACTGACTTTGGTCTTGATAAAACACAGTGAACCGACACCAGCAGATGACATGACTCCCCAAACCATTACTGATTGTGGAAACTTCACACTAGACATCAACCAGCTTGGATTATGTGCCTCTACACTCTTCCTCCAGACTCTGGGACATTGATTTCCAAATGAAATGCAAAATTTACTTTCATCTGAAAACAATGTCTTGGACCACTGAGCAACAGTCCAGTTCTTTTTCTCCTTGGCTCAGGTAAGATGCTTCTGGTGTTGTCTATTGGTCATGAGTGGCTTGATAAAAGGAATGCAACACTTGTAGCCCATGTCCTGGATACATCTGTGTGTGGTGGTTCTTGAAGCAATGACTTCAGCAGCAGTCCACTCTTTGTGAATCTCCCCAAATTTTGGATTGGCCATTTTCTTAACAATCCTTTCAAGGCTGTTATCCCGGTTGCTTGTGCACATTTTTCTACCACACTTTTTCCTTCCACTCAACTCTCCATTAATATGCTTGAATACAGAACTCTGTGAACAGCAAACTTCAATGATCTTTTGTGGCTTACCCTCCTTGAGGAGTGTGCCAATAACTTCTTTCTGGACATATGTCAAATCTTCCCCATGATTGTGAAGCCTACTAAAACAGACTAAAGGACATTTTTAAAGCTTAGGAAGCCTTTGCAGGTGTTTTTTGCTAATTATTCTAATTTACTGAGATAATGACTTTTGGGTTTTCATTGGCTGTAAGCAATAATCATCAACATTAGCAGAAATAAACACTTGAAATCGACCACTCTGTTTGTAATGACTGTATATAATATATGAGTTCCACTTTTTGTATTGAAGAACTGAAATAAATTAACTTTTTGATGATATTCTAATTTTGTGAGAAGCACCTGTATATATTGTAAATGCCAATTTCTCAGTCTAAAGGCACCATTTAAGTTTAGCATCTCAGCATCAGCCTATGGTCCTTGTCCTGTTGGAGGCTCTAAAATAAAACAATAAATCCAACGAGGGCTATTCTGCTGTGAGATGTTTCTTGCCTCATTAAACACAGTCCTAAAGACATGACTCTAGTTCTGACTTCGTGAAGTATGTTTTTGGAAGCTTTACACACTGCCTCTGCCAAAAATGCAAGTGAAAGACTGACTTTTAGTGATGGGCGAGCACTAAGATGCTCGGGTGCTCGTTGCTCGGGTCGAGAAAATTGGAATGCTCGGTGCTGTCAGTAACTTCGCTAAGGCACAGCAACAAAATTTAAATGGAGGCCTGAAATGGCACAAGTTTGAGCGCACTGATATGTTTTCCATGTGACGGACAAACCCCAGTTTAAAATAGCTGGCCTGTAGGTAACTATTTTTTTCAGCAAACTGGTGTCAATAACTTCACTAAGACACTGCAACAAAATTTAAATGGAGGTCTGAAATGGCACAATTTTGAGAGCACTGATATGTGATCCATGTGACGGACAAACCAAAGTTTAAAATAGCTGGATTTTATGTGCTGTAATATGGAAAGGATCTGGCTGTATTATGCAGTGCCAACAAGCAAATGGAGCAGAAAAAAGGTGTTCTTTGGATTGCTTTTAAAGCAAATAATCAGGATTAAGATCCAAAAAAAATTATTCCTGGCCCTGATACCTGGGGCTATGTCTAGAAATATCTGTAATAGGCAGCAGCAGCAGACAGAACTGGAATGGATCCTCTTGTTATATGCACTGAAGTGTGCCACATACACTGCCTGCCTAGCACTGATATATATTCAGCTTTATTAGTATTCAGAAGGACTGTTATTTGAGATGGATATGTGTTTTACATATGGTATGCCCACACTAAGTATGAAGCAAGCAAATCTCTCCCTAGCTCAGCAGCAACTCTCCCTACACTGCCTGATTCTGGAGCAGACTGTGACGAGCATGGCGGCACAAGGTCTGATATAGACCTGATGATGATGTGCGGCCAGCCAATCACTGTAATGCCACAACCAACATGGCCGTGGCATTACAATGTATGGCAGACAATCCCTGCATGTTCATTGGCTCTCTAAAGAGTGCCAAACATGTATGGTGGGGACCCGAGCTCCTGCAGAGCAACCCATGAAATTCTCGGCAAGCTCCGAGCATCTTGAGCAGTGAGATGCTCGGGCGAGCACCGAGTGGTGGCGAGCATGCTCGCTCATCAACACTGACTATACCAAGCAGCCTTGTAGCCCTGTTGTACAAACAAGTCATCTACATATTGTAGAAGTTACTACAACAATAAACCCAGACCAAGATGAACAATATGCTGAGTTATGAACAGGTAAATAATATAAAAACTATTTTTATTGAAACAAATATAAAACATATTTAAAAAACAAAATGGCATATAAGGGACACTGAAGGATCAGTAATATATAATAACTCAAAATATGCTAATAAATGGGGTATAAGCAAGAGTACAATAACCCACCATCCACAATACAGTGAAGAATCGAGAAACAAATATAAGGTATAACAAAACAACAATATAGCTGTGTACGCTGACTACAGAGCCAAAATAGCAACTACGGTCATTCTGAAATTTAAGCCTGTGGCCTGATGGTGGAATAAGAACAAAAAGAGAACACACAAAAAGAGTACACAAAAAGGAGGAAATACAGATAAACAAAGGATTCCAGAATCCATTATACACCTCTGTCCCCTCCCTGCGTGTTTTCTAAAAGATTAAGTGAAAATGGAGCAAGGTGCCAGAGTACACTATAGAGCTCATATCCTCCATTAACTAAATGAATTAAAAAATTCATATGGTAGAACCCTGTATATCTGTGTGTGCATGATTCCCTTGAATCATAGAAGGATCTCCTCAGGGGATGAGGGGAAATGTAACTGAAAACTAGTCTCAGAAACCTGTTGGCAAAGATGAAAACTGATTTGGGACATCTCACAGTAACTGCAGTTAGTAGTAAGTTGAAATCAGGTTGTTCAATCATGGTCATGTGGTTCGACAAATGCATAATCAAATTACTTCTGGGCACATGGGAGGTCATCTATTAACTGTTCCATTTATATAAAGCTGGCTCAGTGGTTAATCCCATCAAAGACAACAAATGCAAGGAGTTTACATGTTGTCTCTGTGTTTGCGTGGGTTTCCTCTGGGTACTAAAGTTTCCTCCCAGCCACCAAAGACTTACTGATAGGGAATTTAGATTGCAAACCCATATGGTGACAGTGATGGTAATGTCTGTAAATTGCTGTGGAATTAATGGTATTATTTAGGCAACTAAAATAAATAATAGAGACGAGTGAGCACTAAAATGTTTGGGTGCTCATTGCTCAAACTGAGCAATTTCTAGTGCTCGAATGCTCATTTCGAGTAATGAGTATAATGGGAGTCAATGCGAAATCCGAGCATTTTTCTGGCAGACCCTACAAAGAGGTCTAGGGGGCAGTGAAAATGTTTGAAATGGATCAAAGTACTGAGTGGAAGGAGAGAAGGATGGGAAAGACCCCTTGGAGGCATCTCTTGACCCCTGCTGAGAACAATCGTGTCACTTTTACTCCATTTTAAGGACTGACAACAAAACATTCGACGAGAAATTGCATTTTACAGGAAAAAAATGTTAATAAATATTTTTCCTCTATAATAACTTGTATATAAGACAAAATGTAAAAAAGATTTAAAAAAATATAAATTAACTAAACCAAAATTGATTGTTTTATAAAAAAAAGGAAATTTCAGTGTAATTTATGAAGGAAGCAATGGTGTACAATAATAAATTATATTGTGGTACCGTGTTAGCCAGAAAAATCTATGTGAATACTTTTCCATCCAATTATGACAAGAGCATTCTTAAGTAGTGTTGAGCGATACGATAATGCAAATATCGGCTATCGGCCGATATTAGCTCTATCGGCCTTTCGATAATTCGTTTCGATATTTTCGTCTTATCGAATACCGGAATCGGATTTGTCACTGTCACTGTGAGTGTCCGTCGGTCGGGTCTGTCAGGAGTCAGCGGCACTTACCTGGCAGAAGATCTCCGGCGGTCACGTCCTGGACTGCTTGATGGTCGCCATTATCTTCTCCCTGGCGGTCACATGCAGTTTTTCGCGATACCTGCAGTGACTGCAGGGTAATCCCGGCCGTAAAGCAGTCAGTCCGATGACGTCACCGCCGGGGAAGCAGGTAATCAGCTGTGCTGCGCCGGGATGACAGGCTCTGCCTGTCATTCTGATGTAGCAGAGCTGGATCGTCGTGGGACACTCGTTACTATGGACTGCGTCGGTCAGGTGGTATACTTTTTTTTTTTTTTTTTTCATTTTTTTACAGGAGATCGATGGCGTCGCAGCAGGATGAGACAGTAATAAAAGAAATGAAAACTGTGTTTTTTTTTTTTTATTAAATTAAAAAAATTTTTTTGGAACATTCACCCGTACGGGTACATAAACAATTTAACTATTTATTTACATACAGGCACCCTGTCCGGGTTATTTAGACTTCTTTGGCTGGCCTCTTCCAGGTACCACCTGGTACTCTTCTTGAGATTGCCAAACATCCGAGGCACCAAGGACCACCAGGACCTGATGACGTCGTGTGGCCTGTACAGTGACGTCGTGACCCGCTATCTGGGTCTGTGTGGCCACCTCTTTCATCTCTCTCCGGGTCTGGAGCCCTATGTCACGGACTGTACGAACCCCAGGGGGCCTAACAGGCGCCGGGTACGGGCCAGCTATACTTATCATGTCCATAGCTGGGGCTGCTGAGGAGACCACTGAGGGAGGCTGGGGAGATTTACGGCGTGGGGTGGGCACTTTTGCAGAGGCCTGGATGTGGGAGGCTGAAGGCTTCGAGGGTCTCACAGGTTCCTGACACACTGGGGAGTAGGGGTCGCACCTGGTAACATTTAGGGCGTACCACCCATTGTAACCCCAGTGTCGGGTGTAAGTCACCAAGTCTCCTGGCAACAGGTCCCTCCCCGGGTGTCCTTCTGGGAGGTGAGCCTCCACGTCCCGCCGGGTCACAAAGACTTCTAAATAAAGTCCAGGCTCCTTGATGAAGCCCCACCCACCTTTCAATTTAAAGTTCCGTACTGCACCCTTAAGCCGCGGCTCACTCAGGGTTCCTTTATCCTTTCTCATCCGGTCCTTATCTGCCCGGTCCTTCTCCAGGTGACGTTGGCGAAGTTTTAGGGTTTCTCGCTGCTCCCTTTGTCGCTCTGCTTCCTTCTCCCAACGTCTCCACTCTTCCTCCTGACGCCGGTTATAATTCTCCTCCACCAGTTGCTCCATGTCTCCACCACTCCACTGCAGCTTACAGTGTCCGTTTTGCGGCAGCTCTCCTGTCGCCCCCCAGTCCTGGCGGTGCTCCCCTGCGGAGGAAGCAGACGGCTCTAAATCAGATGACAGTCGGGGCTCCGGTACAGGCAGGTAGTGCTCTGGTGTCTGCGCGGCCTCCTCCATGAGGACGGGTGTCGCTTCTTCTGTCTCAGCGACCGGGGCAGACAGCGGGATCTGGGGTGCTGCTGACGGTGCTGCGGTTTTTGCAGGAACGGGTGCCTCCACTGCGACAACGTCAACCGGATCACATTGCAAGGGCTCCTCTACTAGAACGGGTGCCTCACCTTCCGGTACAGAGTCAGACACTTCAGGTAAGAGGGATTGGCGCCGCTCCAAGTTTAGTTTTAGGGCACGCCAGCTGGCTCCCATCCTGGCGACCTCCTCCCGGTGCCGGGCCAGGCCTCTCAGGGTATCCTCCGCTTCTTGCAGCGTAGGAGGGTTTACAGGCCGGGTGCCCAACGGTGATTCCGTGGCGATCGGGTCGCTTCCGTGGGGGGAGAGCTCTGACTGCTCCATCCCTTCCCACTTCTGCTCGTGTCCATTAGCCATCTCTGCCAAGTCACATGTGTCATATCTGGAGAGGGCCCCTCTTTTGTAGGGAGGTGGGACCTCCTCACACTGAGGAGGATGAGGAGGCGGAACTCCAGAGCTGTGGGGCACGATGTTACATTGCAGTACCATTTACAGTGGGCGCCCATCGTTTTCACGCCACTGAGTGAGTGACACCCACGAAGAGCACACCCTTCTTCTTCACCAGTGCCTCGTCGTGACGCAGATATGGCGGAAAAATGGCAAATACATTCTCTGATGATTTTAGCAATTCTCAAGCACAAAACCAGTGCAATTCAGGCACACAGGACTCGCTTATAGCGAGCTACAGAATCCTGTTCGTGACGCCCAAGTTGATTCGCACAGAGCCAGAGGTTTTGGGGGTACTCTGCACCGAGCCCGTCGACTTCTATGGGGTATGTCACGTCTTTACCCGGCAATTGAATTAGAGTCGATTTTACTATGTAGAAGTGTATAAACTATAAATATATGTATATATATATGTCACAATGACATGTATATATATATATATATATATTATATGTATTCTATGTGTGTATATTTTGTGTTTACAACGAAAGAAAGGGTTTTTTTTGTTGCGATATTTTGTTCCCATAGACTTACATGGGACTTCCGGTATCGAAATCGGATATCGACGATATTTAGTGCTATCGGCGATACAATTTCGATACGATATTTTTAGATATCGAGCAATATCGCTCAACACTATTCTTAAGGTGATACCTTTATTGGCTAACCAGAAAATTATATGTTCGCTAGCTTTCAGAGCTCAAGGCTCCTTCTTCAGGCAAGATTACATTTGGAAATGTAATCCCAAATGTAATCTTGCCTGAAGAAGGAGCCTTGAGCTCTGAAAGCTAGCGAACATATAATTTTCTGGTTAGCCAATAAAGGTATCACCTTAAGAATGCTCTTGTCATAATTGGATGGAAAAGTATTCACATCGATTAAGGAAGCAAGAAATACAAAAATGTAAGAACTCAGAGGGACTCAGATACACCCTGTATTAGACATAAAGAAGGGACTCATACACATTCTGCTCAAATTGTTATGTATTGGTACTTCTTGACTCATAAAGGCAATGCACTAAGTGAAATCTTGCCAGATTACAAGCAGGGTCATCCATACACCCTTGAATCCACCAACTGTATTTCTTCATTAAAATTTGTGAACAATGTGAAGTTGTGGTACTCCTACAAAGTGCAAAGCCAGTAAAAGCAGTAATGCTTAGACACCAAAAGGCAATAACTGGCAGGCCTCATTCAAATATAGAACATTAAAAACACTTTATGTGCTACAATCATCTGGTGGTGTGTAAAAGTCAGGTCCAAGCAAAGCTTTGTTCATTGTTATCAGAAGGAGCCTGTGAGCAATTTCTGTTGACAGACGAAAGGGTCTGTCTGTTATGTTATGATGTTATGAAAATCCGCTCAGACAAGATGCTAGTGGCAGGGTCAGCACAACACCCCCAATGCATAGAGGGTCAGTTCATGTTAGGTGTTCAGCCTTGAGACCCAATAGCTTAAGGTCATAGAGGAATTAGGGAGTATGCTGGATTGGTCGGCCAGGTATTGCTTGACCATTTTTCAAAACTTTTCCCTCCTTGTCAAAAATACCCAGTAATGAGGGCATGGACTCTGTGAGGGTGTTATGAAATTGGCTCAGGCCTTTGACAGTGTATGTGTCTCCCTCACCTCTCCTCCTTGGTTGGGCAAGGAAACTTGCCTCTTGCCGCTAGCATTGTCTGATAGTAAATTTTTAAGCATATTTTCCACAATGGCCTTCTGTACAGCATCATTTTAGTATACTTTTCTGCCTCCGGAAGAAGAGATGCAAAGTTGTCCTTGTAGCAGGGGTCAAGCAGGGTGAACAACCAGTACTCTTTTTTGCCCAAGATGAATGTAACTGGAAAGGCAGCGGTACATAAAACATAAAGTCTGCCTTATGTGGCAAGCTCCCTACAGCCAACTCTTCCCTGTCTCCACCATGATGATGACTATCTACCTGCTCCTCCTCCCTCTCTTCCTCCTCATTCTTCTCCTCACTCCATCCATGTAAGAGATACGGGATGAAGTTTGTGTGGGTACTATCCTCTGTATTTCTTACCACCAGATCCTTTTCCTCCCCATCTTCCTCAGCCTCCACTTCCTCATTGTTACCCAATTTGCGCTGAGCAGTTGAGTTGCGGCTGGGCTGGGATGGTGATGCGGATGGGTTCCTTCTCCACCTGAACTGCAAGCGTAGCTTCATGTTTAATTGTGAGCAGCAACTGTTTAAGTACCTCAGAAGTCGGATTGTTGAGCTGACTATGGTGTCATCACTGCTCAACATCCTTGTGGAGTCCTCAAATTCTTGAAGACCCGCACAAATGTCAGACATCCATGCCTACTCCAATTGTTATGTGCCGTGGCTGTCCAGAATACCAACGGGTGTGTTAGAGCTCGTATTCAACAGCTGGCCTTTGCTGGTCACAAAGCCTTGCCAGCATGTGCAGTGTTGAGTTCCAGCATGTGGTCACGTCGCACACCAGTCGATGAGCTGAGATTTACATGCGCTGCTGAAGAACTGTGTAACAATTATGTGGGTACTACGGAATCTGATGGCAATGGGATAAAACAAACCTGAGACCAAAGCTGATGCAAATAAGTATATTAAATCAGTGAAACAAAACTAAGCTCTTCCTGCAATAATAATAATTTATACGAATGCACAGCACAATATAGAAATGTTCAAAAACTGAATAGTGGGGTGCGACTGCTAATATAAACCAGTACAGCAGTAGTATTACACAGGAGTGCACAAAGCACCAAACATAGGAGTCCAGCAGTAATCTACAAGAGAAAGCACACGGCACTTAACGAGGAAGTCCAGCAATAATATAAGTGTGCATGCACACGGCACTTAAGCGTTGAATTCCAGCAATCATATGGTTGAAAATGCACATGGTACTTAGACGTAGAAGTCCAGCAATACACAGGTTCTCCAGACACCTCTCCAATTTGTCCCTGCATTGCCACCAATGATCTATCAAGGTCCTGAAAACCAGGAATCTCTTCTGCCTCCAATTCTTCATCTCTGTCACGTTTGGGCCGCTCATGAGTCACTCCCAAGAGAGAGCGTCAGCATGTGTATTCTCAGCCCTGGCTCGGTAAGCGATCTTGTATCGATATTTCTCCATGCAGGCCACCCATCGTTGTTCCAAGGTCCCCAATTTTGCATTTCCAGGTGAGCTAGTGAATTATTATCGGTACTCACCAGGACTTCAGTACCCGACAACACTCTGCAAACTTTTCGGTCATTGCCCACACCAACGCCAGCAGTTCCAACTTGAAGGAGCTGTAATTGTCCGGGTTTCGTTCCGAGTCATGAAGAGACCAGCTCTCATAGGCTATCACTAGTTCCTTTCCTCACTGTATTTGTGATAGAACGGCCTCTAGACCATGTAGGCTTCCATCAGTGTGAAGGATGAAGGGCTGTGAGAAATCCGCATAGGCGAGTACTGGGGCCTCTGTCAGGGCCATTTTCAAGGCTCTGAAGGCTTCTTCCTGACTGATTCCCCATTGCATAGCTTGAGTCTTCGATCCCGAAGGCACTCCTTTTAGTAATTCCAATAGCGTATTAGCGAGATGTGTGAAATTCTTCATGAATCTTCAGTATTCCCCGGTAAGGCCTGCACGTCTTTCACTGTTGTCGGGGTGGGCCACTCTTGCACGGCCGCTATCTTTTCACGCCTAGGCCGCACTCCTTCACTGAATACAATATGTCCCAAATACTCAATTTGCTTGTGGAAAAGGTGGCATTTTTGAGGCTTCACCTTCAGGCCATGACTCTGCAGCTGACTCAACAGTTGCTCCAGTCGCCGAAGATGTTCGTCAAAGGTGGCAACGTAGACTATGATGTCATCGAGGTAAATGAGTGTTGCTTCAAAATTCAAGTCTCCCAAGTATCTCTCCATCAACTGCTGGAATGTCCCGGGTGTGTTGGTCAGGCCAAAGGGCATCATATTAAACTCAGTTCCATAGGCAGTTTGATTCCTCAATTCTGGGCAATGGATAGGAGTCCCACACTGTACAAGCATTCAGTCATCTGTAATCAACACAGAAGTTCCGTCCTTCTTCAGGACTAAAAGAATGAGCGCCGCCCATGGGCTCTGAATTTCCCATACGACCCCGTTCTGCAACATGTGAGTCAGCATCTCCTTTACTTCTTTATACATCTGAGGAGGTATCTGCTGATATCTTTCTCAAACTGGTGCAGCACTTACTGTAGGAATTTCGTGGGTGATAGCTTAAGTGCACCCAAAGTCATCTTCATGACTGGCAAAGACCTCTTGATATCGCTCTAAAACAGCTTCTACCTGTTGTACCTGCTGGTGTGAGAGTCCCGTCAATTCGGCCTGCATTTGAACCAAGATTCGGCGACCCCCTTTGTGCTTCTAGATGAGTATCCGGTGTCATTGTAATGGCTAGGGTCCAGGGATCTCCTTGCATTGCAGCAAACTGCACGACCTCTAGTTGCATCAGTTCTTCTGGCATTCCCAGGACCATAGCAACTTCACTCTTAGATGAAAGAGTAAGACTATCTTCTCACCGGTTGATGCACCGCACTACAACGTTCCCATCATGGACTGTGACTAATGTCTGAGCTATGAGGAGTCCTGGGGGAACTTAATCCACCAATGTCGGCTCTAGCTGCACCTCCACCCCCTCGAGAGGTGTACAGGCTCGTACCGGCAACGTGAGCACCATCTGACAAGGCAGTAGAATAAGTTTAGCAGCTGCAGGAACCATGACCTTTCCTAGTACTTTTCCTCCGCTTTACGTTTCCTTAGCCTGGACAGCTCAAATCAGTTGCTGAATTACCTTTCTTTGAGGAGTTTGCGGGCTCCAATGGTCCAGAAAGGTCTCTTGTGGCTTACTGATCAGGATAGATCTGATTTCTTTCAGCACATTCATCTCGAGAGTCATCGCAGTCCTGCCACCGACATCCCCAGCAACCAACACGACCCTTTTTCGGCCTACATCCTTTCCACTCACTCTAATCTCCATCCAGACTACCCCTGTGACAGGGATGGGCAACTGGTTGGCGGCCGTCAGTTTGATCACCGGGCCCAACTCCGGTCACACCACTTCTGGAAAATGATGTCTAAAGTAAGATTCTGTTATGGTGGTCACCTTGCAATCCGGTATCACTTAATCAATGAACTGCTTGCCCATTCACTTCAGCCCAGACTGTAGGGCTCGTAGAGATTAAACCTCCAGGACTCTCATCTCTCTCCCTGGTCTTTCAGGTTCCGGGCTGCGTCCCCCAGCCAAGGAGACCACTAGTTTAATGGCTGCCGTGATAGGGGCCGTCCCCGTCTTGCTCAAACTCGAGCATAGTGTCCAGTGTTCTCACATTTGAAACAAGTCAGATTCCATTTTGCACGGGACTGTCTCGTTCCCTGAAAACACTGAACGAACAAGTGGGACTCTGATTAGCTTCTTTCTACGCATTTTGGGCTAATGCGGGAACTCTTCTAAATCTGGTCCACTTCTTCTCGCATTTCCCATATTTCCCTCCGGATTTCCTGGGCCCACTCTGGTTCAGCCGTGGGTGGGGTGGGTACCTCATTGCTCCAGACCATCCGTACCAAGGCCACCGTCCCCTGTTCCTGCTCTCTCACGCGTGCTTCCATCCCTATTTCTAGGAAGGTCATACACGGTTTGTTGCGTAGGTGCTCTCGCAATGCTTGTTTAAGTGGCGCATCCTGAGGCCCGCCACAATGTGATCCCTGAGTATTACATCAGGGGGTCCCGCTTCTATAACCTCCACATCATCTGTTTTAGCGATATGTGCATTCACTTCCTGCACTGCATTAATGTACGGAGTCACAGACTCCCCCTCCCTCTGAGCATGTTGAAACAGTCGCATCTGTAATTTCCCAAAGTTGGTGGGATCCCCATGCATATCTTCCAGGATCTGCATCACCTTGTTCAGAGTATCCCGTTCATGGGGAGGGAAAACATCACGGAACACTGAGTTTCACCATACAGGGCCATCACAGCAATCTCCACTTGCATAGCAGCGGTCATGGGATGCATTCTCAACAGGCTTTTAACCCGCTTAGTCCAGTCCCACAGCATAACCCGCTCGGTCCAGTCCCACAGCATTATATTACTTCCCATAAATTTTGGGAGATTGCTGAGCATGGACCCCAGTGACAAGCTAGACCTTGGGGCACTCATGATGGATTGGTCTGCTGCCTCTGCGTTCAAGGACTGCATCCTGCCAACTACGCCAAAATGTAAGGCAGTAAAACAGATGCAGTAATGCAAAGGCACAGAGCAAGGCTTAATAGGAGTATGGTTTAATTAACAATAATGAACTCCTCACAGGGAGATAACAGGGAGGGGGAAGATAGGTTAAACAGAATAAATGTGGTTCAATGCAATAGTCTTTCTATAAACTTTAACTTATCGGGACTCCGCTGTCTTTTAGTTGCCTGTAGTCCAATAGATGATGTAATGTCGGTGGGGGCCGACACTGCGTCTTCAAGCTTTCCGGCCCAACACACTGTCATGCTTCTGGCGGCAGCGGGCTGTCTCCGGTTTTGCCTGCTGAGCCCCTAGTCCATTGAACGGCAGAGCCGAATTGTGAAGCTCCGCACAAGTCTCTCCTCGGCGTGTGCTCCCCTGGGCACCCGCCAACAACTGGATGCACGCACCACAATGTCTCACTTTGCGCTCGTCACTTTGTACACCCGCCAGTACCTGAACACCTGCACTGCACTGCTTTACCCGACACCAGTCTCTCTGTGATCCCAACAGTACCCGGAAGTCCTCACAGGCCCTATCCTGGGTCTCTACTCTGCGCTTCTTCTCATTCGGCAGCACGTAGCCGGTCCCTGCTCGCTCTCTCCTTTGGCGGGAACTTTCTGCCTTTTTCCCGCGCTAAACCCTGCCATCTCCCCTCGCTTACCACGCCCCCTGCTTTCAGGTCATGGGTTTTTTCCATCTCCTCTTTCCTTTCCCCCTGCAACACTGGATTCGACTTCTGCAGTTCCGGATCCGGCGTCTCAGAGGTACCCACAGCCCAGTACTCTTCCTTACACCGGCATGCACATTTTAGTAGATTCAGGGCTTAGAAAATAGCAGATTCTGGAAATATTTTTGAGTTGGCGACAGCAGGAAGATGCTCAGTAGCCACTGGCCCCTCTGCTTCAGGCCTATGATCATCACACAACTTTATGAAATGCTGTGATTGGCCACTGCCTGCTTGTCAGTGCTCAGCATATTAGTCTGACAGAGATCAATAGTATTTTGTCACATCTGTCAGTCAGTTTTGACTGACACCTGAGGTGAGAGACTCATCTTACATCATAGCAGGAGCGGTTCTGGATATAGTGGGTTATACTTTTGTTCATTCGAAATGCTGCTGAGGTGCCCACTGGGGTGTTTACAGTCACTGTAAAGTGTGCCTCAACAGATGTAAATTAGTTTACCTGGGTTGGGCTTACTCTCATGTGTGTAGCTTTTCCTGGTCTGAACCTCTACCTACGCCTCTGGATCCTATGAATCTCAACCCTGTCAGCTCTTTTAAATTGCATACCATAGGACACAGTAGAGATTATACACTCGAGTATAAGCCAAGATTTTCAGCCCATTTTTAAGGGCTGAAAGTGCCCCTCTCGGCTTATACTTGAGTCATATACCAGGGGGTCGGCAGGAGAGGGGGAGCGCAGCTCTCCTATATACTCACCCCCTCCTCTTGTGGTCTCTGCAGCCCCTGCTCTTCTCCCACGGTCTCCAGCGCCTGTGCTCAGCGGACATGTGGTACCGCTCATTGAAGTCATGAATATGTGCATGTGTACCACATGACCGCTGAAGTTAGGCATAGCTGCCGGAGACCGTGGGAGAAGAGCAGGGGCTGCAGAGACAGCGCCAAGAGGGGGTGAGTATAAGCAATATTCACCTGTCCACCGATCCACCGCTGCTCACCACTCTGTCCTCGCATCCTCTAGCTGTGAATGTTCAGCCTGAGCATTCACTGCCAGAGGACCCGGAAAACAGCGGCGTGCAGCGATGGTTCGGGGACAGGTGAATATTGCAGGTGTTGGGGCCCGAGCCAGCAGTGACACCGGCACCTGTCCCCAATAGCGTGCCGTGTCCCCGCCTGCTCAGGACACCAGCATCTGGCCTCCAGGGCGAGAGGTGAGTATGTCTTTTTTTATTATTATTATTATTATTCGCAGCAGCATATGGGGGAATAATACATGGGGCAGAATATGGGGCACAATCTATGGAGCATCTTGTGGGGCATAATACATGGGGCAGAATATGGGGCACAATCTATGGAGCATCTTGTGGGGCATAATCTATGGAGCAGCATATGGGGCTCCTGATTCAATATGGCTATTCAAAAACATTTAACCTACTTTAAATTTACTTTTATTGTTATCTATTTTTATTTTTGAAATTTACCAGTAGCTGCCTCATTTTCCACCCTAGGCTTATACTTGAGTCGATAAGTTTTCCCAGTTTTTTGAGAGAAAATTAGGGGGATCGGCTTATACTCGGGTCGGCTAATACTCAAGTATATGCGGTATGTATGCAGCACTCAGACTGTTTTTACAAGCAGTGTAACTCAGAGGAATTTTATAAGCACTGCCAATCGTATGTACTAACCTACTGTATAACTGCATTTATTATACAGGGAAGAGATAATAACTTCAGATGCATAGGGAGAGGAAACATTCAGAGACTCGGGTGGAACTAGGTAGAAAGGATGGTGAAACACAGGAGTTATTACCAAGAAGTCAGAGAATAACTCCTATATTCACAGGATACAACTGTCGCACTAATGAAAGGTATAGATGCAACCAAGCAAAGAGGAAACAAATAACTTGCACTGTATGCATGTAATACTGAAATATGCAAGCATTTCTACTAGGAAACAACATGGCACCATGTATTCTACTTTCATGGCATTGCTATTCATTTGTGCTGTGCTACTGTTTGCTATTTGTAAGCACGGTAGAGCTTTTGATTCTTGTGTATAGTCTAACTACTGCACATCACTTATTATGAGCACTGGCGGACACAGACAGAAAAGGGCCCCTGTGCAAGAACAATATATGGGCCCTCTGCAGCCGAAGAGCTCCTAAATACACAACATTGCACCTACTTTGGAGGTAGAAATGGGCCCCCTTACCTCTTGGGCCGCACAGGTTGGGCCGCACAGGTTGCACCAATGATATGTCCGCCCCTGATTATGAGGTCACTGACATTTAGTGTGTTGTCCACGTGTATTCATGCGTTCATGGCTGTAAAACTGCCCTTTAAACACCCTACATATAAATTAAAATATGACCATATGGATCATTTATATTGTGAACTTCATTGTGTATATTTGTGGACACTGTAATTCGATGTGGCTTTCTTATTATTGCAAAAAAAAGTAGAAAACCCTGTATTTTTTTCTGTTTAATATAGTACAGTATATTTTTCTTAGTTAAATTCCTGGAGAGAGGATAATACTAACTGGCCTTCATTTTTGGATGAGCAACATGGCAGCTGTGTAGAAAACCAAGCCAGAGGACATTTACTGTGTAAATTGCCTGCGGGAATACAGTCAAACACAAATGTAAACATGTAGCAGATATGTCAGATGAAGGCCTTCACAAATAAATTGCTTTAGATAACATATGCATGGAATGGATACATTTAAATTGCAAAATCAGAGCATTAAATAAAACCTAAGGATTAAATGGCATAATATGTGACTAACGATTTTTTTTACCATATTTTATCAATTCATCGAATTCATTATTTGATATAAAATTCTTGAAATATTTATAATACATTTACATTGTGTTGAATGCCTTGGTATTGTTCCATAATACAGTGGTATATCTAGCATATTTTGTACTCATTTACTAGGTATTTTTGTAGATTATTGAGTTTAAGAAGACAAAGATGGTATCTTTGCCACTATTGCCCGCTGTGCACAATGAGTGCTTGCCCTTTCCATCTTCTTTCCAACAGTCCTTTCCATTTTATGCCTCATTATTCCATCAAGATCGAGATGAGTATACCTAATGAATCCCCTATATGTAATGAAACATCACTTTTAAGATGAAATGAGAAACCAACAGAACACATCTGCAGGAAAGAACATATATTCTTAGCTGATGAACAACAGACAAGACCACTTTCTTTAAAAAAAAACATAAACAAAAACAATATATGGGCCCTTTCCAGTCCAATAGCTCATCATACAGCATAATTCAATTTGTTTTGGAGGCTGACTTGGGCCCCTTACCTGTTAGGCCATGTGCGGCTGCACAGATTGTACTAATGATATGTTCCGTCCTGCCCTGTATTACACCTATATATGGCTTTATGATTTACACTTGTAAATCTACAGCATAAATAGTAACAGAACTTTGTTCTCCACTTTGTAACGGGTCTGGGAGGCGGAACCTCTGAGCTACTATACAAAGGGGCAGTCCATGTAAGGGAGCGGGTGGCGACCAGAGTGGACGGGCAGGTGGTCACGGCAAGTGACCGGGGCAGTCTCTGGATGAGTAGGCAGGAGGTCACGGCAAGTGACCGGGGCAGTCTCTGGATGAGTAGGCAGGAAGTCACGGCAAGTGACCGGGGCAGTCTCTGGATGAGTGGGCAGGAGGTCACGGCAAGTGACAGGGGCAGTCTCTGGATGAGTGGGCAGGAGGTCACGGCAAGTGACCGGGGCAGTCTCTGGATGAGTGGGCAGGAGGTCACGGCAAGTGACCGGGGAAGTCTCTGGAAGAAGGTAGATACGACCTGTGATGGCTGAGCCTCCCGGTAGGCTAGCAGGACGATAGAAGATGAGCGCTCCCAGGTGAGCGAGCGAGAGTCACTGGAATAGCAGAAGATCACAGCCCGTGACGGCAGAGCCTCCAGGTAGGCCAGCAGGCAGGTAACAGATGAGCACTCCCAGGTGAGCGGGCGAGAGCCACTGGAATAGCGGAAGATCCCAGCACGTGACGGCAGAGCCTCCAGGTAGGCCAGCAGGCAGGTAACAGATGAGCGCTCCCAGGTGAGCGGGCGAGAGCCACTGGAATAGCGGAAGATCACAGCACGTGACGGCAGAGCCTCCAGGTAGGCTAGCAAGCAGGTAACAGACAGCAACCTGGCAGGAATCAGACAGGTATCTGGCAATGACCCTGAGGACTGAAGCAGAGTAGTGAACAGTGCAACAAAATTGCTCGGGCACCTCCATTTTGGAGGAGGTACCTTATGTAAGGTGAAGTCCTCCGGCCATTGGCCGGGGACTCCTTAGGACGAAGCGCGCGGCCCCTTTAAGAGGGGGGGCAGCGCACGCGCGTGCGCCCTAAGCCCAGTGACAGGAAAGGAGCGCGCGCAGCCAGCAGAGCGGCAGGAGGACGCCGGACCCGGAGCAGAGGGGTGAGGGGAACAGCGTCCCTGCCTGGCAGAGGGCAGGGACGCCGGCGCTACACACTTTGCAGCTAAACAGTGACCACTCTTCTGGTAAGGCTTTATGCTTGACTCTGCAGTGTGTCTGTCGGAGAAATCATTTATAATGTTGAGGAACTGGCTCATCATTTCCATTCTAATTCAGCCCAAAGGTATTCAATGTGGTTGAAATCTGGTTTCTATGCAGCCAGTGAAGTTCTTCCACATTTAAATATCTTGCTTGTGGACTGAGGACTTTGCACAACTACTCCCTCAAAGTTGGAAGTATATAATAGTGCAAAATATCTTGGTATATTCATTAGGATGTTTCTAAAACTAAGAAGCATTGAAAAAATCCAAGCATTGAAAAAATCTTCACAGCATTTGTCTCCTCCACCAAACTTTACAGTTGGTACAATGCAGTCAGCCCTCCAAAGCATGTAAAGTATGCCACCACTGCACTCTGGAGCACTAGTGGAAATGTGTCCAAAGAACATGGTTATTGCCACTGGTCCAGAACCAAGTGGTGGCATGCTTTATTTTAATCCATCGGACACTTGCCATTATGTTTGATGATGTAATCTTTGTATGCACTATAGATAGACCTAAGAACTCGGTACCCCTCTCACTCACGTCATGTGATCTGCCTTTTCATTGCGGTGCTGCTGTGCTTCCTAAATGCCACTCTTTTCAATAATATCATTCACAGCTTTTCATGGAATATTTAGGAGGAGAAAGAGGTTACATGAACTACCGTAATTTGTTGCAATGATGGCATTCTATTAAAGGAACATGCTCGAATTTAGTGAGCTCCAGAAAATGATACATTCTTTCACAAATGTTTGTAAAGGTGGACTGCATGGCTACATTCTTGTTTTAATGCAAAGGGACTAAATTAAAAACCTTAATTCAATACTTAAAGTGGGTGTCCACTTTTAGTAAAATGGTCCCCGTAGGGTGTAAAATGCATAAAATAACAAACTCGTCATGCACTACCTCCTATGGGTCCAGCATTGGCTTAAAGCCATTGCTGCTTTCCTGGTGTTGTGATTAGCTGTAATTTGCACTAAGCACTGCATTATGCTTCATCAACATTTGCATTAGCAATAAGCTCAGTGAGAGGCCATAGTGGTGACAAGTGTTGTTGACATGATGCAACCACTCTAATCATAATACGAGAATCAGAACAGTAGCAGGAAGCTGGCGCTGAACCCAAGGATGGTGACTGCCTGATGACTGTGACATTTTATGTTCTTTCCACACTTTGGGGACAAATTTATTGAAAGTGGACATCCCTTTGAAGAAGAATTCTCTTGAATTTATTGATTATGGAAGCTTGTCAAATGATATAAATCTAAATGATATCTACATTATGAAATCTGGGACTTGGTGAGAAGTAAATTTTTCTTCTTATCCATTCTGAATTTTAACCCTCTCAACCAGTAGCCCAGGGGGCTCTAAAATTCATTAAAAGGATTATCTAGGGCAGAGGTGCATAGCATTTTCCAGAAAATAGATAAACAAAAAAAAAATTGGTTTGGTACCGTGTTAGCCAACACCAGAAAAATAGAGACACAGAGGTGCAAGAGACTTGGAGAGGGGATCAAAGAAAGTGTGGGATGCAGGGCATCATCATGAGGCTGTCATAGAAGTCAGAGAATAAGTGTCAGGGGCTTTCTTGACTGCAAGGGGAACCACAAGATAACAGGGATTCCAATAGTGGAGATGGAAGGAAAAAGGTAGAAGGTTCTTTATTTCTTGCAGGTGTGTCCAATAGAGCTGGAGGAATGTTGCCACTTGGTCATAGAGACAGAAGTACCAGGAAGAAGTCTGTAAAGCAAACTGCTGAGACCTTCTGCAGCCAGATACAATGTGACGGTCTGCAGCATCTGACTCACCTGTGACAGGATCTTGATGATTTGCTGGTCAAAGTGCATTTAGCAAGGTGGAATTTTCCTCAGACAACTATTAATAACCTAATTGATTGCATGTCTAGTGTGTGTATTGTGGCCCACATAGTTTAATATACTCTATTAAATCAATTTTTGGTTATAATTTTCTTTCCATCTTCATCATCATTTGCATATCATTAACATGTCTAATGATTCCGTGATTTCCATAATGAAGAATGTAGCTTTTTACACAATTATTCTCCCTTTAGAATCCTTGCTTAACCCCTCTCTGACATTAGACGTACTATCCCGTCCATAAAACCCGTGCCATTCTGACCATGGACGGGATAGTACGTCATGCCCTTTAATGCGACATCGCGACTTAAGTAGCGGTGATCGCATTAAAATTCCGACGCCAGCTTACCTCTTGGAAGTTGGCGTCGGCATCCCGGGCTGCGTCCTCCCCCCTCAGGCCTCCCGATCGCTGTGATTGGCTGTTGAATTCTGAACAGCCAATCACAGCCTTTCTCACTGTTTCAGCCAATCAGAGCGGCTAAAACAGTGAGATCGCAGGCTAGGATCGAGTACCGATGTACTCGATCCTAGGCCTGGGCCTAGGAAAGTCCAGACCCCCCCCGGATTGGCGCGATCGCCGATCACATCGATCGCGCCAATCGCAGGGCACAGCCGCAGTATATCCGCGCTGTGCCCTGCCTGTACCTGCCTGGATCGGTGCAGTAATAGCACCGATCCTAGGCCAGGGCCTGTAGGGCATGAAGGAGCTGATTGGCGCGATCGATGTCATCGACGATCGCGCCAATCACAGGGCACAGCAGCGGTGTGACCGCTCTGTGCCCTGCTAGGTGACCTGCCGGTGACCTGCCTAGGAATCGGAGCTGTGAGCTCCGATTACTAGGCCGGTGCCTAGCAACCGGCAATGCAGGGGTCTCCTTTGATTGGTGGGATCGATGTGATCATCGATCCCACCAATGACAGGTCACAGCAGCGATGTGACCGCTCTGTGACCTGTCTGCAAACTAGATCTGACCAGTCTGACCGCACTGCAGGGGTCCTCACACTTGCTGAGGATTCCTGCTGTGCGGTCACACTGCCAGATCTCCTCCTGTGCTGGGCCTTGTGGTGCCACAGTAGCCTGTGACACCACAACTCCTGCTGAAGAGAGAAGAGAGAAGAAAGAAGAGAGAAGAAAGAAGAGAAAAGAAAGAAAAGACTACAAACGTGAGTTTTTGAGCCCCGATCCCTGCCCGATCCACCCCAATCCCCCCATTCCCCCCTCCCCCCTTCCCTTTCCCCCTCTTTTTACCCCCCCTTTGCGCCGCCGAGCGTTGATTGGTGACGCAGTTCACCCATCAACACTTTTGCACCCCCCTCCGTGCGCACATCCAGCAGCCGCAAACTTTGATAAGTGACAGCGGTCACTTATCAGAGCTCGTGCCTGCCGTTTTTTTTTTCACCCCCCCTTTCCGCCACTCCCGTGCGCACATCCAGCAGCCACGGAACTTTGATAAGTGACACCAGTCACTTATCAGAGCTCGTTCCTGCCGTTTTTTGTTTTTTTTCACCAACTTTTCCGCCACTCCCGTGCGCACATCCAGCAGCCACGGAACTTTGATAAGTGACACCAGTCACTTATCAGAGCTCGTTCCTGCCGTTTTTTTGTTTTTTTTCACGAACTTTTCCGCCACTCCCGTGCGCACATCCAGCAGCCACGGAACTTTGATAAGTGACACCAGTCACTTATCAGAGCTCGTTCCTGCTGTTTTTTTTTTGTTTTTTTTCACCAACTTTTCTGCCACTCCCGTGCGCACACCCAGCAGCCACGGAACTTTGATAAGTGACACCAGTCACTTATCAGAGCTCGTTCCTGCTGTTTTTTTTTTTTTTTTTTTTTCACCAACTTTTCCGCCACTCCCGTGCGCACATCTAGCAGCCACGGAACTTTGATAAGTGACACCAGTCACTTATCAGAGCTCGTTCCTGCTGTTTTTTTTTTTTTTTTCCCACCAACTTTTCCGCCACTCCCGTGCGCACATCCAGCAGCCGCGGAACTTTGATAAGTGACACCAGTCACTTATCAGAGCTCGTTCCTGCTGTTTTTTTGTTTTTTTTTCATCTCCCTTTCCGCCACTCCCGTGCGCACATCCAGCAGCCGCGGAACTTTGATAAGTGACAGCGGTCACTTATCAGAGCTCGTGCCTGCCAGTTTTTTTTTTCACCCCCCTTTCCGCCACTCCCGTGCGCACATCCAGCAGCCGCGGAACTTTGATAAGTGACAGCGGTCACTTATCAGAGCTCGTGCCTGCCAGTTTTTTTTTTCACCCCCCTTTCTGCCACTCCCGTGCGCACATCCAGCAGCCACGGAACTTTGATAAGTGACACCGGTCACTTATCAGAGCTCGTGCCTGCTGGTTTAGACTTTTTTTCACAGGCCTTTTTTTTCCCTATTCGCTTTCTTTTCTTTTAGCTTTTTCTTTTCAGCTTAGTTTACACCAATCACTATCCCCCCCCACACACACACACACAGTTATAAATAAAGTTCACACAAAGCACCACATTCACAAAAAAAATGTCCCGCCCGTCACGCTCATCCCAACAGCGCTATTCAGTGGAGGAGGCATACGCTATCCTTGCCTCCGACACTGATAGCGAGGGAGAGGATCCCACATTTCTTTATTTTTCAGATGAAGATTCTTCTTCCTCCTCATCTTCCTCCTCGGGTCCTGCGGAACATCCACGCAGACGCCCCAGGACAGAACATGAGGCAGCGCCCGCCCCTGAAAATGAACCAGCGCACCCCTCTTCGGACCCCGTATGGACCCCGGCCCCCGAAAATTACGAGCCACTGATTCCTGATTTTGTGGCAGAATCAGGAATCAGGTTTGACTCCACCGGCTTCACAGAAATAGACTTTTTCAAAGTCTTTTTCTCTGAGGATTTAATTAACCTCATGGTGGAGCAAACAAATTTGTACGCTCAGCAATTTTTGGCGCAAAACCCCCGTTCATCATTTTCCAACTGGTCTCCTGTAGACGCAGTTGAAATGATGCAGTTTTGGGGCCTGGTCCTCCATATGGGGATCCTGAAGAAGCCAGAAATTCGGCAATATTGGAGTGTTGATATTTTATACAACACTCCACTGTTCCGAATGGTCATGGCTCGGACGCGTTTTGAGGCCATCCACAAATTCCTGCATTATAATGATAATGCACAGTGTCCCCCACGAGATGACCCCAACTTTGACCGCCTGTTCAAAGTTCGGCCGGTCATCGAACACTTCAACAAAAAGTTTGCTGAAGTGTACGTGCCCCAAAGGGACATCTGCGTGGATGAGTCCTTGGTTAATTTTAAGGGACGGCTCGCATTCCGCCAGTACCTGCCCAGCAAGAGGGCAAGGTACGGAATCAAACTCTACAAGCTGTGTGAGAGTACCTCAGGGTACACACACAGCTTTAGAGTTTACGAAGGAAAGGACACCAGGATTGTACCCCCTGAGTGTCCCCCCGTCCTGGGAGTGAGTGGGAAAATTGTGTGGGATTTGGTGCACCCACTGCTGGATAAAGGTTATCACCTTTACACTGATAACTTTTATTCCAGCATCCCACTCTACAAATCCCTCTCTGCGCGAGGTACCGCAGCCTGCGGTACCGTCCGCAAAAATCAGAGAGGCCTCCCGAAGACGCTACTTGGGCAGATGCTCAGAAAGGGTGAGAGCAGAGCCCAATGTAGCGACCACCTGTTGGTGGTCAAGTACAAGGACAAGAGGGATGTCCTTCTCTTGACCACCATACATGGTGATGGCAGCGCCCTCAGCACTGTACGGGGTACCTCTACACAGGTCCGCAAACCGGACTGTGTACTGGGGTACAATAAATACATGGGGGGTGTTGATCTCTCTGATCAACTCCTCCAACCGTACAGTGCTTTGAGAAAGGCCAAGGTGTGGTACAAGAAGCTGTCCGTGCACATCGTCCAAATGGCAATGCTCAACGCTTTCCTGCTGTCACGATGTGCACGCAACAGCGATACGACGTACCTTCAGTTTCAGGAGGTAGTGGTTAAGGCCCTGATGTTTGGCGCTCAGGAAACAGCGGGCCCCAGTACTTCCGGAACTGAAGGTGCTCGTATCATACCAGGTCAGCATTTCCCGGGGGTGGTCCCGCCAACTGGAAGCAAAGGTAAGCCACAAAAAAGGTGCCGAGTGTGTTACAAAAGGGGAATACGCAAGGACACCACTTACCAATGCGACACCTGCCCCGAAAAACCTGGCCTGTGTATGAAGGATTGTTTCAAATTGTACCACACCTCAATGCACTACTAATTTACTTTACAGGAAAGATTAGTTCCAGAAGGGGGGCACATTTAGAAAAGTTCCTTGGGAGTCTACTTTCCAAAATTATGTCACTTGTGGGTTTTTTTTACTGTTTAGGCACATCAGGGGCTCTGCAAACGGAACATGACGCCCGCAGACCATTCCATCAAAGTCTGCTTCCAAAACGTCACAATTTCCCTTCTGAGCCCCAAATTGTGCCCGAACAGTTTTTTCCCACATATGGGGTACCAGTGTACTCAGGACAAATTGAACAACAACTTTTGGTGTCCAATTTCTCCTCTTACTCTTGGGAAAATAAAAAATTGGGGACTAAAACATCACTTTTGTGGAAAAAAAAAAATATTTTTTTTTTCACGCCAGGGCATTATAAACGTTAGTGAAACACTTGGGGGTTCAAAGTGCTCACCACACACCTAGATAAGTTCCTTAGGGGGTCTAGTTTCCAAAATGGGGTCACATGTGGGGGGTTTCCACTGTTTAGGCACATCAGGGGCTCTGCTAACGGAACATGACGCCCGCAGACCATTCCATCAAAGTCTGCATTCCAAAACGTCACTGCTTCACTTCCGAGCCCTGCCGTGTGCCCAAACAGTGTATCCCCCCAACATATGGGGTATCAGCGTACTCAGGACAAATTGGACAACCACTTTTGGGGTCCAATTTCTCCTCTTACCCTTGGGAAAATAAAAAATTGGGGACTAAAACATCACTTTTGTGGAAAAAAAAAATATATTTTTTTTTTTCACGCCAGGGCATTATAAACGTTAGTGAAACACTTGGGGGTTCAAAGTGCTCACCACACACCTAGATAAGTTCCTTAGGGGGTCTAGTTTCCAAAATAGGGTCACATGTGGGGGGTTTCCACTGTTTAGGCACATCAGGGGCCCTCCAAACGCGACATGGCGTCCGTTCGCAATTCCAGCCAATTTTGGTTTGGAAAAGTCAAACGGCGCTCCTTCCCTTTCAAGCCCTGCCGTGCGCCCAAACAGTGGTTCCCCCCCACATATGGGGTATCAGCGTACTCAGGACATGTTGGACAACAACTTTTGTGGTCCAATTTCTCCTCTTACCCTTGGGAAAATAAAAAATTGGGGACTAAAACATCATGCTTGTGGAAAAAATATGATTTTTTTTCTTCACGGCTCTACATTACAAACTTGCGTGAAGCACTTGAGGGTTCAAAGTGCTCACCACACATCTAGATAAGTTCCTTAGGGGGTCTAGTTTCCAAAATGGGGTCACATGTGGGGGGTTTCCACTGTTTAGGCACATCAGGGGCCCTCCAAACGCAACATGGCGTCCGTTCGCAATTCCAGCCAATTTTGGTTTGGAAAAGTCAAACGGCGCTCCTTCCCTTTCAAGCCCTGCCGTGCGCCCAAACAGTGGTTCCCCCCACATATGGGGTATCAGCGTACTCAGGACATGTTGGACAACAACTTTTGTGGTCCAATTTCTCCTCTTACCCTTGGGAAAATAAAAATTTGGGGACTAAAACATCATGTTTGTGGAAAAAAATATGATTTTTTTTCTTCACGGCTCTACATTACAAACTTGCGTGAAGCACTTGAGGGTTCAAAGTGCTCACCACACATCTAGATAAGTTCCTTAGGGGGTCTAGTTTCCAAAATGGGGTCACATGTGGGGGGTTTCCACTGTTTAGGTACATCAGGGGCCCTCCAAACGCAACATGGCGTCCGTTCGCAATTCCAGCCAATTTTGGTTTGGAAAAGTCAAACGGCGCTCCTTCTCTTTCAAGCCCTGCCGTGCGCCCAAACAGTGGTTCCCCCACATATGGGGTATCAGCGTACTCAGGACATGTTGGACAACAACTTTTGTGGTCCAATTTCTCCTCTTACCCTGGGGAAAATAAAAAATTGGGGACTAAAACATCATGCTTGTGGAAAAAATATGATTTTTTTTCTTCACGGCTCTACATTACAAACTTGCGTGAAGCACTTGAGGGTTCAAAGTGCTCACCACACATCTAGATAAGTTCCTTAGGGGGTCTAGTTTCCAAAATGGGGTCACATGTGGGGGGCTTCCACTGTTTAGGCACATCAGGGGCCCTCCAAACGCGACATGGCGTCCGTTTGCAATTCCAGCCAAATTTGGTTTGGAAAAGTCAAACGGCGCTCCTTCCCTTTCAAGCCCTGCCGTGCGCCCAAACAGTGGTTCCCCCCACATATGGGGTATCGGCGTACTCAGGACATGTTGGACAACAACTTTTGTGGTCCAATTTCTCCTCTTACCCTTGGGAAAATAAAAAATTGGGGACTAAAACATCATGCTTGTGGAAAAAATATGATTTTTTTTCTTCACGGCTCTACATTACAAACTTGCGTGAAGCACTTGAGGGTTCAAAGTGCTCACCACACATCTAGATAAGTTCCTTAGGGGGTCTAGTTTCCAAAATGGGGTCACATGTGGGGGGTTTCCACTGTTTAGGCACATCAGGGGCCCTCCAAACGCAACATGGCGTCCGTTCGCAATTCCAGCCAATTTTGGTTTGGAAAAGTCAAACGGCGCTCCTTCCCTTTCAAGCCCTGCCGTGCGCCCAAACAGTGGTTCCCCCCACATATGGGGTATCGGCGTACTCAGGACATATTGGACAACAACTTTTGGTGTCCAATTTCTCCTCTTACCCTTGGGAAATAAAAAATTGGGGACTAAAACATCATGCTTGTGGAAAAAATATGATTTTTTTTCTTCACGGCTCTACATTACAAACTTGCGTAAAGCACTTGAGGGTTCAAAGTGCTCACCACACATCTAGATAAGTTCCTTAGGGGTCTAGTTTCCAAAATGGGGTCACATGTGGGGGGTTTCCACTGTTTAGGCACATCAGGGGCCCTCCAAACGCAACATGGCGTCCGTTCGCAATTCCAGCCAATTTTGGTTTGGAAAAGTCAAACGGCGCTCCTTCCCTTTCAAGCCCTGCCGTGCGCCCAAACAGTGGTTCCCCCCCACATATGGGGTATCGGCGTACTCAGGACATGTTGGACAACAACTTTTGTGGTCCAATTTCTCCTCTTACCCTTGGGAAAATAAAAATTTGGGGACTAAAACATCATGTTTGTGGAAAAAATATGATTTTTTTTCTTCACGGCTCTACATTACAAACTTGCGTGAAGCACTTGAGGGTTCAAAGTGCTCACCACACATCTAGATAAGTTCCTTAGGGGGTCTAGTTTCCAAAATGGGGTCACATGTGGGGGGTTTCCACTGTTTAGGCACATCAGGGGCCCTCCAAACGCAACATGGCGTCCGTTCGCAATTCCAGCCAATTTTGGTTTGGAAAAGTCAAACGGCGCTCCTTCCCTTTCAAGCCCTGCCGTGCGCCCAAACAGTGGTTCCCCCCCACATATGGGGTATCGGCGTACTCAGGACATGTTGGACAACAACTTTTGTGGTCCAATTTCTCCTCTTACCCTTGGGAAAATAAAAATTTGGGGACTAAAACATCATGTTTGTGGAAAAAATATGATTTTTTTTCTTCACGGCTCTACATTACAAACTTGCGTGAAGCACTTGAGGGTTCAAAGTGCTCACCACACATCTAGATAAGTTCCTTAGGGAGTCTAGTTTCCAAAATGGGGTCACATGTGGGGGGTTTCCACTGTTTAGGCACATCAGGGGCCCTCCAAACGCGACATGGCGTCCGTTCGCAATTCCAGCCAATTTTGGTTTGGAAAAGTCAAACGGCGCTCCTTCCCTTTCAAGCCCTGCCGTGCGCCCAAACAGTGGTTCCCCCCCACATATGGGGTATCAGCGTACTCAGGACAAGTTGGACAACAACTTTTGTGGTTCAATTTCTCCTCTTACCCTTGGGAAAATAAAAATTTGGGGACAAAAACATCATGCTTGTGGAAAAAATATGATTTTTTTTCTTCACGGCTCTACATTACAAACTTGCGTGAAGCACTTGAGGGTTCAAACTGCTCACCACACATCTAGATAAGTTCCTTAGGGGGTCTAGTTTCCAAAATGGGGTCACATGTCTGGGGTTTCCACTGTTTAGGCACATCGGGGCCTCTCCAAACGCGACATGGCGTCTGTTCTCAATTCCAGCCAATTTTGGTTTGGAAAAGTCAAACTGCGCTCCTTCCATTCCGAGCTCTGCCGTGTGCCCAAACAGTGGTTTTCCCTGACATATGGGGTATCGGCGTACTCAGGATAAATTGCACAACAACTTTATCAGTCCTTTTTCACCTTTTTCCCTTGTGAAAATAAAAAAAATGTTTGTAAAAGATCATTTTTGTGACTAAAAAGTAAAATGTTAATTTTTTCCTTCCACGTTGCTTCAGCTCCTGTGAAGCACCTGAAGGGTTAATAAACTTCTTGAATGTGGTTTTGAGTACCTTGAGGGGTGTAGTTTTTAGAATGGTGTCACTTTTGGGTATTTTCTGCTATATAGACCCTTCAAAGTGACTTCAAATATGAGGTGGTCCCGAAAAAAAATGGATTTGTAAATTTTGTTGTAAAAATGAGAAATCGCTGGTCAACTTTTAACCCTTATAATTTCCTAACAAAAAAAAATTTTGCTTCCAAAATTGTGCTGATGTAAAGTAGACATGTGGGAAATGTTATTTCTTAACTATTTTGTGTGACATATTTCTCTGTTTTAAGGGAATAAAAATTCAAAATTTGAAAATTGCAAAATTTTCAAAATTTTTGCCATATTTGCGTTTTTTTCATAAATAAATGCAAGTTATATGGAAGAAATTTTACCACTATCATGAAGTACAATATGTCACGAGAAAACAATCTCAGAATCGCGAAGATCCGTTGAAGCGTTCCAGAGTTATAACCTCATAAAGAGACAGTGGTCAGAATTGTAAAAATTGGCCCGGTCATTAACGTGCAAACCACCCTTGGGGGTGAAGGGGTTAAGTGTAAGCATTTAGTACCATAAAATGTCTACAGCTTCATAGTACAAATCTGTAATTACTTTAAATGTCTCCATACAGTTTCCTTAAAGCTTAATAAAAGTAAAAATAATATTCCAGAGTTTTAAAGGGATTTTCCCTGCCATTCATTAGTTTGAGCAAGAACTGCATCTTGCTGAATCCTAACAGTGTGGAATATACTGTATATCTAAATTGAACTCATATCCTTCATAATCCTTTGTACATTTGCTGATGAAATATTTTTTAACTACTACTACATATTGATTATTAAATTCCAAAGGTTTAATTGCAAAATATATTGTAGTGATATGTTTTTCTGGGTTATTTTTTGTTAAGGAGTTGATGAGAATTGATGAGTTAGTACAATAAATTGTCAATTTTCTACTGTGTCAAATGCATTTGGAGTTATTTCAGTTGGAAAGATCGTCTTAATGAATTGATATTGGTTTTCCCAGCTGGATGTATATAGACTGTATTTCATTTTGGCAGCTACTGTATGTGCATTTGTATATTTCATGTTTTTATAAAGGGTGATAGAGCATAATAATAAAACTTAGCTATATCCATTTCACTAGCGATAAGCAAATTTATTCGAGTGGAATTGAAGAGACTTTTTCCTGGCAGCCCTTCCACAGAAGCCAGACTTGTTCAGTCTTTTTCTAATTGTACTGTCATGAACAGATGAGAGAATTTATTCAAGTGGATTTGAATTGTCAAATTTTACAAAAATTTGTATTCTTCAGAATATGATTTTTTTTTTTTGCAATTTACTCCATGTGAATTCAGAAAAATAGCAGCCAGCTGGTTACCATTTTGTGAAACTGTAAAGTGGCAGCTAAAGTTAAAAACTAAATTAATACTCAAACTAAGGGCGCATTCACATGACCATATTTTTGGTCCGAGTGCTGTCCATGAAAAAAATGAACAGCACCAATGCTATTCTATGAAGCAGTGCAAATGAGCGATTTTATTTTCACTGACCAAGTCTAGGTGTGAAAAAAATTGCAACATGAACTAGTTTATTCTGTAAACTAGATGAGAATCACTCATTGAAGTCTATTAGTGCATGAAAAAGATTGGATGCCATACGGAGACATAGTATAGCATCTGATTTGTATGGACACATTGCAATTCTGTAATATGGTCTTGGAAATGATTAATAGCTGCTGTTGTAAAAAACAAATTTCAAATGTTCTGCACTCAGTTTGCACACAGATGAAAAATGAGAAAAAATCGTCCACCTTTTCTGGAGAAAACTTTGGACTATGTTTTATACATTCATGTGAACCTACACTAATATTCACATAACTGCCCACCTGTTCTGCTGCCCCTGCAGCTTACCACAAAGATCTTCACTCGTCTTCATTTTGCCTTCCTCTGCATCGTGCCCGCTTCACTCTGGGCCATGGCTTCCGTTTGACTAGGCCTCTGACAAGTCATGCCGTTATGGCTGACTAGGACGGCGGGGGGTAGTCGGGCAGGTGAGCAGTAGTGATGAGCGAGCATAATCAGTAATACTCGGTGCTCGCCCGAGCATTGCTGTACTTGCGGTGCTCGATGAGCATTTACGGGATTGTTTGGTGGTAGTTCAGGTCCCTGCCCTGCATGTTTGGCACTCTTTAGAGTGCCAGTCAACAAGCAGGGATTTGTCTGCCACACACTGTAATGCCGCAGCCATGTTGGTTTTGGCATTACAGTGATTGGCTGGCTGCACAACGTCATCAGGTCTATATCAGACCTGGCACTGACCTGCTCATCATGGTTGGCCTTCCTGTCCCATTTACTAGGGAACCGCAGCAGCACACCACTATTGAACCCAGAGCAGTGTCAAGAGGTTGTTGGTTGGATAGCGGATAATGCATCCAGTCAGTTTGCCACCACCACCACCAACCTGTCTTCCACATGGTCAAGTCTGAGTAGACGTGAGTCTGGGCGCATATTCCTCACCCTGATCCTCCTTCATCCCACTATGCTGAGTTACAGGAGACAACTGATCCCACACTTGGACACTCCGAAGAGCTGTTCACTTTTCCATTTATATATTGGGCCTCTTGCCCGATCCACTTGAAGCGGAACAAGATGAGATTGCATGTAGCGATGCCCAAATATTTGAGCAGCTATGGTCACATGAAGGCGACGGTGGAACATGTCACAAGAGGTGGACGATGATGAGACACAATTGCCAGAAAGTCAAGAGGAGGAAAAGGGTGCAGAAGTGGAAGATGAAGTGGTGGATGATATAGTATCTGACCCAACCTGGCAAGAGGACATGCAGTGCGAGGACAGTAGCTCACAGAGGGAGGGAGCCATAGCACCCAAACAGGCAGGTAGAAGCAGTGTGGTGGCCGCAGACAGAAGGCGGGCAACCGTTCCTCGTAACACCAACACGGCCGAAGTTGGCAGTACAACTGTTAGGTCTTCCCGAGTCTGGTTGTTTTTTAAAGACTCTGCCGATAACTCCAAACAGGCCATTTGCACCACCTGCCATTCCCGCATGATCAGGCACATGTCAGCAAAACATCTGTGGGTGACACCACTTCTTCTTCCGCTGTTGTGCATGCAAGCCAATCCTCTTTGCATGGTGCATGCGAAGATGCCTCCAGCTCTGCACCTGTCGTTGCACACACTCCACTAGCACCATCATCAAGAACGTCCACGTGCTTGTCCCAGGGCAGCATTCAGTTGTCCATACCCTAGTCCTTGGAACGCAAGCGGAAATACGCTGCCAACGCCCCACAGACCACACAACTAAATTCACACATTTCTTGTCTGCTTACACTCAAAGTGTTGCCTTTTAGGCTCGTGGAAACAGAAGTTTTCCGCAACCTGATGGTGGCGGCCGTCTCAAGGTACTCGGTCCCCAGCCGCCGCTATTTCTCTCCATGTGCCGTCCCCACATTACACAAGCACGTGTTCCACAACATCCTCCGTGTTTCCTCTGTGTCTTTTAATTAGCGAGGATAGGCATTAGTTAGGACCTGATATACGAGAAGAGCCTTGACGTGGCTATCAGGCTCACATAATTTGGCCATCTTATGCGCTAAGACTTCTCAATTTTTCATATTTCTAAGGTAATGATGCAATTCATTTTTCATATTTTTCATATTTCGTGTTTGCAAGCTATAGCGCTACAGTGTGCTACCTTTTCTTCTTTTATGTATATGAGTTGGTGACTCTAGGTTTAACACCTGTTCACACTGAATCTATGTTTGGATGTGCCGGTCAGTTTTTTGATATGTATTCATTTACCTTCTGCCTGAGCACTCCACCTAGTGGTCACAGGCTTTTTAATTACAACAGGTTCATCACCCCTCCACAGAGATGTAGATTTTAGTCTGAAGAGAGGATTCATAGGTTCCCATGCAGACAGACTTTTCTAAGCGAGGATAGGCATTCGTTAGGACCTGATATACGAGAAGAGCCTTGACGTGGCTATCAGGCTCACATAATTTGGCCATCTTATGCGCTAAGACTTCTCAATTTTTCATATTTCTAAGGTAATGATGCAATTCATTTTTCATATTTTTCATATTTCGTGTTTGCAAGCTATAGCGCTACAGTGTGCTACCTTTTCTTCTTGTATGTATATGAGTTGGTGACTCTAGGTTTAGCACCTATTCACACTGAATCTATGTTTGGATGTGCCGGTCAGTTTTTTGATATTTTAATTATTTGGTATCCAAGTTGGACATGTGGCATGAACTGGCTCTCTACGCCTTGGAGGTCCTGGCCTAGCCTGCCGCTAGCGTTTTGTCAGAGTGGGTTTTCAGTGCCGCTGGTGGAATTATAATTGATAAGCACATCCACCTGTCAAATTAAAATGCTGACAGGCTTACTCTTATAAAAATGAACAAGGGCAGGATTGGACCAGACTAGTCTACACCACCGAATGATAACAGCGAAACATAACCTCAAATACAGTGTCTTTTTTTGGGAGGTTTATTCCCATGCACCTCTTCACACACACACATGGGTATACGATTCCTGATTTTGGCTATTTGGTGTTTTCCTCCTCCTTCTCCTCACCCTCATCATCCACCACCACTAGATCACCATGGTGACCATTGTACATGATGCAACAGCCACGTTATTGTGTTAAAGGATGTTTTTGATGTTTACACATTATGTTGATGTGTACCCTCCAGGGGGGAATGTTTGTCAGCCCATACACTAAAGGTACTGTGATGATACTGGAGCTCCATGTCTTGTGCTGTTGCTAGAACTACAGTCCTCATCCTGTTTTGTACTGACAGCCCACGGAGCCAAGTTTCCCCCCTCCCTCTCTCATGCTTCCCATCAACCCCCTCCCAGCCTGCACTCAGGCAGTGTAATGTGAGCTGCCAGTGCTAGAGTTTTCCCGCTTCACAGCGGGGGTCCCATTGTCAGCAACATGTGCTGTCCCTACCCTAGCAGCCATTTTGGAGACTTCATTCTGTTTTGGTTATAACACGGTGGGGATTTGCGTCAGAAACACGAAAGTTACTGTTTTTAAGCCTGTGTCCATGGGCATCGTTCCCGTGGTACTGGTGAACCCGTAACTCCAACAGAACCCGAGAAATGGAATTCTCGGATCCCCCACAAACTAGCTCATCCAAGTTTGGGCTCATTGGAACCGTCATTTTAAAGTAAGATCATTGATAGGTCTGCCGTTATTCTGCTAGGTTCACAGGACGAGGGATGGACCTTATGATATTTCAGAGCTCAAATCATACACTTCTGTCCCTGGGAGGTGGCCAGAAAAACCCTCCCCTTTTCGTGAGGTCAGCAGCCCCAGGTATAAGTCTGGCAGTGAGCCCCCCTTGTCAGTCCTTGCTGTGATGTCCTGACTAAGAGATCTGCAAATGAACTATGACGTGTGGCTCCTTCCCCAGCCTGGCTTGCCTGTAAATGATCAAACTATCATGTGAGTCTTTCATTCTTAATCCCGTTTATTTTATAACTGCATTTGTACATAACTATATTGCCTCAGTTTGTTCCATCTTTATTTATATTGTATAAGCACTGCCTTTTTTTAAGGAATAAACCTATAAATTTATTAGTTTGTTTCTCCTGCTCTATAAACGAATTTGTACGTGCCTGAAGCACTACGCTACTGTTTTGGGGTTGCTACGGACCCTCTTGATAAATTGTTCAGTAAGAAAAACCGTAGCTGGTGGCAGCTTAAAAGAAGGGGGTGTTAAGTGTTGACATATGGGGTGGCGTTGGCAGTGACGGAGCGGGTATTATAAGTGTATTACCCGGCTGCGGCTCGGAGTAATTATAATTCCCTCACTGCAGCGTGCCCAATAGCCAGCACACATCCAAGTGACCCGTCTGGCGACTGATTATCCTAGGTGCAGTTCCCTGACTGACCTGAGGGTAAGGGGGGCGCCAGAGAGCTGCAAGTTCCTAAGTGGAAGTGGGATAATTATAAATCCCTGCAGTTTACCGGGTCGGACGGCAGCAGCCGTCGTGTGTGTGCACCATTTCATCACATATTGGTGGCAGCGGTGGGATTATAGAGCATTAGTGATCTGGTTTGAGCAATCATTCCATTCACTAAAAAACTTGCACGGTCCTTCAGCGACCCTGCAACTAAAGTTTTGGAGAACAGACTCAGTGTTTATTAGTCCTGAGACAATTGTGTGTACTTGCGGTTACCCCTCCCTTCTCTTTGTTTTTCTATCCTATCTTTTATTTGGCAAACATGGCCACAATAGGAGCAAGTTGGTACAAACTGCAGAAAAGGGACACTCTTGCTGGAATATGCATTTCCCGAGGCCTTGACCCCATGGGCCAAACCAAAGCTCAACTGATCAAGGTCCTGATGTCACAGGACCACGCTGAGAGCGAGGAGGGCACAGAAGCCGGCCCAAGCCAAGGTGGGGCGGCAGCAGAGGCCCAAACCCTGCAGGCTTACACCCAGGGCGGGTTGGACCCTTACCTGCAGGCGGCCCTGGAGGAACTCCCCACCGACGACTGGGGGGAGCGCCTGAAGCTGATTCAGCAATACCAGCAGGAGGCCCGAGCCGAGCGCCAAGCCCAGCGAGAGGCCCAGCGGGAGGCTGAGAGAGCCGAGCGGGAGGCTGAGAGAGCCGAGCGGGAGGCTGAGAGAGCCCGAGCCGAGCGGGAAGCCCAAGCGCAGAGAGCCCATGAGCTGGAGATGGTCCAGTGAGGGGCAATGCCCTCTACAGCCCAGAGCAGTGTGCCCAGCAGCACTCAGAGTCCCAAGCCCCGGCCGGAGCACTTTCCCGTGCTGGAAAGGGACGGAGACTTGGACACTTTTCTGCGGGCCTTTGAGAAAGTCTGCAGACAGTACCGGCTGCCTGCCGACCAATGGGCCAGGTACTTGACCCCGGGCTAAAGGGCAAAGCTTTGGAGGCGTTTTCTTCCCTCGCGCCAGATCAAGACAGTGACTATGAGGCCATCAAGCAGGTCCTGATTGCCAAGTACCAGCTAACCCCTGAGGTATACCGAAAGAAGTTCCGGAACCTCCAACGTGGCCCACATGACAGCTATAGCGATGTGGTGCAAGGACTCAGGACCCACTTTGACCAGTGGATCCAGGGACTGTCAGTTGACACCTATGAGGAGCTGAAAGACCTGATGATCAAAGACCAGTTGCTGCATCTGTGCCCAGCTGAGGTCCGACAGTTCATCCTGGACCGAGAACCAGAGGACGCGGTCACAACAGCCCGGATTGCCGACAGCTATGAGGCCAACCGGAAACCCGAGGTGCGGAAGCCCGTCACCACCCGCTGGGGAGGGGGTAAGCCTGCAACCAACCCGAGTGCCCCTGCCAGCCGTCCCTCTGGAGGCACTATCCCCTTTGCCAGCGCCCGGCCTACATCAGACCCCCACCAGTGTTTCTCCTGTAAAAGGACTGGACACATCAGCGCCACCTGTCCGGAGAGGCAGAAGAACCCCCCAGCCAAGGCCTCCGGGCCCAACGCCTCTGTTCTTTTGGTGGGTGGTGTGGTGGGGAGGGTTGATGACAACGTGCAGCCCGTCCGCGTGGGGGCCCGTCTTGCTACAGGCCTCAAGGACACCGGGGCTGAACGAACCCTCATCCGACCCGAACTGGCGGCCCCTGAAGAGTTGATTCCGGGGAAAACCTTAACTGTCACAGGGGTTGGGGGCGTCCACTACCCCTTGCCGATAGCCCGAGTTTTCATTGACTGGGGTGCCGGGAGCGGGGTGAAGGAAGTGGGGGTGTCCGAAAACCTGCCCACTGATGTTTTATTGGGGACTGATCTGGGGAGGATGGTGGCGTACTATGTCCCTGACACCCCTTCCCAATCTGATGATAAGGTTAACGTTAACCATGATGTTGATGTTGATGATGATGATGGGAAACTGATTGTGTTACCTGCTAATGCTTTGCGAAGTGATGATGCAACTGATAACCTTTCTTTCCCTAGGACTGATGTTGATAGTGATGTATCTGTGCCATCTGAATCTGTTAACCCTTTCTCTGAAGTGGTAGATGTGTCCACAGGTACAGGAGCGTTCAGTCCCGTCGCTCTGCGGAGTGAGACGGCTGAGGAACCCCTAGCAGGAGCAAGCGACAGTGCTCAAGGAAATAGGGAGGTGCATGGGAACCGGGAGGAAGGTGACGCCATGACACTGACCAGTGCCACCGAGGAAGGTAACTGGCCCATAAGTAGCACTGCTCCTGAAGTGTTGGGGGTGGATGGGGAGGTAGAGCCCATAGCTGCGCAGGCTGATGGGTCTATAGAAATCCCCGGGGAGACTGCATATGTAGCTGCTGTCACCCGCAGTCAGAGTGCCCGAATCGCAGGTAGCGCCCTGCCATCTGGACCCTCCTCCGCTACAGGAGAGACTGAATCAGAGGTGGACCCAGAGCCGGTACCAGAGGGTCCCAGTGAGGAAGGAACCCTGACGTCACTTCTGGCTGCCTCCAGCCAGGAGTTCCAGGCCGCTCTGCACTCAGATGCGAGCCTGGAGAACTTGAGGCACCTCGCCGAGACGCCCACCTCCGTGACTGATAAGGAGAGGGTGTTCTGGGAACGAGGAACGTTGTACCGGGAGACAGTACCCGGAAATTCCCAAAAGGAGTGGTTGAGGGAAAAACAGCTGGTCGTCCCGCACCAGTTCTGAGGTGAGTTGTTGAGGATTGCCCATGAGATTCCACTTGCTGGACACTTGGGGATTAGCAAAACTAAGGCACGGCTGTCTCAACACTTCTATTGGCCCAAGATGGGGACAGATGTGACTAACTACTGCCGCTCCTGTATCACCTGTCAAAGAGTGGGGAAGGCGGGGCCTGCTCTTAAGGCTCCCCTGATCCCGTTGCCAGTGATAGAGGAGCCTTTCCAGAGGATCGCGGTGGACATTGTGGGCCCGCTGGCCGTCCCCAGCAGCTCTGGAAAGCAATACATACTTACTGTGGTAGACTACGCTACCCGGTACCCGGAGGCAGTAGCTCTGTCCTCAACTAGGGCAGATAAGGTGGCGGATGCACTGGTGACCATCTTTTCACGGGTAGGATTTCCCAGGGAGATGCTTACCGATCGAGGGACCCAATTTATGTCTCGCCTAATGAAGGCTCTCTGCAGCAAAATGCAGGTGACGTGTATGGTATCGAGTGCGTATCACCCACAGACCAATGGTTTGTGTGAGCGCTTTAATGGTACCCTCAAACAGATGCTCCGCATGCTGGTTGAGACCCAGGGACGCGATTGGGAGCGGTACCTCCCACACCTGCTGTTTGCCTACAGAGAAGTCCCGCAGGCCTCGACGGGGTTCTCCCCCTTTGAGCTCCTGTATGGCAGGCGAGTCCGGGGACCCCTTGGGTTGATAAGAGAATCCTGGGAAGATGAGCCAAACCCCACGGAAGTGTCCATCGTGGATTATGTCATGCGCTTCCGCGACAAGATGCAGACCTTGACGCAGTTGGTGCATGACAACATGACGCAGGCTCAGGCTGACCAGAAGCACTGGTACGACCAGAACGCCCGGGAGCGGACCTACCAGGTGGGTCAAAAGGTGTGGGTGCTGGTCCCCGTACCAAAGGATAAGCTTCAGGCAGCCTGGGAAGGCCCGTATTTCGTGCACCAACGGCTCAACCCAGTCACCTACATGGTCACGCTTGACCACACTCGGGGTAGGCACAAGGCCTTTCACGTCAACATGATGAAGGCCCATCACGAACGTGAAGCCTGCATCCTACCGGTCTGCAATCTGCCTGAGGACGGGGAAGTGGATCCCCTCCTGGACATGCTGGCCCAAGCCCAGGCCAATGGGTCCATTGAGGACATGGAGGTAAATGCCTCGCTAACCGTCTCCAGCGGTTGCAGTTGCTGACCACTCTGGAACCCTTCCGGGCCGAGTTCACGAACCGACCCGGAAGGACCGAGTTGGCAGTCCACGAGGTGGACACCGGGGATCATGCCCCATTACGGCGGAAACCTTATCGGATCTCTGAGGAGGTGCAGCAGATTATGCGCCAGGAGATCCATGAGATGTTGCAGCTGGGGGTGATCCGGCCGTCCAAAAGCGCGTGGGCCTCACCTGTAGTTCTCGTGCCCAAAAAGGATCGGACCACCCGGTTCTGCGTGGACTACAGGGGGCTCAACGCCATCACTACCTCTGATGCACACCCAATGCCACGCATCGAGGATCTGTTGGAGCGGTTGGCGAATGCCAAGTACATATCCATCATGGATTTAAGCCGGGGATACTGGCAGATTCCCCTAAGCCCTGAGGCGCAGGAGAAATCCGCCTTTATCACCCCTTTTGGACTGTACGAGTCCACGGTCATGCCTTTCGGCATGAAGAATGCCCCTGCCACTTTCCAGCGGATGGTCAACCACCTGCTTCAGGGACTGGAGGAGTACGCTGTGGCGTACCTGGACGACATTGCCGTCTTCAGTTCCACCTGGGAGGAACACCTTCAACATCTCCAGGAGGTGCTCAAGCGTATTCACCAGGCAGGTCTGACCATCAAGCCAGGAAAATGCCAGATGGGCATGAGGGAGGTCCACTACCTGGGGCACCGGGTAGGCGGGGGTTCCATGAGTCCAGAGCCCGAGAAAGTGGACGCGATCATGTCCTGGCCCACCCCCAGGACCAAAAAGCAGGTGAAGTCCTTCCTGGGCACTGCAGGGTACTATAGGCGTTTCGTACCGAACTATAGCGCCATTGCAAAACCCTTGACGGACCTCACCAAGGGCGGTCTACCCCAAACAGTCAACTGGACAGATGGCTGTGAGGCGGCATTCCGAGCTTTGAAAACAGCCCTGTGCAGCTCTCCAGTGTTGAAAGCCGTCAACAGCAGTCGGCCATTCCTGGTACAGACTGACGCCAGCGAATTTGGCCTCGGTGCTGTACTCAGCCAGGTTGATTCGGGGAACCAGGAGCACCCCGTGTTGTACCTGAGCCGGAAACTTCTGCCAAGGGAAGTGGCATACTCCACCATTGAGAAGGAGTGCCTGGCCATGGTCTGGGCACTGCAACGCTTGTACGGGCGCACCTTCAAGGTGGTCACCGACCACAACCCTCCGAGCTGGTTGCACACAGTGTCCGGAACCAATAGTAGGTTGCTCCGCTGGAGCCTTGCCCTACAGCAGTATGATTTTGCCGTACAACACAAGAAAGGCAGCGAACATGGGAATGCTGATGGGTTATCACGACGTGGCGAACCCGCTGAGGTGCGCATGTCGGATTACCGACAGGTCATGCCTCCGTAGCGCCCTCTAAAGGGGTGAGGTGTGATGATACTGGAGCTCCATGTCTTGTGGTGTTGCTAGAACTACAGTCCTCATCCTGTTTTGTACTGACAGCCCACGGAGCCAAGTTTCCCCCCTCCCTCTCTCATGCTTCCCATCAACCCCTCCCAGCCTGCACTCAGGCAGTGTAATGTGAGCTGCCAGTGCTAGAGTTTTCCCACTTCACAGCGGGGGTCCCATTGTCAGCAACATGTGCTGTCCCTACCCTAGCAGCCATTTTGGAGACTTCATTCTGTTTTGGTTATAACACGGTGGGGATTTGCGTCAGAAACACGAAAGTTACTGTTTTGAAGCCTGTGTCCATGGGCATCGTTCCCGTGGTACTGGTGAACCCGTAACTTCAACAGAACCCGAGAAATGGAATTCTCGGATCCCCCACAAACTAGCTCATCCAAGTTTGGGCTCATTGGAACCGTCATTTTAAAGTAAGATCATTGATAGGTCTGCCGTTATTCTGCTAGGTTCACAGGACGAGGGATGGACCTTATGATATTTCAGAGCTCAAATCATACACTTCTGTCCCTGGGAGGTGGCCAGAAAAACCCTCCCCTTTTCGTGAGGTCAGCAGCCCCAGGTATAAGTCTGGCAGTGAGCCCCCCTTGTCAGTCCTTGCTGTGATGTCCTGACTAAGAGGCTTTTTAATTACACCAGGTTCATTACCCCTCCACAGAGATGTAGATTTTAGTCTGAAGAGAGGATTCATATGTTCCCATGCAGACAGACTTTTCTAAGTGAGGATTGGCATTAGTTAGGACCTGATATACGAGAAGAGCCTTGACGTGGCTATCAGGCTCACATAATTTGGCCATCTTATGCGCTAAGACTTCTCAATTTTTCATATTTCTAAGGTAATGATGCAATTCATTTTTCATATTTTTCATATTTTCATATTTCGTGTTTGCAAGCTATAGTGCTACAGTGTGCTACCTTTTTTTCTTGTATGTATATGAGTTGGTGACTCTAGGTTTAGCACCTGTTCACACTGGATCTATGTTTGGATGTGCCGGTCAGTTTTTTGATATGTATTCATTTACCTTCTACCTGAGCACTCCACCTGTTGGTCACAGGCTTTTTAATTACACCAGGTTCATTACCCCTCCACAGAGATGTAGATTTTAGTCTGAAGAGAGGATTCATATGTTCCCATGCAGACAGACTTTTCTAAGTGAGGATTGGCATTAGTTAGGACCTGATATACGAGAAGAGCCTTGACGTGGCTATCAGGCTCACATAATTTGGCCATCTTATGCGCTAAGACTTCTCAATTTTTCATATTTCTAAGGTAATGATGCAATTCATTTTTCATATTTTTCATATTTTCATATTTCGTGTTTGCAAGCTATAGTGCTACAGTGTGCTACCTTTTTTTCTTGTATGTATATGAGTTGGTGACTCTAGGTTTAGCACCTGTTCACACTGGATCTATGTTTGGATGTGCCAGTCAGTTTTTTGATATGTATTCATTTACCTTCTACCTGAGCACTCCACCTGTTGGTCACAGGCTTTTTAATTACACCAGGTTCATTACCCCTCCACAGAGATGTAAATTTTAGTCTGAAGAGAGGATTCATATGTTCCCATGCAGACAGACTTTTCTAAGTGAGGATTGGCATTAGTTAGGACCTGATATACGAGAAGAGCCTTGACGTGGCTATCAGGCTCACATAATTTGGCCATCTTATGCACTAAGACTTCTCAATTTTTCATATTTCTAAGGTAATGATGCAATTCATTTTTCATATTTTTCATATTTTCATATTTCGTGTTTGCAAGCTATAGTGCTACAGTGTGCTACCTTTTTTTCTTGTATGTATATGAGTTGGTGACTCTAGGTTTAGCACCTGTTCACACTAGATCTATGTTTGGATGTGCCAGTCAGTTTTTTGATATGTATTCATTTACCTTCTACCTGAGCACTCCACCTGTTGGTCACAGGCTTTTTAATTACACCAGGTTCATTACCCCTCCACAGAGATGTAAATTTTAGTCTGAAGAGAGGATTCATATGTTCCCATGCAGACAGACTTTTCTAAGTGAGGATTGGCATTAGTTAGGACCTGATGTACGAGAAGAGCCTTGACGTGGCTATCAGGCTCACATAATTTGGCCATCTTATGCGCTAAGACTTCTCAATTTTTCATATTTCTAAGGTAATGATGCAATTCATTTTTCATATTTTTCATATTTTCATATTTCGTGTTTCCAAGCTTTAGTGCTACAGTGTGCTACCTTTTTTTCTTGTATGTATATGAGTTGGTGACTCTGGGTTTTTTAGCCCTGTTCACACTGGATCTATGTTTGGATGTGCCGTCATTTTTTTGATATGTTTTCCCTTTACCTTCACCTGAGAAATCCACCGTTGGTCACGGGCTTTTTAATTCCCCCAGGTTCTTTTACCCCTCCACAGGATGAATTTTTTATTTCTGAAGAGAGGTTCATATTTCCCATG